>PVJX010000186.1:191354-341967 GCA_004027295.1 Dolichotis patagonum | reverse complement strand
GCTTCTAGGCATATTTCCAGAAGAACTGAAAACATCGTACCACAGTGATTTATGTGCACCCATGTTTATAGCAGCACAATTTGTAATAGCCAGATCTTGGGAACAACCTAAGTGCCCATCAACTGAGGAATGGATAAAAAATTTGTGGCATTTTTATACAATGGAGTACTACTCAGCTATAAAGAATGATCACATCGAGATATTTATAAATAAATGGACATGACTTGAGACCATTCTCTTAAGTGAAATAAACCAAACTCACAAGGGTAAATACCATCTAGTCTCCCTAATATGAGATTTGATAAGAGTATATAACACTTTATGGTAAGCATGAGGCCCCATCTCATAGCTTCGAAGTCTTTCAAAGTTTTAAATCATCAGTTGGAATGGTGTTATCCTGTTTTGTTTGACTATATCATACATGATGATATGAACAGCTGTTTTGAAGAAAACATTATGACAGCTATCGCTGATTTAATATTATCCTTCTTAGAGGTCCTGCCATGCTTTTTTTGTTCTATTGCCATTGGTTCTATCTACCACATTGTGTCTTATTGGAATTTGAATATGTGTGATAGTTCAAACAAATTTTTTTCTTTTTTTATCAAAAATGAGATATTATAATACCCATTGATCATTTTCTGTTATTCAGTTCAGAAAGCCCTGGAATTCTTTCACTATATGCATGGCTTTTTTCTATTGTGTTATGTTTGATATTATTGTAATTGAAACTATGCTCAACTGTAGCAGAGTAAGAGATATGGTGTTAGCTACTGTTGATGTCCAGTTGACTTCATGTAAAGTACTGTGTTGCCTATGTTGTCCTGTTCTGATCTGCTCTGTACTGCCCCCTTTTGTTTTATTCTCTTTTAAATAAAAAACAATCCTTAAAACTAGGCCTGATTAAATCATGCACAATTTTAAACTGTGAAGTACGTGAAGCCAAAGGAAGAAAATGACTCTTCAGAGAAAAGCTGGAAAGGAAAAGAAAACCTATGGAACAGGCATACAGGGGTTAAGGAGCAAAGAGATGATAGCTTTGACTCAGTGTTTCATTTGGGTATGAATTAAAAATGGGTTTTTTGTTTTGTTTTGTTTTTAGCTTTGGAGGTTATCCATGGAAATATACCTGACTTCCCCTGTGCACTATCATTGAAAATCTTATTAGGGCTCTTTGACTAGATTTTTCATGCATATAGTAACATCGTGAGTATATTAGTTAGGTGTTACAAGAACAAAGAAATACAGAGACTGGGACTTGAAAAATGTCACAAATTGATAAAGAAATAGAGTTGAAAATCATTATGACAGAAATGGTAAAATAATTTGGAATATCTGAGGATGAGTAACAAAAGAGTCAATCACATTAATATTCTTAAAAGACCAAATTCTATTAAATTCTTCCTAGCATTAAGCTATAAGCCAAAGATGAGTTGGGGCAAATACCTGAAATAAATATGGGGACAAGACAGGTAATGTTTAGGAAGGTGCACTCCAACAAGAGGCAGGATTGACAAAAGGGACCTGAGGCAGAACCTGGCTACAGTATTTTGAGAATTTCCAACAATACAGTGCATCACAAGTGAAGGAAACAAGAGGCAATGTGACAGAAGAGGAAAAACTAGGAGCCCAATCATATGGGGTTCATTCGTCCAGCTTAAAAATCTCAGCCTTAATGCTAATAACAATGAGAACTAATGGAAGATTCCAAATAGAGAAATGATATGACCACAAATCAGCATTTAAAGAATCACTTTTAAATATCCTTTGGTGAGTCTCAAAATCATGACTACTTTTTTTTTTTTAACATTTTCTATGTGGTTATCTCCTCAGTGATTGCCAAAAGAACTCTGAGAAGTTGGAGGAATACACAGGTACAGACACAGGTCCCAACTGCTTCTCCAGCATTTTGGAAAGGGAAGGTACATCATGGGCCAGAACCCTATGCTGCCAGTCACAAATACTTTTAAGTCATTTGCCACAGATCTGCAAGTGTGTAAAGATAATGTCGTCTCACGTTGTAGCTTAAATTACATATATGTAAACTGTCAACAAAGAATAATGAGATTATACAATTACACAGCATATATAAGAGCAAAGATTATGTACTACTAACATAATGCATATACTGGATATCCTCCAGGAATCTACAACTCATTTTTCATACAAAAATTTAAGTAGCTGTTTAATAGCTAATGTCATGACATGATTATATAGCAAAGATTTGAAACAAAGAAAAACATTTCTGTTCCAGATTCACTACAATCAAATATAAAGTAAAACAAGTATTCAAGGAATATAATATAGAATGCTTGACACAGAAAGGACATGACATTACTGTTAAGTTTGACAGTTATTTAAAAATCTTGCAGTGTTTTTTTAAATAAGACAAGACTCAAATATTTTGACAGTAAAGCTTCATGTAGAGCATCATGTGGATATTCTAGTTTAAAAGAGTGATGACTCTAATTATGAGCAATGTAAATTTGTGATGAATACAAATTGCACAATGTAATCTTATTGAGTATGATTATTGGTGTAAACTAATTGAAGATCAGATGATAACTACCAGATCATATTTTGTATGAAACTAGGTGATCATTTTCCTTCAATGGTTACCTCATTATTAGTACATGCTTGCAGCACATAATGATGACATTATCTCTGGACAGTTGATAAATGTATGTAACACATCTTTATCACTTCCTACACCTCCCGTCCCTTCCTCCTCTATCTCTTGGTCTCCTCTTTCACAAAAGATCTATTTCACTATTTCTTCCTGTGTTTTATTTTGCTCTTCATTTATATTTTGAGTTTATCTCATGAGAGAACCCATGTGATATTTAAGGTTTTGTCTCTGAATTATTTCACTTAACATTATAATCTCTACATGCCTTCATTTTTCCCAATGACTCAAATTTGTCCTTATTTATGAAAGAGTAATACTCTCTTGTGTATAAATACCACACTTTCTCTATTCATTGATGGGTCAACAGACATACAGGCTTTTCAAAGATTTATCTACTTATAAATTGTGCTTCTATAAACATGGGTATGCACTGATTATGCTAATATCACAACTTTAACTCTTCTGGGAAGATACCTAGACGTCAGGAACAGCTGTGTCAAATGAAATTTCTATTTTTTATTTTTTGATGAATCTCCATACTGATTTCTATAATGCTGTACTAATTTATTTTTCCCCCAACATCATAGAAGTGTTTCTGTTATCCCAGCACTTTCACCAGCATTTACTTTTATTTGACTTCTTGCTGATAGATACTGTTTCTGGAATAAAAGAATTTCAGTGTTGTTTTACTTCGTATACCTTGGAAGGCCAGAGAAGTTGTATTTATTGGACATTTCTACTTCTTGAAAATCCATGCAGAGGCAAAGGCTTTATAACCAGATCCCCAATTGCAAGAAATAACACCAAGAATAAATAAATAGGATCATAGCCAACTATAAAGTTTCTTTCTACACACCAAAAGAAACAATCAACAGAGTAAAGAGGTATTCTCCAGTTGGGAAAAGGTTTCACCTTCTATTCTTCTGTGACAGAGGATTAATCTTTCTAATGCAGAAAGAACTCAAAATAAACTCCCCCCAAAAATCTAGGTTTTCTCACTCCCACATTTTTAAATGAAAATAAGACAGTGAAGAATGAGGTAAAAATTTCAATTGCAGGAATTGTTCATGTTCTTTTGGGTAGAATGTGACTTAAGCACTAAACATAAGCTATTTTTTTCTCTGTCTCAATCCTACAGTATCATGTAATGGGTATAAACAATTAGAGACTGCCGGAACACATTTTTAATAAATTCTTTTACCTCCACCTGTACAGTTGTTCAAACTTGTCTGTCTAGCATATTTCTGACAATCTTGAATCTCAGACAGGGTCAGAAATTCTGTCTGTGTCTTTCTCCTATGCTTCTGGGTTAGTTTTTGACAGCTGTAGTACTAAAATATATCTTTCTCTGATTATAGCCTGGAGAGACTCCACGTGTAAGGACTGATATGGTTCCTTTGGAGACCTGCATGTAATCCAAGGTAATCACCCCAAATCAAAGTGCTTGATTTAATAAATTGAAAAATCCCTTTGCCATATAAAATAATGCATTCTTAAATTCAAGAAATTAGGACGTGGGTATTTTTAGAAGCTATTATTCTATCTACTACAGCTCCTGAGACTTGAAAACATCCACAATAGAAACTCCTAGTAGGTTATATAATTAACGACTTGTATAGTTTCTCTCCATGAAAATTCATCTTTGGAATTCAGTGCACTCATGGGTTTATTTACCATTTATAACCTAGTGCCTAAGATTAAGATTTAAGAAATGAACCTCAATAAATATTTGATGAATAAACTTATGAATCAGTAATTTTTAAAAAAAGATATGTACTAACAACATAAAGAAGTATGAAAAATCAGAGAAGATATTAATATTTATTTTAGAAAAATTATAATATACCCATAGGGATTTTATACTGCATAAATATAACATGCTTTATACTACACATGAATTTGGTCAGTTATTTTTTCATTTGTTTAAAGCAAAAAAGCAAAATAGACTTTGCGTATGTTAACAATATTTCCACACTTACATTGTTTTTATAAAATCAGGAGTTATATTTTAAATCGGTTATATCTATATTGTGGTGGCTTAAACAATGATTTTTATGGGTTTTCTTACTATAGATATTTAAACCATATTATTACTTTATGATATTAGTTCATACTTACTTGTTTTACTGTTTTTCAGTAGAATGGCTAGTACATAGTTAAACTATTGCCAGTATCTGTTTTCTTTACATAAAGGAATTTATATTATTTAAAAAATTAAATAGGCTACATTTCTCTTAAAAATAATTAGAAGTGAAATTCTTCACTCTTTAGTATTTACTTTTAGTGTTTGTCATGTGGTTTTATAACACAATCTTCACATATAATTTTAAATTTGATCACTTTTCAGCAGTGTAAATGACCCTGTATACCTAATGTGTGTTTCTCTGAGAAGGCATCTGTTGACCAGAAAAAAAAAATGGCTAAAGAATCTTCAAGTTTACCCAGCAACACTGTTTAACTTTACATAGTAGAAAATGAATGAATTGAATAAACTATTTACTTCCATAAATTTGAGTAACTGAAGATGATTTTTCTTAAAATGCTATTATTTTAAAATATTTGTCATATTTATTGTGTTCACTTGTCAATCTTTCTTTGAATATATGAGTCATAAAATTAGGTTAATCAAATAATGATTACCAAGGATTTTTATGTCTTAATATTTTTATTGGATTTCTATTTTTGCTAAGTTTATATGGAATTTTCTTCTGAGTAATCTACACTTCTTTAGAGCAAAGCAAAGATCTCTATATTTGTATAGCTACTTACTAGAAAAATGACAAAATACATAATTCTATTAAACAATTAGGGAAGAGAAATAACAAATGTGAACCAAGGATGACTAACATAGAAGAATTAAAAGGAAATAAGACATTATAAAAATACAATATTCTGTTCAACTCCTTTCTTAGTAATTTTATATAATAAAAATCATTCACATTTCAAATATAAAGTCATTTATGGAACATTATATTAACTGGACAATTTTGGTTAAAGAAAGTAAAACTCTATTTGGAAAACTCATGGTGATAAAGTACTAATTTGTTTTTGAAAAATACAATTCCAAATAATTTTGTTTTAAAGAGAATGGAAAATTTTTCCTATAAAGCTGCTAATACATTTATTCATATGAGTTGTTTCTCTTGACGAAATGATCAGCTCTACAAATGGCTTCTACATTTATCAAAGTAATTTTAGAAGTCAACAATAGTGAGAAAGTTTACAATATCTGCATTAGCATTTATATTATGCCTTTGAAAATTATTGATAGAAATATACATCTATTGCACTCATTTATTAAAATAAATTAATATTATACAATCATATAATAATGTCTCTAGATTGCTGCAAAATGCTAGATTTCAAGTTGTCTTTATAGAATTTAATGCATAGTTAAGAAAGTTACTATTTTTAAGTTGCTTAAGACTAGTTTGTTTAGCCAATTTCATCCTTAAACCTTGACTATTAACATTTCATCCAAACCCAATAGTGTAAAAATAAGCTAATCAAAATTAAATATGAAGACACAGAGCAACAGAACTATGTTGAAGTGGGGAATTTGAAAACAATTAAAATTGGACATAAATACTTTGAGGTAATGATTAGAGAGACTTGAGAGAAAGGCATGACTAAATTCTTCTTGGGAAAAACAGTCAGAGATACGATGCTCCAATGAGATATAAATGTTAAAAATGGGGCTTAAGTTTGGATGGAAAGATAGTGTAGAGCTTATATTACCCTGTCAATCATACATGACAAAAATAGTATATTCCAAATGAGCAAAAGTAGCCCATATGTCCATCAACAGATGAACAAATAATGAAAATAGATAAATTTGGAAATGACCCAAATGCCCATCAATCAATGAGTGGATAAAAAAGACATTTTTTTATACTATGGAGTACCCCTCAGCCATAAATAAGGATAAACTTGAGATATTTATATTAAATGGATGGACATTGAAATAATACTCTTAAGAGAAATAAATCAGATACATATATTTAAATATTGCATTGTCTCTCTGGTCTGAGAAACCAAAAATGTAAATAAGACCAAAAATTTATAATAGATGTTGTGAAATAGGAATAAACAATTAAAAAAAGAGGAACTAGGTAGCAGGGGAAGGGGAAAGGAAAGAAGGAAAAAGAAAATATGAGAAAAGAATAAAGTGGAAACAATGTTTTGTAAATAAGGAAGGGAAGTGAGGTTGAAGGAAGAGGAGGGGAATGTGAGCAAAACAGAATTAAGACATAGCATATACAGGCACAAATTCCCTATGGTGAATGCTACCATTATGTATATCTAAATTGTACCAATAAATTTAATTATAAAATGTGGTATTTACATACAATAGAGTACTACTCTGCCGTAAAGAAGGGTAAGTCCTTTGTAAGACAATGGGTGCACCTTGACACCACAGTGTTAAGTGAATTAAATCAGATATACAGCCTTAAATATCATATGGCTTCTCTTACATAAGAAACTCAAAATATAAAAAAAGCAAAATAAAAAGTAATGGGAATTAGAGAGATAGATCATTCTTAAGTGGGAAGGAGACCAAGACATAGAGGGAGGAGCAGAGGAAGGGACAGACAATGAAAAAAAGAACTAAAGTGTATCATGTACATAGGCAATCCCCAGAGGAAGGTATTCATCATGTACCAATAAAAAAAATAAATTTAAAAGTGAGCAAAATTAACTCCACTGGGGACTCTAACTTACTTTGAAATTCTTACCTATTTTTCAAGAATTCCAACTGATTTTCATGAGAAGTTTTTTGCTTATCTTTGTTTCAACAATAATAAATGAAGTCATAATCTTAACCAAACAGAAAATTCAAAACAACATACATGAAAATGCTTTGACATTCCTCTATAGTAATCTGCCAACTCCATGGTACTAGAAGGTCTTAAGAAAAACAACACAAAAGTTGTATTACTATTATGTTGTGAGAAAGTAATGTCACCCATCTATATCTCAGAAAATTATAGAATCTGAATAGGAAAAATATTGTTTGATTTACTGAAAATAAAATTGTATATCACTGCCTATGTATAGAGCTGCTAGAAAACAACTCAAATGGTGTATGGGATGTTGAATGATTTTACTTGCTTTAATTATATGCTATTAATAAGTGATGATTTGGTCTTTATATTGAAGGAGTGAAATAAAAAAGGAAATATTATTATCTAAACTTAAGTTTATGAAACTTAATTATTTTGGTTAGTGTCCACTCAAGTTGAATAATTGTCCTCTCTAACTTCAGTTCCACTGAACAAATTACCAAGGAGAATATAGGCATTCTGGGAAAAATAAATCAAGTTTTTTAACTGTTTTCAATAAGGAAGCTTCTGATAGCTTATTAGTAATAATTAAAAATGATAAAGCACTTTGCTTTAGGCAAATAGATATTCCATACTATTCTCCCTGACAACCTATATTGTCTGCCATAAAGAATTTAGAAAGATGTTATTGTCCTGTTGAGAAATAAGAATATACAATCAAAGAACTGGGCAAAAGCCATATATATATATATATATATATATATATATATATATATATATATATATATATATATATGTTTTCTGAATGCATATGTGCTGTTTCTCAATTTATTTTGGGAATTTAAGGCAAGATATCAGAATCCATGTTAAAATTTACCATATTGAGTGCACTAGTCATTTTTCTGGAGCTTTAATAAAATACCAGAGATAATAAGTTTATAAGTAGGAAAAGCTCACCCCCCCATTTCAGACGTTTTGGTCCATAGTCAGTTGGACTTGTGGATTTGAGCATGTGATAGCACAGTTCATCATGGCAGGAACACACGGAAAGGAGACTGCTCGGACCACAGCAGTCCCAGAGCAAAGAGAGACATGACAAAGGGTCAGGTCACAACAAGAAGGACAAACACTCAACAACCTAACTCTTTATAAATATGTTCCATATCCAAACATTTCCACCGCCTGCCAATAGTGCTGTAAGCTGAGAACTAAACCTTTAACATATGGGATCTTTGGGGCCTTTCAGTTCTAATAGCAGTGATTTTAACTTTTATTTATTAAATATATTGGTATGTTTTAAGTATACATAATGATCATTTTCATCACAGTGACTTTCACCGCCACATGACTTAGCTGCTTTTTTTCTTTTTTCCCATTCCCTTACCCTCCTTCAACTCTGCTTGCCCTTCTTATTTACTAAAAGAGTGATTTAATTTTTAATTCACTTGGCTTCTTGTAAGAATTCAACCATAAATTTACTTCTAAAAAGCTTACAATTTTAATATTTCTGTGTAAATCTTCCTCGTATAATCTTATCTTACAGACTTTATCTTTTGAATATTGATTTTACTGTTTAAAAAGTAGAATTTTATAAGTAATACAACTACTGTGAAATAAATATATTTTAATCTATTTTTATAAATTTCATATGAATTTATCTTATCTATGGAATAAAAATGTTAGATACGATGTTCATTTTCATGTTCATAGAGGTTAAATATGACTAAACCACTGAAAGTGAATACAAGATCATTATGATACTACAGTTTCTAACATAATAATATACATTCATTTCTGTTAGATATTAATCATGTATTTAATGTAAGCACA
This sequence comes from Dolichotis patagonum, assembly GCA_004027295.1. Classification (NCBI taxonomy): domain Eukaryota; kingdom Metazoa; phylum Chordata; class Mammalia; order Rodentia; family Caviidae; genus Dolichotis; species Dolichotis patagonum. Next base: position 332,724 of record PVJX010000186.1, on the reverse strand, counting down.
CACAGCAAAGGCTGTAGTACTGTATGTCTAGGGAATATAAAGACTGCCCTCATTTCCTTTAAAAGCATACAATTTTATACAGAAAAAAATATATGAATTCCTTTTTCCTTAAATTTTTTTCAAAAGAGTATGTTTCAGAAGTCTGGGCAAAATGGAGTTAGTAAACAAAATAAATGGAATTTTTAAAATTATGTAAGAAATTTCAGAATTACTATAAGAAAACAGAGTTAAAACTACATTGCACTGATCTGACAATCATTTTTTATGCCCAAAGCATAGTAAACAATAGCAAATGTACACAAATGAGATTACAACAAGCTAAAGAGATTCTGTATAATAAACGAAATAACTAACAGTAGAAAGAAGCAACCTAATTACTAGGAAAGATAAGACATACATCTGTTAGTGGGGTTAATATCCAGAATACACGAGGAACTCTAGTAATTTAATAGCAAGAAAAAACTCAAAAAAAGACATAAAAATGGCCAAATACGTTAAATATAACTAATCATTATGAAATTTAAAATTAAACCCACAAGGAGATATCATATGACAGTAATAATAATGATGGTGAAAAATAACAAGTACTGGCAAGGATAAAGAGAGAAGGAAACCCTCGTACACAATTGGTGGGAATATAAATTACTATAGTCATTGTGGAAAATGCTAGATTTCCACTAAAATCGAATTGCCACATGACCCAGTAATCTCAGTGCTGAGTATTTATCCTAAAGTTTTGAAACCAATTTGCCACAGAGGTGTCTGCACTCCCAGGTTCTTTACAGAATCAACAATAGTTGCCATCGTGAGATGAATGGATAGAGAAGGTGTGGTAATGTCACACACAAACACACACAACTGAGCATTATTCAGCCTTTAACTAGAAGAAAATTCTATCATTTTCAAAAGAACAATGGGACTGAGAATAAACTAAGAGAAAAAAGCCAAACATAGAAAGAACACATGTTCTTATAAGTGGAATGTAAGACAGTGGAACTCACAGAACCAAGGTGGAGAACAGTGTTTTATAATCTGGGGTTGGGGGTGAGTATCAAATTTCTATTAAAATAGGAAACAAATCATTTCTTGAGCTATATTGCACAGAGCAAGTATGGCAAAATTATACAAAGTGATAGATATTGGAAGTTAAGAAATTATTCACTTGATTTTATTATTCTATATTATATTTATCAGCCATATTGCTTTGTATCCTTTAAAGAGTTACAAATTATCAGTTTACAATTTAAAAAATGGTAGCAAATATGTGAATTATTGGTCAACTAAAGATCTACTATACAAGTCTGTGACTGGGAGCCCCATTTCAGAAGTAAAAATACTTCATAATTTTACAATTTTTATGAGTCAAATTAAAAGGACCTCTTGAAATTAAAGGCATTAGCATCTATCCCTAAATATACCTAAGATTTCATTAACAAAAAATTAGTTTCTGTAGGTCCCATCCTAAGAAATGGTATTTTTAATATATCATAAAAGAATTTCAGAAAATATTTTAGTTTTTCAAGCCATCACAATATTGCAATGGAGAAAGGAATCATGAATCTGTCACCATCTGTTTTAAAACTCAATCAAACTAGAGAAAATATATTCCTAAACTCTTATGAGCAGAATAAAAAAGCATATGTAATGTGAGACAAAATGATCATTATCATAGGAAACACATACGTGAATCCTTTGAAGTATTCAAGAGCAAGACAGACAACTTCCCATACAAGGAGAAAAGGAGTTTCATGGCTATAATGGAGTTAAACATTAGATCCTGAAAAATATTATAAGTTCGGTGGAAGGAACTTTGTGACAATGAAACACCATAAGCTGAAGAGCAGACATTAGAAAAGAAAGTAGACAGTGTTACATGCCATGAATTAGTACAAATTATGAGATATAAGGGTTTTGGTTGACAGGTGAAACAGTAGGTACTACAATTGATATTGCAATTGTTATAAGTACTCCTAATGATACGGATCGTGAATGTTTCTCAACTTTTTGGAACATACATTTCTTGCAGTTTTGTCAAACATAATTTGATCTTTGATATTAATTGACATTAGTACTGCATTATGTTTTATCTCACTTGGACTTCAGAATCTTAGGGATAGTGCTAAGATTGGTTCAATAGTTTCTCCATTTGATTCCTTTTCTATAAAGAAAACTCTGTAAAGAAGCTAATTTATAAAGATTTATCCTATGTGCCAGGAATAACTGCAAGTGTCTATGATATTTTTTCCTAAACTAAAACCATATTTGACCACAAATTGAATTATGAAAGCCCACAGTAAACCAGCCATGAATAATTTCCACTGCCTAGTAAGGGTGAGCTGCTGTGGTATATGCCCCTGGGAAAATAAACAAGAATATCATGTGATTATTACACTGAAATAACTTAGTTTTTCTACATGAGGAGGTGAGACGCAGATATACAAAATTAAATAATAATGAAAGTGAAAACATACGTAGGTGAATACCAGTATGTGATATACACTGGTAAGTCTGAAGGGGCAGCAGTTTCTATACTAAGGCTCCCAAATGTTTCGGATCTTTGCAGGTATCAACTAATTCTGAGGACCTCTACTTGACATTGAAAGATACGAATTGAGGAACTCATATTTGCTTCCTTGTGTCTCAAATCCTATAACGTTGGGGTAAAAACACTGTCATTACAAGACTAACAGCATTCTGCACCACAGTTTTAATCTGTCTATCTGTGTGGGCATAAATTATGACTATTACAGGAAGCAGCTATTGAGACTTGACTTGAGCAATGGGTTGCAGTGAGTGAACCAGTTAAAGTGATTTACAAGGTTCCTTCTAGATGTGATTTCTATAAAACAAGTAGCAGAGAACAATCTATGTAGAGTCAAAGAGATGCTTCATAGATGCAGTTTAATGGTACTTAATAAGGCTATTATTGTAACATCAGCCTTGATATTTTTATACCTTTAAGGGTCTATACTGTATCTCACCAGTTTACATGATCTTTGTTCATCTAACCTCAGCCTCAAGTACTCTTGGCAGGTATATATCTAGTATATAGTTTTTAAGGTTTGTAATAAAAAAAGATATAAACGTGGAGCCAAACTATGAAGCATATGGAATATGGATTGGCAGAATCTAATTTGTAGAGAATTTTGAGTGATGGTTTGATTTAACCACAAGTCAAACTTAAAAAGATTAACCCAGTGGAACTGTGAAACACTGACTAAAGAAAGAAGTAAAAATAATTAGTGGCTATTTAAAGAGTAGACATAAGGGTAAGAAGATCATGACTTAGGACAGAAAACTGAAAGGAAAAGAGATTTCAGTTATGAATCAGCTCGATATAGCAGTTATATTCACATGTGGTCAAGATTCAAAACACAACCTCAAGCTTTTGAGGTTGTAGAACTGCCATCATTTAGTATAATTAACAGAAAAAGGAAGAAACATTTCTATCAGATAAAATGAATTTTAGCTCGGGTTACACCAATTTTAAGGAAGATGTGACATACATTGGTGCCTTGCTTCACAAACGCCTTTGTTTGTGAACAATCTGTTTTGCAAACCGAAGCATTTGGCAAAATTTTGTTTTGATTTGTGAACTCCACCATGGGTGATGAACATACCTGCAGCCATCTTTCTCACAGGAAAACGAACACGCCATCTGTCCCACAAATGTGGAATGAATTATGTTTGTGAATGGAGACTGCATGCAGGTTGCAATATTTAACAGATAATTGAAAATTACAGAAAAATTTAGATTTGAACAAAAACATAGGTGTGGTAAGCCAAGAACAGGGGTGCATGCCTGTAACTTCAGCTATTTGGAAGTTTGAGGTCGGAGAATCATAAGTCCGAAGCTGGCCCAGAAAAAGTTCACAAGATTGTTTTAAAATAAAAATAAAGACAGCTAAGGATATAGCTCAGTGGTAGATAACTTGCCTGACATAGATTCAATCTCTAATAAATGAATTAAAAAGAATTGTAATGAACAGATAATAATGCTGTATACACCTGGAAATGAGGAAGAAAGAGACTGGATTAAAAAATGATAATGAATTTAGTGCCTTTGTATTATTTTTGCTTAGGGTCAAAAGAGTAGAATTTTTTTAGAAAATACATTATTCTTAGGTTGTAATATCTAATCATTTTCATCTGGGCCCTTTAAGATGGTGTTGAAAACTTTGCTGTACTGAAATACGGTAATGGTCTAAAATTGGTCAGCAGGGCACAATCCCACACACTAGGCTGTAAGAATTACAGTGAACTTCTCAGGAAGAAAATGTAGGGAAATACACAGTCTATTAAAAACAAGAAAAGCAGCCATCATGGATCTAGATTTCTGTGTCTAGGAAGATGTGCCTCTAAATCTGGAAACAAAATAAAAATACTCCAAGTCAAGCAGTGTCAAAAGGAATGCTTTAAACATTTTGGTATTTTGTATTTGTGTGTCATGGATGGCAATACACACAGTAAGAGGAAGATGAGTGTTGAAAAGCAAATGCCGGTTAAATAAAATGCATATATTTCTTTCAATTAATTAAGAAGATAAAGGTTTATAATTATAATGAAGAACATTTCTGGGACATAATAGCATATGGATCAGGAACATGAATGACAACTCTATCACAAAGTACAAAAAGGAGCAAATTGAAAATAGTCCATTACCTAGAAAAAGCCCACACTGTATGTGAACTGCTATAGTGTTATTTTAAGGTAGAGTTACATTTGTTACACTTTTATATTGGAACATATAAACTTTCATAACAAGAAATACTTTGAGGAAGAGATGTATAAATGATGTGAATTGTATGACTTATTGAATTTGTGCGGCTATAAAAACATACCAAGGACTAAATGGATTGTAACAATTTAACAAGAAATTTAACAAGAGTAATTTTTCTTGAGTGGATTAAGGAGGCTTTCTGTCCTACTGCAAAGAACTATCTAGAGGACAAAGATTTACCACCGAAGGCTCTCCTCATCATGGTCAGTGTTCATGCTCACCTGTGGGACCTGGAAGAATTGGCTGAAGAATTTCCATGCCTCTCAGTTGAGTTCCTCCCACCTAATACAACTCCTCTAGTGCAGCCTAAGGACCAGCAGATTACAGCTCTACACCACAGAACTCTTCCTGAAGTGCTTCCAGATGGTCTCAGATATGGATTTGAGCCTTAAAGAGTTCTAGAAAGAACTTTAGCACATCCTTTCCTGTGGGGAGTTAATTGAGAAAACCTGGGCCAGCGTCTCTCTAAGGACACGGAGATATACCTGTAAAAAAGTATGGCCTAAAATTACACAGAAGAGAGGCTGTGAAGGCTGTATACGGAAGCCTGAGCTTCAGCTGGTGGAGGAACCCCCAGAGGAATTGTCTACAGTGGAACCTCAGCAGCTCCTGCCTAAGCAACAGAGAATGGCAGCTGAGGAATTTGCTGAAGAGGACTAGGGCTCTCAACAATCACTGCAGCAATGTTCTTCTTCCGAAATAAAGGACATCCGGAGAAAACGAGCAGAGTTACAAACATTCGTAGAGAAGACCCACTCAGACAAAAAAATAGAATCATTGCTTCTACGTGCTTAATGACAATGTCATGTCACACTACACAGCAGTGTTAGAGAAAAGACAGAAGCAGATAACCTTAGACCAGTTTTTATTTTGCAAGTCTCTGAGACCTAGTGAACCAGAAACAGGTCCTAGTGGGCTACAGATTCTCCTAAGGGAAGAAAGGACACCAGAGGGCCAGATTTCTGTTCTTATGGACAGGACCTCTCCTTCCAAACAGTAACCACCTTCTTCTTCATCCTCCCTTCCTGTGAGCCAGAGATGTCAATTTAAACGGGAAGTACAATGTGACTATGTTATTTCTGATAAACTAGGCACATTTTATAATTTTTGGTGAATCGAGTAGGGAAAGTATTGGTGTTTTTGGTAAATTATGCACAGTATACAACCCTTTTTATTATGAAAGGTTAGTTAAGGGGACCTTTAGGAGGGCTGGAATGCATTATGGATATTTCCACCATTTTTTAATGGGAATAATAGCCTTGAATTACAACCAACTAAACAACCAGCCCTTGTGAACAAATTGAGTTCTAAGGGTCTACTACTATGCACAAAGTTGGGTTTTAGTCTATTACCAAATTTTAAGTCATTCTTCATTTTAAGGAAATTACTGTGATAAAATCATTATTGTAGCATATTATTCACAATAGTATAATTTGTGTTCACGGTTGAACTGGATCTTAATGGACAATCATATCTTATTACTTGTAAAAATTTGTAACTAATAGAATTGTGATACAGCTCTTATACCTGCAAAATTAGTATTTATAGTTGCAAAAGCATCAACTAAAAATATAGATCTGAGAATTAACGACATTATATAAAATGTAATTTGTTTCCTGTGTTTAATAAATCCATCAAGAATTATATTAATGAAGAGATCTCTCTTAACATGATTTGTGTTTCCTCTCAGGCAATGTAAGGAGGCCAGTAATCTTGCTTAAACAGAGTAAATAAGGCAGAAAAGTACACGGAGAAAAATAAATGAATATTAACATCTTGTATATTTGTATAACTTTGTCTCTAGATTTTAAGTGAAGCTATAACAACTTAAATCTAATTCCAAGATTAAAATTAAAATACGTTGATGCCTGATAATATGAGAAGTTAAACCAAAGTGCTGCCTTTTTGCTAGGCTTCTGTTGAAAATAGACATTTTAATATAAAAAGTTTAAAATAGAAACATCCTCTTAAATGTATACATGTACATCTCACAAGCGTCTGCTTGTCAAGCTTCTGAAAAATTGCTTCTCTCTTGCTGACCATGCACACACACACACACACACACACACACACACACACACACACAGAGAGAGAGAAATTAAAAGTTTGCCCCCAAAAAATAAATCAGTGAGGAAAGGACAATTTTACCAGTGAGTACAGAGAATCCTAGAAACAAGGAAATCTAAAGATCCTGCCTTGGGTCATAAATGTGAATATCTGCAGGGACTCAGTACAGGGAGGGGGGTAAAATGCACCAGGTGTGTGAACTGTCCTACCCACAGTCCCATGAAAGGCAGTTGCTCCTTAGCTCCAGCTGATTGTTTCATGCAGAAAGGTGAGACCCACAGATGAACCCATCACACTCATGCAGGTTCCTTGTTCATCTTTGTAGAGACCAAGCTATATATTTTCCAAAAAGTTCCCTAAGTGGATCCATGGTCAGCAGACTAAACAAAACATGTCTACCAGATGCAATTTTTATAGGCTGGTGGTTCACCACCTTTAATCCAGATCATTCACTGGCTCATTTAGCTTCTTTCCTAATAGAAATCTTCCGTGACTAGCATTAGTTGCATTATCTTCATTAAAGTCTCATGTATAAAAAAAAAATTTCCTCAGTTTCTACCAATTTCATCCTGACTTCCAAATAAACTATAGTACTGTACGTCTCAAAACTTTGTAAACTACTTTTTAAAACTTTTGCATTGTACACTATTATTTTTTTAATTCTTCTTGACTACAGAAGTCATTTAAGAAAAGTCCCTAAAGAAAGATAAAATTTGAGTCATGAATGAAATAGTGATAAGATTATTTGGTTCCTACTTGTAATAATATGATAATAATGTCAGCTTTATTTGACTAAGTGGTAGGAGCTACTAGTAATACATTTTCTAGATTATAGAATTTTGTCTGTTTAAAAACCAACTTGCTATGGTTCATAGTTTTTAATATACTTTCTTAACTGTATTGCCTCCATAAACTCAAGATGAAAATTACTTCACATTTTGTAAAATATTAGAATAATCATTATGAGTGTAGTAACACTAGTTTTATTATGTTCATACACTGATGCCCTCAAAGACTGATTATTCTTTAAATCCAATGGCTCCCAAAAGATGTGGTGTTTGAGTTGTCTATTAATTTGGAGTTTCTGTTCAATATTTTCTCTACTAGTAGTTAATGTACAGAATGATTCCCTCTGTCAGCTCTCATTTTGTGCTTTGGTGCCTATTTTCTATGACCTGGAGGTAGTAGGAATAGTAATCTTATTAGAACAAACACAGAGTGAAGGGAGTAGATTGAAAAACAGGGCTAGAATGGTTTGAATGGGAGGCTTCATTTCCATTGCTGATCTTGCAGTTTTGGAGAGAATCACCCATTTTTTTGTGTGTGAAAGTGTGTGTGGAACCTTTCTTTTCAGCATGTTAACATAAACACATGCAGAGGAATGCCATAAGGAAAACAGGGCACATTTGGTTAGGGATAATGTTGAGAGCTCATCTTTCCAAAGGATATTACTTTAGGAAGTCATCTCATCTCACTAAGTCTCTTTCCTCAGCTACAAATAATCATATTCTTCTCTTGCAAAACCAAAATGTTTTGTGACATAAATGTAGACACATATTTAATGCATCTAGAACATTCTTGGTATTTAATGGCCATTAAATAAATATTGGTTCCTCTTTCTTTCTCTCTCCCTCCCTCTCCTTTTCTCCCTCTCTCCCTTTCTCTTTCTCCTTCTCTCCCCTCTCCCCTCTCTCCTTTCTCTCACTGCTTTAAAAATAAATAAACAGTGGCCCCAAAGCAAGGCCAGCATATTGCTGTAGCTGCTGGTCTCAAACAGGAACCTAAAGAGAATTCTTTCTGTGGTCTGTTGGCCATTTCAGAACTTTGGAAATGGAATGGTCAATTCATCAGAAAGAAATAGCAGGTGAGTATGGCAGACTTTGGGGGGCCTGCAGGGAGAGACCCTGGCACCTCGGGACCTGCACCATGTTGTTGACTTGGGGTGCCAGGAGAACAAGGCACTTCTCCCCTCTCTGGGGGGCAGCTGTGATCCTGCTGGTGTGTGGGCTGAGAATCAGACATCTCATGTCGTCCTGTCCCCCATCCCATGTCCCCCCCTCCCATTCCCCCCTGCTTAGCAAGTGGGAGCCAGTGAACTACACATCTTGTGAAAAGATTGGCTATGTTATTTAGTATGAGCTCCCCATATGCAAAGATAAGGACAACCATTTAGAAGAAAATAAGAGATAATATGACAGATAATGAAGATCTCTGGTTGTCTAGCTTTGAAATTTATGCTTTCTTATGTCCCATTCTGTTCTGTTTGGTTGTGTTTAATTTTACTCCCTTTTAAAAAAAATTTAAAAAAATTTTTTTGAAGTTTAAAAAAATAAATAAACATTGGTTCTACTTTCCAATATCCCTAACCACATACATTATGAACATGATAAGGAAAAGCAAAGCAACGTCCAACAGCTTCCGGCCCCTCCCAGTGGGACTGTAGCATTTTACTGCTGAACTAAACTTCATCGAACATCCACCTCAGACCAGGTCACTCCATGTATATGATGGACCAAGACGACACAGCATGACTCCTTATTCTTTTCTGCATGGAGGCAAAAATATCCCGTCTCCAAGTAAACAACTGACTACAGCAGAACTTGGTAGCACACTTCTATAAGCCCAGCACAGAGGTAGAAGAATCACAAATTTGAGCCCAGCACGGGCAGCTGAATGACTTAGTGTGTCATAAAAATGTCATTCTGTCATAAAAATAAAACCAAAAAAAAATTTTTAAAGGCTGGAACTACAGTGCAAAGTCCCTGGCTTCAATCCCCAGTATTGAAAAGAACAATTTGTAATATTTATAATATTACCTCTAATAATAATTAGAAGGAAATCTCCCAAACCTGGCTAATATGAAGGACTGTACTTCTTTACAAATCACTCTTTTGTTTCATTCCAGATGCCTCCCTACTTAATAAGGTTAGTAAAATACCCAGTCATATAAATGTTTGTGCCAGTATTCAGTTCAGAGCAAAGATCTGCATCCCTAATACCCACTCAAATATCTAATGAGCACATAAATCTAACGCTCTCTTCCTGAGACGATTCATGGTTCCTCACAGTGCATGTTCTTTCTCAGTGAAAGAAGCAACATACTCAATGCATACACTTCTAGGTACATTCCTGGTAGTCTCTGGCTAGAAAGAATACCAGGGAAAGTTCCAAATGGAGCTGACATTTTGTCAGATGCCTTTTCTAGCCATGTGATTCCAGATACAATGTGAGCCCAAAATCATTTCATGAAAGCGAGCTTACCTTATGAATTAAATAACATAAACTTGTTTATCAGAGGTAATGGTAAGTGAATAGAATGCTTCTAATTTTTCCTAAGTCAAAATATTGCAATTAAAAATATACTTCCTGAGGACCTGGATTTAGCTCAGCAGATCTAGTGTTTGCCTGTAAGCATGAAGTTGTCAGTTTGATTCCTGGTAACAGAAAAAAATGTATTCCCTTATATGTATAAGTGAATTAAAAATCAAAATAATCAATGGGATTTTTATTTTTTCAACATGAGCAAAATGTTTACAAAATGAAAAAATTTCAATTACTTTAAACTTTTAAGATGAGAATTTTATGATAAGAATGTTTAGGAGTTTTAAAAACATGAACTATATATTTAAAGTCTTAAATTAACAAGAAAAAAACATGCTTCATGAAGGAAATTGCATGCAAGATTAATTTTAGTTTTAGGAATAATTTAATACACTAGATCCACCAATAAACATGAAAACAAACTCTAGAGAAATATGAGTGTTGATCATGCTTATAAAGTTGAGTGGATACCAGCACATTTAGCACATTAGGATTTCACAATTTGGGTCACGTCTGCAGGGTGTTTCCAGAGATTACTGGCATGCAGGTCTGCAAATGGAGGCAGAGCTCCACTCTGACTGGGTGGCACCATCCAATAAAGCTTGCAGCCCAGATGGAATGAAAGGGTAAGAAAGGAGGTTTGTCTGCACCAGAAGCTACTGCTTCAGCAGGAGGGTCTCAGGCTACTGTGATTGCCTGTGGATATGAGACTACAGGTTTTTCATCCTTCCAACATGAATTCATAACAGTGACTGCATGAGCTTCCAAGCCTTTTTGGATTCAAGTGGTGATGCAACCTCGTTTCCTCTTGTTCTGCAGAATCTGCCTTCTGAAATTGAGAAGCCTGTCTTTCTAGCATGTGGATTCCCACTGTGGACTTTCTTGCCTCTCATTTTATAATTGTAACAAACCCACTTGCAAACATTAGATATAGATATAGATATAGATATAGATATAGATGATATAGATATAGATATAGATAGATTAGATACAGATATATTCTCTTTCTCTAGAAAATTCTAGTGAATACAAGGAACAAATTTTTAACTATAAAATATAGAATATAGGTTGAATTGAGGCAAATATTTTAATCAGTGAAATAATAATGCACCAATGGTACAATGGTTATCTGTCAATAGACACTGTTCCCCATCCTTACAGAGCATCTGAATTAATCTTTAAAACATCTTTGGGTTAGAAGTTATAATTACCTCCTTTTTGCTGGTAAGGAAATGAGGGCTTAAATAAATAAATGTGTTGAGCTTAAATAGTTTTATGGTAGAGCTGGAATTCAAATCCATAAAATCCAATTTCAGAGAAAACTTTTTAATAATTGTTTCTGAACTTGTCAAAGATTCTAATTTTTGTCTAGGAACATCATATATTTCCATGTGCAGGGAACTCTGTAGATAACAATATGGGATTAAAAGCCTTCAGAGAGCCATTTCTGTTGAAGCAATACTGAAAAACTACAGAAACCCTGCAATGACTCACTGCTGCTATGCACACTTCTCCCTCATTGGCTGCGACCTCATTGAAGAGATTTACCGCTGAGCTAATTACCGCATGCTGCACAAGATCTTCCCTGAGATGGAAGCCTAGGACATTTGAGTTGTAGTTCTGACTCTCTTAGTTACTGGACAAGTCAAATAACTAACCTTTCCACAGCAGTGAGCACACTGGAAGTTTAGTTCCAAAAGAGCAAAAGGCCAAATACTTGGGGATTCTATTTTCAATAATTACTGTTCTACCTGTAGCAAGGTGATTTTCTAATATAGTACAACGTTACAGGCTGGAACAAGAAGTTAGACGTAAATACAGAAACTAACGAGACATATTTAATAATGGTCAACCACACTTACTTAGACATATAAAGTCAATGTGTTGAGATGAAATGGGATTGTGCTCACATTTGGAAATGATTGCTGTCACTTAATGTAGCAGGTGCACTATCACAACTGTACCCTTTGAAGTAGCTGGAAATTTATTTCCCCATTTCATGATTAAGGCACACTTTTTGAAGGGTTTGTTTAAAGAATTGTACATTGTGTTTGATACTATTTGCATATTAAAAATAATACTCTGTAAAAATAATTTACTTTCTAGGAGTTAAGATTCAAAGAGAGTGACAGAAAACCACTTACGATTCATAGAAGATACTTTTTGACCACACATCTATATTTCAAGATTTGGTCACATCCAAGAGTCATTTAATCTAAATTGATCATGTCTAAGAATTACTATTTGCTAGCTTATGAAACCAGAAAAGATGTTAAATTCTGTTTGGTTCTCTACGTAGGCACCAAGTTTAATTTTGAAAACAGTTAGAGCCACATGGTAGAAAATAATGCTGTATTTAAGAACATAAAATTGCTTGAAGTTCACATTTAGCAATTCCTCACTGTGAGTTTAGAATGTTTCTAGGAGTCTATACCTTTTTATAGCTTTCCTAGCTTTTCACAGATCATGATTTTTTTCATATGTCAAACTAAGAATTAAAAAAGAACCTATGTCTTACTAGGTTTGCGAAGCTTTTAAATAGGCTCAGTTTAATTTGATGAAAAAGGTAGTTAAACCGGTAGATAGTCCTAAGGTTCATTACATCACCCTAGCTAGAAATAGGATTGTTTTATGGGGTATGGCCTCTTTGCTGTAAGGCCATAGAACTATTCTGTCTTCTAATGCTTAACTGAGTCACTTGAGCATCATTTTATTGGTCTTTAAATGAAATAGTTTATGTTTTATTTGCTTACATCTGAAAAGCATATTCACATATGTCCTTATATATGACATGCCTGCAAACAGCCCTATAAGGCAAACAGTCAGTTGGATATACAACAGCAAAATTCTAACATTATTACTGCTGCCATAATATCTGAGATATACACAAATATATGTAGCTAGTTTTTATTCAGAATTAAATGGCAAGGTGGAGGCTACCATCAGGGTACTTTAGCATTTCAGAAATTTTTTTTTACTTTAGCATTCTTAAATAAAGACAAAATTCTTTGTTCCTATGACAGTTGGAAAATGAAAGGGTCTATTTGGAGAGTTTTCATATCTCTCCTACAGATAAAATATTTTTGTTTCATTCTATAACACTGGCAACCTGGAATCAGCATGTTATTTTCTACATTTTTATATCACAGGCCAGGGAATGTCAGACCTGATATGAAGTTTGCCTTGGGGAAGTTTTCAAAGTCAAAGGTGACTACATATTTAGCAATGCAGTGGACATGCTTGGTGGGCACCATCAGTCCTGGACGTCGGCACTGCATGGCTCCACCTGTGTCTGTCTGAGCCTAGACAATTCTTGGAGATGAAAGAAGAGAGCAGCATTTGGCAGAAAGATGTGGCTCCCTCACATTCCCTGTGTTGTACCCATTTGCCACCACTTCTATGCTGATTTTCTTTGCCCAGGTGAAATTAATTATTCATGAACCCATTTTACTCTCCTCTCACCTCAAAGGTCACATGCTGGAAATTCATACTTTTAAGAGCATTTTGTGGTATTAATTTTTTTAAAAAGCAAGTGGTATACAATGCCTTTTGTACTAGTGACACATTTTTGTCTCAGGAAAATGTTACAAGACTACAAGTTGATCATAGAAATGATGGAAGTATAATTAAATTCCCTTGTCATGCAGTTTTCATAGAACCAACTACAATAACTTCATTTTTGAAAAGGTTTGTCCAATATACAAGGAAAATATAAACAAAAATCATAATAACAAATGAGTTTTCTGCTTGTGATGTCTTACCCTGGGTCTCCAAGTGAATTTCAGAGACTTGCAGCCAGAAGATGAGATTGATTACAAACTGGCACAAATGCCATATTTGCATAATTATCCTTTTCTTGTACAAATCACTGCCCCATTTCCTGTTGAGACTTGACCAAGCTACCAATTAGTGCCAGTTACACTAATCAGAAAGCAACTGAAGTAAGCGGGTGTATTTATAATATACTACACATATACCACAGTCGTTTCTATATAAGATATTAACTTAAACATCTTTAACATTAAAAAAACTGCTACTTAATGTTTCCTCTGGGAAATGAAATGGAAGGTGAAGAGAATGTGAGAACAATGAACATCATACATATTAAGATGAGATTGCCCTTTCCATGGCCAATGAACTGAATACACTTGACCACTCTTTTGTAATTATGCAACTGTATATTTACATATATATCATGCATATGTTTTATATATTTATATATAAAGTAGGTATATACATGTTAATATGGAAATCTTTATATATATTTAATTGAAAATATTTTAAACTTAAATAAAACACATTATGTAACTCCCAAACTGGAAAAATTACTGGACAAATGTCCTTAAGTAACTAAATTTCCCTGTAGTGAACCTGAAGAATGTTAAGCACTTTGAAATTTCAAATGCTCTCTAAGTATCTAATTTTGTTCGCTGGAGAACAGTATTTACATCCTGGCAGTTGCATTCTTAGAGTTATTGTTGGTATTTCCACAGTTATGCTTCATAATCTAGAAGACTGTTTTTAGAAAACTTTTAAACTAAAAAAATGAAGTTAAAATACGCTTTAGTACTCATGGTTAGGTCTTGAGTAGTTAACTGAAACATCTTTCTGATGAATTTAAGAGAAAGACTTTATTGAAATGAGTAAATAAAAGGTGATTCATGACAACTAATAGAATATTTAAAAAGCTACCAATAATTGACTTTCATATTCTATCCATTAGGGTTTGTTCCCTTTGTCAGACTCATAATTACAAAGAATGCAAGAAGAACCAATGCAGACGTGCACTAACCAAAACAAAGACCATGTAACCTGTCTTAGCCTTGTTCTTCCACTCTTGGATCTATGCAAACTATATCCAATACTGATTATGTGACATTCACATTAGAGTGCAAAGTGTTGCACACTTTCTTCCTTGATGATTTTGAAAAGTTACTAGATCAAATAATTTATCCTCCACTTCTGAAAATGGTCATTTTATGATCTTGTACTTGGACTATTTCTGCTTCATCAATTGAATTTTAATTTTCTAATATACCGTAGTAATTTCTATTTAACATATTAACTTAAACATTCTTTACATTAAAAAGAAAAAAGAGAAAACCTATTACTAAATATTTCCTCTGGGGAATTAAATGGCAGAAAGAAGAGGATGTGAGAACAGAGTATCACGTACACTAAAAGGAGGTTGCTATTTTCTGGCTCAATGAACAGAATACACTTGTCTACTATTTTGTAATTATGAAGTATTCTCTACATAACATGATTTCTTAAAATATGCATGTTCCATTAACTGATATAAGATAACCATGGGCACTTTTTTCTTTTACTAGTAGTTCACCAACATTTTTGTGATAAACTTTAATTTGTATCCATATGTTGGAGAACAGTGTGTATAACTTCAATGAAGGAAACTTTCAAAAATATATCTAAATTTGTAAAAACTTTGCTTTTGGGCCGGGGATTTAGCTCAGTGGCTTAAGCGCCTGCCTGGCAAGCGCGAGGTCATGAGTTCGATCCCTGGTACCAAAAAAAAAAAAAAAACTTTGCTTTTCTCATTGTGCCCAGTTTCATGGTGACAAAAGTATAAAATGCAAAAATTTCATTTCTTCAATAGGTGACACATCTTAGATCCTCATTCACATTCTAGAACAGATATGAAATGAGTTCTTCCTCATATTTATTCATTCAATATTACAGCAAGGTAGGACACATGCAGTCAATGGTAAAGCAGGGAACCCAGGACCAGAGAGTACAATTTAATTTGCAAAATTAGAAGTAACTAGTGATTGGGAGACCCCAGATCTCATGTGGTACTGTGTGAAACTATCATAAAGAGGAAGAGACTCTATAAAGTTTAGAGAAAAATCTCAGATCAGAGATTGAGAGTGTATTTCTTTACTAGTTTTGTTTAGAAGAAAAATATTCTTTTTCATTAAAATAGCTAATTATTTCAGTAAGCATGGACTTAGATAGGCTACTATTCAAAGTGTACTGTATTCTGAAACTCAGTGTCAAAGGAAAATTTCCTGTGGATTGAAATGAAATAAAACCTCAAAGGTAGAGACCTCAGCTATGTTCACACTGTGAAGAGTCTCAGGAACTCCCAGCCCCATCTCCACAACCCTGTTACCCGGGCAGAGCTGGCCCTCCTTCCATCAGCAGAACTCACTCCTCCCATCTTATTGAGCAGAGAGAAGAGATGAAAGGAAATTGGAGGCATTCTCAGGAGTGTGATGTTCTTGCGAAGAGGGGCCAAGCTTAGTGAAGATGCACACCAAAGGAATCCTGTCTGAGGCATCAGGCTGCTGAACAAAATACCTAACAGTACCTCATTTACCCAGAGGAGATGTGTATGCAATATGCTTCCTAATCTCTGCACTCTGCCAAACTGCAAAGAGAAAATGAATTGGATTGAAATGGCAGGCTGGGAGTGTGGCTTAGCAAATAGTATGACAAAAGTTTGGCTTGGGAAAGTTGAGTGACCTGTCGCTTGGTAAAGACGACACTGTGGATAATAACCAGGATTCAGCCACTTTCTAGCATGCAAGGCAGCTGTTGACAGGGGGAGGGCCTGCTAGACAGGTAGCCACTAGCTGAAGGACCAGAAGCAGCAACAGAAGAAAATGTCAGCTAGACAGAATCTCTGCTATGAGGCATGTGTGAGCCATGAGAGAGGCAACATTCAGGTTTAGAGAAGAGCTAATAGTGGTACTCGCAATACTGACTTGTGATCCTCTTCTATAATCACCCCTTCTCTCCCTAGCAGTGGAAAAACCAGGACCATAGAGGAGGAGAAGAGCAATAAAAGAAAAAGAGCATGACTTTTCCACATTTCAGCACTCTCAGATTGGGCTCAAATCAGCATGGAAGAGTGTGTGAACAAGAGTGCTGACTCGGAAGGGGCCTCATTAACCTGACTAAAGTGAACCTGGCCCTTGGCTATAAAACCACAGGATCTGCTTTATATGATATCAATGTGCGAGAATGTATTCCTAGTTAGTGACTGCAGAAATCAATGAGTCCTGTCTAAATTCCGACAAAGTGAAGTGGTTTTGTAAGTAATCTTTGGCCAGTTACTTAACATAACTAGGTTACAGTGAGCTCATTTTAAAAAGTGAGACGCTAGTATCTCACCTTTATACATTTATTCCAGAAACATCTATTAACTGCATTTCATGCAGCTGGTAATTGTTCTTCTAGTAGAAGGCTAATACTTATGATTACAGATGGGCTGTTCTCTGTAGGACATATAGCAACGGAAAGTTAGAGACCTTCAATAAAGACATTTAGGCACACTTGTCATTTAGTTCTGGTGAAAATGCGACAAAAAATATACCACAGAGTTGCAAAAAAATGCACCAGTGCTTCAAGTATTTGCAGTCTAAAAATGAAAACATACACACAGGCAATTATATTTTAATCACACCGAACGCAGCTCAGTAGTTAAAGTTATCCTTTCACATGTTACAAAAACTGAGTAAATAAAACTGAGTAAATAAAAACCTGAGTAAATAAAAAAGGAGGTCTCATTAAATTCAGGTTTATAGATGACAAACTTAGGTCACAGTGTTAAGAAAAGACACAGCTTTGAATTAAGGTCTCCTTGCATGGGAAATTCAGGATATTTTGAATATATCATTAATCATAACTTCAAAAACAAAACAGTGCATCACATATGATATTTATAACCTAGAACTTAATCAAAACCTGAAAATAACATGATAAAGGATACTAGTTTTAAAAATGCATAGTGAGTTAGTAACAAAATCTAAGGATATTTAAAAAAATAATTACAAACTTTTCTTCTTTCATTGTACAATGATAAGTAAAATGAAAAGTGAATAGAGCATTTTTTTCTTTATTTACCTATCAAGAATATCCTTTATATAATTATTTTGCCACCATTGTGCCTTGTTGGAGATTAAGCCCCATCCCTTAGCTCCATAAATATATTTCCAAGAATGCTCATATTCCTCTGTAACTATCCTTTATGCCAGGACAGACCAATTCAAAGTCTCTATGGGACTAGCAGGAAAGTGATACTTTCTTTTAGTTGTTTGCTTACATGTGAGGATGATTTGAGGCTAGACTCTGATGGAATTATTTTCTAATTTAAATGAGATATTCCTGGGAATAAAGGGATTATAGAAAAAAACACAGGTATATGTGGAGCCGAGGATTTTGCAGAATGAATATCTCTCAGACAGTGATCTCAAAATCATTAAAAATTTTGTTCACATCCTTTAGAATATTTTCAAGTATTTAAGTCTTTTCCATAAGTAAATTTATCTTCATACATATGCAGGTATATGTATGTACACAAATACACACATCATTGTAAATATTAGAATTAGTTTACAGTAATAAATGTTACATTTAAATTACATTTGAATAGTAGTTAAAACTTTAAAGATTTTTTTCAATTTTTTAAAAAATTTGTAATAGAAATACAATAGAACAAGACAGAACAAAGCCGATTGAGACAGTGCACTGACTTTGGTACAGAACTTCACAGCAGGTTACCAGGATAACAGTAATAGGTACCATAGTATATCTCATTATCTTCACAATAGTTGTCTAGTCAATTAAGTATAGCAAAATAAAACCAAAGGTAGAACATTATAAAATCAATCAAGAGAATATTGAATACAGTAAAGCAATTAATCATAATGCAAACAAACTGAAAACACTTGCTTTCAAAGAGAAGATAGAGGACACCTCCCATATTTGCTATGTTGCATACAGTCATGCTACCAAGAGATGCTCAGACCTCTGTCCGCAGTTGCTAATGGGGGTGGGGGTAGGGTTTGGGATGTTTGATTCCAAGCCTGCGCACCAGTAGGCTCAAGAGACACTACTAGGTCTCCTGGCTCACGCCAGAGGAAGGTGCTTACCAAGAGGGGGGGTGAATTGCTTCTTTGTGCAGACTTCTGGGTTCCACCATGGGCCATGGCTGGATCTCAGGGCCCTTCTCTGGTTCTCCTCTTGGCTCCCACTGGAGGAAGGTGCTTTTTTTTCAAAAATTTTAAAAATGCTTATTGATTTATAGAATAAAAAACATGGTAGCATCTTAATAAATTGAGGCTTGAGTTATTTAGTGAATGTTTTCTGAGCTTTGGGATTTATTCATCATAGGATATAGTCACTATCATTAAGTTGCAATAAAACAATAGCATATGCCTGTGACCGTAAGCAATTTTTATAAGCACATAAAGATTTTTCATAAATTAGTGTACTTTTTCCTAGGCTAGCATATTTTAGCATTTTGTGCAGGACTAACACAGAGTGTTCATAAATACTTGTGGGATGAATTCTGAAAATGGGGAGGTAGGACAACAGCAAAAGGACATTAGCATTAGTTAACTTTTCTATTTCAATTTGCATGCACTATGACAAAGATAACTAATTTATTCCTTTGCTTCTGCATCATTCAGTATTTCAACTTATTTTTCCTCATGTATGCAGTGAGTCAAGGCCTAGCTAATCCAGCCAACAATCCTCAGAATGGTATGCTCATTTAAATATAATTCAATAATCACTCACTGAACACTGGACTAATCTTGTGCCTCTCCTCAGGGAGCTCACCATATTTTAGGGAACACAAACAAATAACATGCAATTAAGCTTCCCATGAGCACTGCAGCAAAGCGTGCATACCCACAACATGAAAGTAGCACACAGGGGTTGCTGCACTGTTTGAAGGCATTTAGTCTTGACTCGGGAGTGAAGAAGAAAATCTTACCTCAGCGTGTTGTCACTCTCCTTTGTCGCTGAAACAAAAGACTTGAAACTCACGGTTTAATGGAAAAGAAGTTTATTTTGGTTGACTTTTTAGTTAATAGTTGGCTGGTTTCAAGGCAAAAAAGCAGAATGTAATTGCCTAGTGGATGAGAGCTGCTTACAGTCTGTCATCCATGAAGCAGAGAGCAACAAGGAAGAAACAGGAAGTGAGATATTACCTTCCGGGTCACAGTAGCGCTGACCCGCCTCTTCCAACTCAGCTGATTTCCTGACTCCTGGCCAGCTCTACTGTCCCCATATACAATCGCCTTCCAATGGTCCCACCTGTGATCCTCTGAGGTTTTAGGGGGCTACATAAGTAGAAACCATATCCCTTAGTAAGGGAGGTTTCTACTCCTCACTCAGACTGGTTAGAGATCTTACTGAGAACCCCAATTTGGACTGTAATTCAAAATTGGAGCTAGTCTTGTAGAATATGCTAACACTGATTTAATCACTGTTTTCACCTGGAGTAAATTAGCCCAAGTGAAAGAATCTGTTGCACTTAGTTTCATCTGTTGCTCTGCCAAAGAAGAGAAAATAAATCTGTACTTGGACAGCAGGCACAATTTGAAGTACTGCCTGACTTTGGGATGCTGTGAAAACAAAGTGATTCCCTTGCTGACACTAGAACTCTTACCAAAGTGGGATTTGGAGATGCACCCCTATGTCTCGGAGAAGGGAGGTGGCTATACAAAAAAAGATTGTGGGAAGCCAAAGACTATACTCCAATAGATCAAGTCCAGCATACAGTTCACCCAGCATCAGAATTCCAACCCTCAAAGAATACATCCCACAAAGAATCAAAGAGGCCATTATAGAATGTCAATTTTAGTCACACATCTCATAAAGGAAGAATGGAAGAGATCTGGCACACTCTTAATCATTAAATAGGGGTTTGTTGACACCGGGTGATTTTAAATGAGTATTATCTAAGTTCTCAATGAAACTACTCAGCACTATTTATGTCAGAATTGGTTATCTCTTGAATCAACATAAGTGGAAACACTTCAAAATAAAATTGGAAGTGATTTTTTCCAGTCATGTGTCATCTATTAATAGAATTTTTGAGAAAAAAAAACCATAAAGGAGACACATGGCAATAGAAGACCTTTTAATATTGGAACTTGACTATGTTACATTTCCCAGTTAGTGAAATCCCTCAGATAGGTACATATTGCTGTGGAGCTAGATGTGATTAACTGCCATAACCAGTTGACTGCACTAGAGCCCCTAAGGGATCTGATTCAGTCAGCTGACACAAGAGCAGGCTCCAGAATCCTGCCCTTAGGCAGTGGCTTCAGGCCATGTCTGAGAGCACCAGTGCTCACTTTCCAGCAGCCAGTCCTATCTTTCAGATTGCCTGGCCAGCACTTACCAATGGCTTGGTGAATATCTTGTGATAAATAAACAAATAAATAAATACATACATACATAACAAAATACAGGTCTGTTTCTCTGATACAATCAGAAATATAGATCGAGGGCACTTTGACCTTTGACTGACTGTAACCAGCTTCTACCCTTTACAAGATTTGAATATGTTTAGCTTTTAATGTCTGTTTTCAGAATGAGTCAATTATTTCTTTATTACAAAGCTATAACCTTTACATTTGTTAACAGTATACTAAATTCTGTATTTCCAATGTAGGGCATTTCAACTTTTATATTAAGTGACCAAGACAGACATTTTACAGAGACCATCATAAAATTACTTGATAAGACATTATCTCTTACTCAGAAACTACAATTCCTTATCACCCATCAGCTTCTGGAAACTTTGGAGAAACAAATGAAAATTCTGAATTAAAAAGACACTGGCACTGCTAGTCCTTATAACCTTATGACCCAATTCCTGGAGACATTTCAGTTATCTGCCTCCATACACATTTTGGGGATCTTGCCTCTGATACTAGAATTGCACTGATAGAGGGATTCATGGACAAGTATTGCAAGGAATTCATGAATTACATGTGGAGGTCTAGGACCAACTAGTTTAGGCTACATTCCCATCATGATCTAAACAGATTCTTTATGTTCAGCAAGAAATTCTTATGTGTTTGATAATCAAGACACTTCTCTTCAGTCTTATTAGAGGGTTTACCCTATCAGGCACTGTGCATAATACATACAATGGTGAGTTAACATTTGGCTTCACATTTGACAACTAAATGTGCAATTTAAGAATTCACAGCTCAGAGGCTACACTAATAGGGGAAACCAAACTGATAGTCCTCATAGGTCTTATTGAAATAGTCAATATTTTGGAGCAAAGAACTGACCCAAAATTTTTAGAACAAATTAATACCTTTCAACAGTTGACATCCTCCTATCAAAACATGAAATCAATAACTCTACTTCATTGTTTTGCTTATAATAATAATCTTTGTTGTCTCAATACCCCTGGTATAACATGTAAAGGCTTCTTTTTCTTATTTCCCCTTTATTATATTGTGAGGTTAAAAATATTCATTATAACTTCATTCTTAGATTATTAGAAATAGTAGCAACAATCTTGACTATTTCTGATGCTGTACAGGACATTTATCCCTGGACCTTCGTGATAAAAGTCTTGGGGTAATTCTAGTTTCTTCGAATGAGGTAATTTCAAATTACAGTCAATAGTGCTATGACTTGCAAATGTATGGACAAATTAATTAAATCAACTGGTGACTTCACTAGTATCTTCCTTTCTAGGCATGAATGGCAGTACTCTCTACTAGTTCATATTGATAAATTGAAAGTTACCTATTTTGTAGTTTGATGAGCGAGGTGCTACCTGTATGAGGCAGATGAAGCAGAGAGAGCCCTCACCAGCAGCCATGATCCAGCACCTGAATCTTGGACTGGCCAGCCTTCAGAACTTTCAGGAATGGATTTCTGTTGTTTATAAATGACCCACTGTCATCATTTTGGTTTCACAGCCCAACTGAGTGAGACAGGATTTTGTATGAAAGATGTTCATTCTAAAAATCATTCTGGCTAGAAGCTCCTACTGAGGCCCACATTCACCATTCAGACACTCCCAGGCTGAAGGAATTATTGATTTATGATCTATGGTAACACTTAGAGCAATGCCCCCAGTGAGGATAACCATGCAACAATAGAAAGAAAGAAGACATTTATGAACCCTCTGGCAAAATTATTAACAATATCCCTTTTGCCCTGGATGTAATAAATACCAATCTTGATTCTTTGTCATAAACGGCGATGGACAATTTCACCACTATAGATTTTTGTTAGCTAGTCATGATTTTATCCGTACCATGCTCCTATTTCCTGCTGTACTTACATCAGTGGAAGTACAGTATATCCATTAAAGTACAATAGGTATTACAGTCCAAAGAGAAAGCTTCCTGTGACTCTAAGATGACTTTCATTGTCTGTGATACAGTTGGTCCTCAATATCTGCAGGGTCTCCATTCCTATATCCAGTAACGAAAGACAGAAAATATTTGGGAAGAAAACTGCATCTGCATTGAATGTGTAGACTTTTACAATCATTATCCCCTCAGCAACACAATGCACAGCTATTTATATATCATTTATATTGTCTTAGGTATATGTAAGAAATGATTTAGAAGATTCTCATGTTGCTCGCAAATGCTACATCATTTTATACGATACTTGCTCACCCAAGGATTTGGGGAGAAGGTAAAGAAGGTATCCCCAAATCAATCCCATACAGATGCTGAGGGGTGACTGAGTTTGCTTCCTTGGTATGTTCTCTTGGTCTGGTTTGATCAAGTGGGGAAACTGGTTCTGAAGCATTTTACAGAGTGTTTCTTATTATTTTTGTTACAGTGGCCATAATGTTGGTACATTCTATCTATGCATTCTATCTAAAGCATTAAATTATTTTGTTTAGTGATTCTCTCATCAGATACATAATTGTTATGCTCCAACAACCAAAAGCTCATGAAGATCGTAAAATTATGGATGACTATGTGGATAATAGAAAAATTTCTTAACAATGAAGGTCAGATCTATGCTCTTCCCTGAAGCAATCAATCTTCTTCTAATAAGAGAATAGTAAAAGGATGGGGATAAATGGCTGGGTGTATTCACAGAGCACACATGACCTAACAACTCTGACCTAGAGACAATTAATTATGTTCCTCAGAGTAGTAACATGTACTGCTTCTATTATTCCATCCCTGCTTCTTCCTGACAACAATCTCCAATCAAACAAACTTTGGGGTTTTCTGCTTTTCCATTATATAACTTTCCCATTCCTCAACTTTCTTCTGAGTTTCTGATGGTGGCTAAGTTTCTTTTTTTTTTTTAATTTTGAAGGGGGTAAAATTAAACACAACAAAACAGAACATAATGAGACATAAAAAAGCATAAATTTCAAAGCTAGACAACCAGAGATCTTCACCATCTGTCATATTGTCCTTTGTTTTCTTAGCATATGGAGAATTCATACAGAACAACATAGTCCACCTCTCAAAAGATGTCCAGATCACTGGCTTCCACTTGCTAATGGGGTGGGGGATGACAAGATATGAGATGTTTGATTCTCAGCCCACCTGGCAGGCTCACAGCTGCTCACCAAAGAGGGGAGTAGTTGCTTGCTTTCCCGGCGCCCCAGGTCCCAGCATGGTGCAGGTCCCAGTAGACACCAGTATCTCCCTCTCTGGGTCACCAAAGCCTGAAGTTTCTTTAAGCGAATATCTTCTGTTTACATTTTGGTGGTCTTAATTTATCTCCACAATAGTAATGTATGCATTTTATCATGAAGAAGAAAAACTGATAGTTGCATAAACAATGATAATGACAGCTCCCACAATTAAATTTGACTAGAATTTCAAGGTCTCACAATGCCTGTTATTTTTCCTGAAACAATAAAACTTCATGGGATTTTACAATATTTTGTATCTATCCAATATTTTGAGTCTATATTATGACACATTTCCCACAGAATGCAGACTCATTTCTCTTAGTAACTTAAAATACCACTGTGGTCAACTGGTGGTTCACTTTTAACTTGAACTTGAGTCAGCATAGTGCTGAGTGTGGATGGCCCACCTGAGGACTGTTGCCAAGATAAAAAGGAGAACTGGAGAGGAGGAGGTATTGTTGCCGGTTCTCCATGGTGGTGTTGGCTCTCCAGTTGACACTGTGTCTCCTGGAGGAGCTTGTCAAGTTTCTTTCCTGATATAAACTTGGCTGTTCTCATTGTCAGAGGTGCTTGGTACCTATTGTTGCTGAGAAGGGCTGTGGTTCACTTTGGGGCAGCTCTTGGTCTTTACCACTTCCTGGCTCAAGAGGGGAAAATGTGCTGTTCAGTCCCCAGGAGATGCTTGTCATGCTGGTTTACTGATATGAGCTGGACTGTTCTCATCTTTGGAGGAGCTCAGGATCTCGAAATAGCTGGGGATGGCGGTGGTACTTTTCAGGTGAGCCCTGGCATTGCTTCCTGGCTCCAGTGCACAACCCTCAACCTTCTGGCACAGATCCTTCATCTTGCAGGCACAGACGTCTGGCTTTCACCACTGACCTTTGAGCTTTCCCAGAGAGATCTATGAAACAGACTTATCGTGGTCTCTAGTTGGACTCTAGGTGGCACTATCATGGACTCTAGGTCTTCAGCTTGACCATGCAAGATATTGCTATGGGATCCAGGCCCTTGGCTAGATTCTCTAGGTCTTTAGTGTATAGACAGATTTCCTGTACTTTCTTTGTATTTGACTCTTCAGGTGACTATTATAAAATCATTCTGTAGATTATGTGCCCTGTATAAATGTAATTCTTTTCCTTGTAATCCCTGACTATAACAACCATCTTTCTCATTTATCTATCATCTCATATGCTATCGTTACATAATCATATTTTAGTGTTAATGCATTTTATTTTTCATCTTTTATGTTGTTACCATTGTTTTGTTTAACATCTCTTTATGTTGTTACCATTTAACATCTCTTTATGTTGTTACCATTGTTATGTTAAACATCTCAGATGTTTAACATCATCTGTAAACTTCAAATTCCCAAAGATAAAAAAATGATTTCTTTAATATCACTCTGATTCCTCAAAAAACCAAACCAAACCAAACCAAACCACAGCAGAAAGTTCTAAGTCAGGTTGTGCTGGCATTAGAATGATGGGATAAATGAACCAAATGAATAATTTTAAAACTTACTTATTCTCTTTATAGTTATTCTTAAATTAAAACCTCAACTTCTTCAGGGTTGTGAGATTTCACTGAAATGGTAGTCCTCGAGCGGTAGTCCCCAGACCTGAATCTCCAATATGACTTAGATACTTGTTAGAAATGCCAGTTCTCAGACCCTGCAGAAACTCTGCATCAGATACTACGCTAAGGTGGTGGAGTCTGGAAATTTGTGTCTACAGATTATTCTGATGCATGCTGTAGTTTTGGAACCAATATAGATTCTTATTATTTCCTCCAAGTGTGGTATATAGACTGTTTTGGTATCACCTGGAAATTTCTTATTAGTGTGCAAACTCAAACCCTTCATGATCCCAACCCAGCTAACGAAAAATCAGCATTTCAAGTAAGAATCTCTATGGGTGATTTGTTTGCACATTTAAGTCTGAATACTTCAGTGCTCAGAAACTACCAGAATAATTGCAAGAAAATCAGCAGTCTGTTTTGTTTTTTTATGTGGGAGGAAGTTCTCACTGGCTTTTGGAGATGATCGTGCAATATCTCAACAAGGAGTTCAGTGACCTCATGTTGAAGTTGGAAGTCAGTTTTTGTGCAAGTATTTACACTACCAATCACAGCTTCCCAGTCCTAGCCTTAGTTTTGTTATAATTATACCAAGATCAAGAGATCTCAACTCATTAAATTTTACTCAAAGTAAGATGTGATATATTTAGCTAATAAGGAATCTAAACTCATAGAAGATGTTATTCTACTTCTGAATGATCTACTAATTTATAGCGGTGTGATTTTCCTTATTGAATTTACTTTTTAAGTTTATTAGTTCTATGTCTGCAGTGCATAATGATTATATTCATCATACAGTGTTGGTACGTGGACATAACACATCTTAATTCTATTTTCCCTCATACACCCCTTCTTTCACTCAGTTGAATTTATACTATGGTTCCTTTTTGTTGAATGCAGAATTTACCAAGTTTGTTTCCATAGATTCAGAAGAGTTAATAAGATAAACAAAATTCATAGTGAAATGAAGGGCTCAATTCATTTGTATGAAAATTGTAACTCAATGTCAAAGCAGTATGGTATAATAGTAATAGGATCATTGAATAATCTCAAGAAAATATGAATGGCATTTTAGTAACTATACCTAGCAACATTATACCAATCATATTATTATGAATTATTTATCAGTTCTATAAAGATAACCATTCTCCCTTCTTCACTGTTAATCAGATGAAGGTACAAAATTATGACCTTGGGTTAGTTGTGTTGCAATTTGTTCCTCTTAGAACGTGTAAAATGAAACAAGCTTGAGCTGAATTTTATTTTCTTATAGTGAAATTTTTATGACAGTTCAATTCATGATGTATAAGTTACGTCCATAACCCTTATGCCAAGCTTTAAGAGAATTTTTTCATGAGATATCTTCAATAACAGAATGCTACAAGGCATATAAATGCCTGTAAAGTAGAAGGAAAGAGATTTATAATCATAGAACATGAATAAAGAATTCACCAGAAAACATAATATAAAGACCAAATTTCCTAAGAAGTTTGGACTCAAATACCTCAAAGTTTTCCCTGGGCTTCTCATGTAAGGGTTTAAAGTCATTGTAGGAAGGCAAGGATGGAGACCGTTGATAGCTATTGGCAGGATTTACTGGTTTCAGTGGTCTGGGTGGTCGTTAGTGCTTAATATTTCTTTCTACCGAAACAACATGATACACTCCTTATGGAAAGAGTGTGATATCAATCACATGAAATCTGTGACACATTTCATTAAAAGCAGTGCATCCTAGTATGATGAAGTATACTACTTTTTTGTATTTTTGTTAAACTATTTTAATGTATTTTCACTAGCTATATGGATTATATTGATAGAGTAAAACTGTAATGCTTTCTAGTTGTTCATTTATTGACCTAGCCAATTATTTTGCCACCTAAACTTTGTAATTCATGGAAAATTACACCAAATCTATTGGCTCTAAAAGTGGCAACAAAAAGAATATATTTTAACAGCTGCTGTGGATTTGAAATAATGTTTCTTAAGTATTTACTTTGTAAACAGTATAAATATTCTGCTTCCAGCTTTTGCCAACCTCCTTAATATGAGATGCATTAACGACTTCCAAAGCAGAAGCAATGTGTTACAATGATGTAATTATGTCCTTGTGTATAATATGAAGTGGACACAGAAGTAGGAACAGAAATGTCCATAGAGTTCACCTAGTTCAGAGCCTGGGAATGAGTGGCTAAGTGGTACAGTCGCAGCGTCCCCAGCATGTGCAAGGGTCTGGGTTCCTTCCCAAGAGCCTCAGACAAAAACAAAAGCTAAGTTCAGACCGATGTTCTTAATGGTAACTAAATAGATAGCTAAATCTGAGATTTAATAATGAGAAACTAATCACATAAGATTAGTATTCAATATTTCTATTTTATAGGTCTCACTCTTTTCACTGCAAAAAGATCACCTATTAGAAAAAAAAAACAACAATGTCAAAGAAAATGACATATGGTGCTTAGTGGATTCTAACTTCAAATACTTTCAGTAAGGGTTGGGAAAAAAAGAAAATTACCTGATTTGCATTACATTTTAAATATACCACAATTAATAGCAGTTTCATGTGTTGGAATTTCATCTAATTGTGAAGAACCTTTTATATCAGAAAGTAGTAAAAAACTAGGCTAGAATTGATAATGTTTCTGAAAAATGAGAATTCTTCCCCCTGTTGGAAATAAGGTTTTCAAGCATTCACATTTTGAAAATCATAAATATTCTATTTCACTGAAGATAAATTTAAGCAAGTTTATAATCTAGTGTCTAAATATTGAAGTTCACTGCATTAGAATTCTAACTATGCTGTAATTACCACCAATTTAGCATCTTAAAACTCATTTTTCACCTCATAATTTTGGTGGATCAAAAATCTAGAGGAATCAGTTGAATGTTCTGTTTAGGATGTCATGGGGCTGGAATTCAAGGTTCAGTAGTTTCACATTCCTTTCTGGAAACTCTAGATGATAAACCACTTCTTGCTCATTCAGATTGTTGGTAGAATTGACCTCCTTCTGATCATAGGGCTAAGGTAGCCACTTCCTTGCTGGCTGCCACCCGAAAATGATTATCAGCTTGCAGACATTATATGCATGTTCTCAGCTAATGGTCTTTTTCAAAGCCAGTAAAGACTGTTGGTACCTGCTTGAGAACGGCTTTCTTTGTTTACTTTTATAAACCTGTATAGTTACAACAGGTCCTCCAGATAGCACAAAACAAGAATTCTAGGAATAGCCTTAATCATATCTTCAAACTCCATTTGGCAAGGAAATGTCACATACACAGTAATAACACCAGGGGATGTAGAACAGAGGAACCCGAGTTCAAAAACTGATCACTAAAAAATAAAATAAAAGACAAGAAAATATGTGTAAACATTGTATTTCTTCTTGGTGTGAGAAAGTGGAGTAAATAAGGAGTAAAATGTACAGTAGGTATTGTGAAATGGGAAGAAACTATTCAAAAGGACAAAAGAACTAGGATGGGCAAGAGGAGAAAAAAAGAAAGAAAAGGAAAAAAAGCCTGCAAGTTATACTAGTGGTGTCTCTTATTTCTTTGAAAAGAAAGATTTGTGCTGATATAATTTAGAAAAAATTATATGTCCATATGTTGTACTCTGAGCAACTACTTTAAAGATAACAATATGCAATGTGTTAACTATTGTTATTCTCCTATTATTTTGTTACAAAATTTTGTTTTACTTTTTTCCATAAATTTAAAAAAAAAAGGTGCTAAGCCCAGCAGAACATCTTTACCAAAACTGAATTTTGAAATGTAAGTGTGATAGGTTGATATACAAAAAACCCAATGAGTTTTCCAGCAAAACATTACAAACTTATGATATAGAGGATATTTTGTGGAAAATTAAGCTGTTAGGGGAAAACACTGATAATACACTCAATACACTACATATAATAGTTGTCTTCTAAAAGAGTAAAAACACTTTAAATATTCAGTGATAAACACACAATTTATATCGCTCAGTATTATTAAGTAGTGATTCTTTAAGTTAATTTTCTACCTTTAGTTTCTCAATAAGTAGAATGTCACACGGAATTAGTTTACATGTGTATTTTTTTCTGTTTCTTTGCACCTATCAGTATTTAAAGTAAACCATTACTATCTTTACTGCAAAGAAAATTAAGTGGGTGGAGTTTTCAGATCATACTAAGGAATCAATTTGCTTACATAATAGTCTCGCTTATCCCATTGGGCAATAATTTCAAGCTAATATCCTCATGCATTTTATATTTCAGAAACTACAAATCTACTGGCCATTTTATTGAACACAAACACCATCAGAGCTCAACAGATAATCAAGGTAATCCTGCTGAAATTCATGGGTGTAAAAATCAGATGATGTCACGATGAATTTGAAGAAAACAGTTTGAATGACCTCAGCTAAACAAATGTCCATCAAGCATTGACTTTACAGCTATTCCTACATACCTCAATCTATTTAATATTCATTCTTAAAAAGAATTTCTGTTTGTTTTAATCAATTTTGTTTTCTGACTTCAGCTGAATTTTCACATTCAGACATGATCTATATAAATATATAGTCAGGTGTCATTTCAATACAGTCTGAGAAATGTGCTATTAAGCAATTTTATTGAATGATTATCATAGAATATACTTACAGAAACCTAGATGTTACCAACCTATTATATTACTACATGCCTAGGCTACTATGTATATATAGTACAGTATAATAACCTTCACTTCACCTGCAAATCTCCTTTGTCAGGTAACATGTGAGTGCATGAGTGCAAGTGTGTTTATGTGTATGTTACCCTATTTCTCCCAAGGTCATGATGAACAAGACACCATGAGATTAAGTCAAGCACATGCAAAAGAATGTGGTGAAGAGTTATAAATATGAGAAGAATGAAGCTGTTATTGGTGCTAGCATGGAGTACTATTTTATCGTAACCCTTGATTAGAAGAAGTACACTCTAAAATGATGGTGAAAAGAATAGTACTGTAAAGATATAAATTCATACCATACTGATGTATCATTACAATGTAGAGCCTACAATTGTATTCATACGATACATTTGTACATTTGGTGAGAGTGTGCTTGTTTATACCATCATCACAACACACAAGTAATACGTTGTACTGAACTTTATGACTGACCCTGCATCACCAGGTGATAGAAAATTTTCAGCTCCATTAAAATCTTACATGATCACCATCAGGTATGCAGCTGGCTGTTGACTAATATGCAGTTTATGCAGCATATCACTGTATGAAAATTTTAAACAGCACTAGATGACAGAAAATTTTCCTAAAATATCATCAACCTTAAATTTAAAATACTGTTTTATTGATCTTGGAGGTACAAAAAGAACCATCTTGAGGAGAATAGTTACTGTAGTGATCTTAAAAATAACCTGCCTTTAGACATTTAGAGGAAATTCATACGTGAGCTCTGTAGTCCATGGGCTGATTCGACATTTTCCTTTTATTTAACAGAATTACAGAAAGAACATTTGAAAGTATATAATAAATCTTTCTTGACCTTTAGTAGAGTTCTTATTTTGGCGTCTTGTGAAATTATACTATAAAAAAACAATTCTAATTACTATATAGAATACAACACATACAAAAGTTAAAGGAATGAAATGTTAATGGTTAGTGATTATGTATTAAATTGCAAGTATTTTTATAATGGGAAGGTCTGAGTTTGGTGTTATTACTGCTGTTAACTCATTTTTATTGAGGTTCATTGAGCAAATAGCTCAAGATCATAATGCAATTTTCTTGGAACCGTTAGTGGTACCCATCTCCACAATTTCATTCGTTCAGGCTTTGATTATTGACAACACTCCCTGTTGAATATAGTGTGCTGAGCATCAAAGGGAATACAACAACAAGAAAAGCATTGAAACCAGCTCTAAAGATGCAGCACCATAATTATCATATTCACATCTAATGTGTAATTGACTTACTTTTTCACTACTCATAATCTTTGTGAGGGCTGAGGTAGTATTTTACTTATTAGCTCATCTCAGGCCTAACCCAACATTTTGCAAATATGAAGTGTTCATTGAACGGTATCTTGAATTTCTTTAGTGAATGAAAATCTAAATTTTATTGTGACACACACCAGAGTGACAGTGTACTGCTGCAGACAATGTAATGCAATTGCTTCTTCCTGATGGTAACAATTAAAGACAGTTTTTATCCCACTAGAAAATGCTAATAAAAAGCCAATATCTGCTCTTTTCTCTAGAAAACCAAAAGAAGTCCTTGATGCATAAATATGTAGGTCTGGCTTTTAATGAATGTAGTAAGATTCTAGCCTTTTGAAAGAAAATAAAATACTAAATACGAGAATAGTTTGAATTTAAATCTGCACACAACCTATGCAATGTCTATCACAAACTTCATAATTCAAGCCAAGGTTTTAAAAGCCATTTCCATATTTAAGTGGTAAATTTTTAAAAAAATCTATAGAATTGTGTTTCAGAGGTTAGGAAGAATGGCTTTTCAGCCTATTGGTGATAATAAGGATTTTATTTTAGGAACTGGAAAGTTTTACTATTAAACACACACACAAGACTAACTGATTTATCTACTCTAGAGTAACAAAAATCTTCTAATTCCTTTCATATGCACACCCCTCATTTCCAGTACTAGTAATATTCTATTCCAGTTTAGGTCACTAAGAAATTGTGTTTCTTCCAAAAGAAAAAAAAATGCTTTGAAAGTTAGAGAAGAAATAAAAAAAATATGTTTTTAAATTTCTCACTCTTCATGTCAAACATAGTGCTTATATAATTAGTCAAGATGTGACTCTAGAATTATGAGATATTTGGGAATAAAGTAAAAAAAGTTCCTAAAATAGAAAAATGGAAATATCAATGAAATTGTATACTGAACACAATTTTTATCTCTGGCAGCCTCAGACTTCTATCAACAATAATAAAACAAAGATGAAAGTGTTCAATAGCTTTCCTGTCCACAAATAACAAATTTACTGAGAGAAAAATTAGGGAAACAACACCTTTCACAATAGCATCAAAAAAATGACATGCTCAGGAATCAATCTAGTGAAAGAAGTAAAACACCTTTACATCATAAATTATAGTACTCTAAAAAAGGAGATTGGGACTGGGGATTTAGCTTAGTGGTTTAAGTGCCTGTCTGGCAAGTGTGAGATCATGAGTTCGATCCCCAGTACCCCCCCCAAAAAAAAAGGAGATTGAAGAGGATATTAGAAAATAAGAAAATATTCCTTGCTCTTGGGGAGGAAGAACTAATACATTGAAAATGGCCATACTTCCAAAATTACTACACAGATTCAATGCAATTCAAATCAAATTTCCAACAGCACATCTCACTGAATTAGTGAAAATAATCTTAAAATTCATTTGGGAACAGAAGAGGCAAAGAATAGCAAAGGCAATTCTGGGCAACAAAGGCAAGGCAGGGGCAATCACAATACCAGACGTGAAATTATATTACCAAGCTACTATGATAAAACAACACGGTAAACAACTCCACACCATCTTTGACAAAGGTGCCAAACACATTCACTAGAAGAAAGATAGTTCTATTATACTGAAGTACTTTTGTTTTAATAGGGCCTCCCCAAACACCTCACTTTAGTCCTCAAGGCCCCAGTGAAAGTGACACTACTAATTGTCTTTCCAGTTTGTTCTTCTCTAAGAAGACATCTGTAATCATCTCCACAGTCTGTGAGACTGTGTGAAGCAGTTTGTGCAGTCTCCATGTAGGTGTTATCTTCCCAGCATTGCCTTGCTCTGAACACTGGTAATTCCGGGTTCTGCACTTAGCAGAGGGGTCATGTCAAAGCACATGTGTGTATGTGCATTTGTGTATGCATGAGAGTGTGTCCTTGGCATGGCTGGGCATAGCTGTCTTGTTCAGGCATCAGCAGGACATTTTGTGAGTAGTTACAATGCTGAAACTCTACTTTTTGTATCTTACTTTCAAACTCCTGTATGTAAAATAACTACTGACTTTCTTAAAAAATATACTTTAAAAAAAAAAGAAGGAAAGATAACCTTTAATAAATGTTCCTGGGAAAACTAGTTTTCCACATGCTGAACATCAAAATTACACCTATATCTTTCACTATGCACTAAACTAAAATTGAAATGCATCAAAAAATTTAAATATTAAAACAGAAATATTAAATCTGCTAAAAGATAGAATAACTGGAACTCTTGAGGACATTGGTGTAAGCAAAGGCTTTGTGAAGAAAACCCCAGTCACACAAGAAATATGCCAAAGAATCAACAACTGGATCTCATCTTATTAAAAATATTTTTAAAATTTTTTAAAAAATTTTATTTAAAGAGAAAAAAAAACAACCAAACAAAACAGAAAAATGGTAGCAACAATACAGAATTCCAAAGGGAAAAAAATAAAAAACCAAAAACAAACAGACAAATAGACAAAAAAAAAAACCAAAACAACCAAAACAAAAACAAAAACACTAAGAAATCACCACTTGATACTTTACATACTCTCATCATTGGAAATAGTTGTTCAAGTTACAAAATTAAAGCATAAAAGTAGACATTCAAACAATGAGACTGTTAACAGTTCTGCTCAACCATCTAACAAAAATAGTAGTATAGTCATCTATCTTACACACTTAAACATACGTGCAATTATATACTTTAGAGCACTTTCTTTTCCTCTTTTTTTTACAGTAGCAATTACACATCTGGGGTTTTATTACTCCTACATTTCTTATTACTTTTTACACTAGAGAAATAATGTGATATTTATAAATATGATTTTTATTTATTTCACTAATGAGGATGGTCTCAAGTTGACTCCATATCCCTGTGAAGGCCTCGAGATCATCCTTTTTATAGCTGAGTAGTATTCCATTGTGTAAAAATACCATATCTTTTTCATCCACTCTGCAGTTGATGGGCATCTTGGTTGTTTCTAAGATTTAGCTATCACAAATTGGGCTGCTATAAACATAGGTGCACATATATCACTGTGATATGAACTTTTCAGTTCTTCTGGGAATATACCCAGGAGGGAAATAGCTAGATTGAGTGGAACTTCCAATCCTAGTTTTTTGAGGAATCTGCATACTGACCTCCACAGTGGTTGCACCAGTCTGCACTTAAAAAGCTTTTGCACAGCAAGAGAAACCACCAATAGAATAAAGAAATGCACAGAGTAGGAAAAACAATTTTGTCAGCTACTCCTTGAACCAAGGACCAATATCTAGAATATATAAAGAACTCAAAAAAAAAACCAGATCCCAAATTTAAATTCCCAATGCAAAAATGAGAATCTAAGATGAATACACACTTCTCAGATGAAGAAATAAGAATATCAAAAAAATACGAAAAGTATTCAACATCACTGGCCATTGGAGACATGCCAATTAAGACAATACTGAGACTTTTTTACATAAATAGATGCACTTTGAGACCATATTCTTAGGTGAAATAAACTGGATACACGTATTCAAAGATTGCCTGGCTTCT
Organism: Dolichotis patagonum; assembly: GCA_004027295.1. Classification (NCBI taxonomy): domain Eukaryota; kingdom Metazoa; phylum Chordata; class Mammalia; order Rodentia; family Caviidae; genus Dolichotis; species Dolichotis patagonum. Next base: position 297,092 of record PVJX010000186.1, on the reverse strand, counting down.
CTGATGTGAGAAACTGAAAGTGTAAATAAGGACCAAAATGGGTAACACATATTGTGAAATAAGAAGAAAATTTTTAAATGGAAAAGAAACTATGGAATGGGGAGAAAAGGAGGGAAGGAAAAGATAAAAAATGAGAAAAGGAAAAAATGAAAACAACAATGAGAGAGGGTAAAGAAATGGGTAAAAAGAATCAAGATGTATCATGTGCAGTTCAAATGCCCTAAGATGAGTGTGATCATAATTTATATCTAAAATATATCAATAAACTTAATTAATTATTTAAAAACAACAAAGATAAAAGTATTAGACTTTTCAGACAAAAAGCAAAATGGAAAAATATTCTTTTCTATTGAAGATATCAACAAGTATATCCATACAACAATATCCATGATATGAAAATTTTTCATAAAAAAAACCTCTGGGCAACAAGTCTGTGCAAAAAAATCCATGATCTTATAGACTATCTGCCTCCACAAAAACATCATGCTATTAAAATTAATTGATTTATATATGATATTCACAAAATGCTTTACAAATTGATATGAATATGGGATGGTTGAACTCTCCTGATTATTAAAACACACTCTCCATTGTATTAAAAGCAAATAGCCTATATCAGCAATTCTCTGTTTAATGTAATAATCCTTTTCTGTCTATTTTGTGTGTAGTTATTCTTTGTGTACCTTACTAGAATAGACTGTGAAATATAGCAACCAGTGGATTATTAAAACATCTGTCCTGTCTGAAAATGGGTGTAAACTGATGATTCAATATAGAGTAGTTCAAACTACGTTGTCAAATGAAATATATCTAAATGACCATAAAGTTGAAAGTACATCAAACTGCAAATTAAGTGTTTTTGCAATATGTCGATTTCCAAGCCTCTATCTTATTTTCAAATAACAATATTGTATTCATATCTATGATATGTGTTCTAGTCTTGAAACGCTATTACCAGTGTCTGAAGAGTAATGCCCCCAAAGAGTCAATCAAAACATAAAACTGTGTTGACACCTGTAACATTTCCTTCTGAGGTGTAGTGGTGAGTGTATGAGACAGTGATCCTGTCTTTATCTCTGACAAACATTTAAAGGAATAGCAGTAGATGTAGATACAGGTGGCCTTAACTATAAATTGAAATGTCAGATGCAAGACCCAAACCTGAATATATTTGTTGAGACACTCTATTAAAAATTTAAATCTTTATAAAATGATACAAGATTTATTAGTGCAGATGTGAACAATTAAAAAAACTCAGTGATGAATTAATGGAAACTTTATTTATATTGCTTTTAGTCATTCTTGTTTGTGTCAATAAATATTAGGCATAAGACATCCATTTCTGTAAGGTATTGAGCCACTAAGCAAATAAAAAACAAATTAAGAAAGACGTTAAAGTGCAATGTTTCCCAGGTCAGGGAAGGAAGGGGAGAGAAGAGAACCTGGCAGGACCAAAATTGGAGAACAGAGAATCATGCTACTACATATACTATTTTTAAAGAACAGTAACTAACTGCAAAGCTTTATTTGTTCTCTCAAATGTTTATGTATGTATTTACTGATGTCGTACATTTATTTTGTACCATTATTCATTCATCTGAGGACACACTGTGGGAAAAAATTTAAGGAAGTCTTTTTAAGCTGTATACAGAAATTACAAAATGTTTGCAGAACACCAATTGCCTATCCCTTTTTCTTAGCGTTGATAGGGCTTGGGTACTGTACTTAGAGTAAGATTATTACTAACATACTTAAGGTCAATGGTGAATCTTTAATTAACAAGATGAAAGTATATTGCAAAAATCAGTGTTACATTTCAGGACAAGGAGTGCACATACCACAAAATCCAAACTTCAAGGTTTTTTCCTAATTTTTAAAAGTAAAAAGATATTATTTATAACAAAGCTCACGTCTTGCTGTAGGTAAAAAGAACTCAAGGCCAGTTTTATATCTGCAGCAAGCCTTTAGCAAACACTGAATTCTTAACTATGCATGTACTAAATGGGGTGCTCGCCGGCAGTAAGCAAAAGATGGAGAAGCACACACTCCACTGCCCTTTGCAAGGCGTCATTCGGAGTGTCACCCTTGCATCCCTCTGAATTCAGTTTTTACAGTTACTGAAATACTAACATATGTTCTTGGAAATACTGTGGGGCTTATTTGCAAAATGTTACCCATTCATTTCTCTGAATTTCACAATTTTAGTAATTTCTGAATTATAGTATAAGTAGACATTCAATTTCCAAGTGCATAAGCTTAAAAAAATGTCTGTTTCTTTTGTAAGTATTTCATTTCTCCCTTGTAATCACAAGCACGTTTCCCTACATTCTCCTAAACATATGGAATGTAATTATCACCAGCCTTTGTGCATCCTGGTCTACCAATTCCAGCATCAGTTTTAGTAATAGATCTCTTATCTATCTTTCCCTCTACCTTGAACATGGATGGTGGTTTCGTGTTTCTTTTCTTGGTTGTGTATTCATGACTACACGCTGGACTGTCTGCTGCTGGGCTTTGATATCTCTGAAAAGAATGGTGACCTTTGTTCTGAGACGCAACCGAGTTACTTGAAGTCAGGTGGATACTCTCAAGCCTTGCTTTTCAGTTTAAGAGAGATACAAAATACCTTTGGTCTACTGCTAATGCAAAGCATTGACAAGCTATATTTCCTGTAAGTCAATTAGGTAAACTAAGTATTTCAAGCTTTCCATTCTAGATGGTGGAAACAGGAACCATTTCTAGTCCTGTGGAAATTTTTTACTTTCTTGGTGCCTTTTCCCTATTTTGGGTAGTTCCTTCTCCTACAGGTACAAATCAGTATTAAGCCACAGACTGGAGGGGACACTCTATCTTCAGAATTCTCCCTCACTACATAACTCCTTCCTTTCTGGTATTGTGTCCTTTGAATTTTCACCTTCTGAGCCACAGTCAACTCTAGTCTTTACTCCTCAGCTCAGCAGGACTGTGCTTTATTGTGGTTTCCTCTGGCAACTACAGGCAGCAAAGTGAGGCACTTGTAGATCTTACCTTGATTCCTTGAGTTTCCCATGCTCTGCCTTTTTTCCTCAATGTATGAAAATCATTATTTCATATAAACATAATCATCCAAATTTCCTCTTGCTTAAGACAGAGTGATAAGCCTGTCTTACACCATCTTGAGAGGAAATAGTAGAACCTAAGCGTTATAAAGAATCCACATTCAAAGTGTATTAGTCAGGTAACTAAGGAAGTACTCGGATGCTTTTACTCTTAGCAACATATCTTTCTCTTATAAAATTGAAGAGAAAAGTAAGAGTTAATCAATGTATTTTTAAACTTAGGAAAATGTTTCCTGTGAGTTCTCAAGGTCTTACTGTTCTTACACTTGGGTTCCTGGTGAGGACCATCAAAACCCAAGCTCTGGAGGGATGAATTATGTACTGAACTTTTCAGCGAAAAAGGAAGAATTACTAGAGAGGGTACTCAAAAAAGAAGGGTATATAACCTCTTTCATAACTGAAACAAAGTGACTAAAATTGCCTTCTTCAGTTGCTCTCTTAACTGAAGTAAATCTTTCTGTAAATTGTCCAATATGCTTCCATTTCTAGAGACTTAAAGGGCCCAGTAATAGTTTCTCAGTACTCACATTTTTAAAAGACTCAAAACTTTTTTAATCCCTAAACATAGATTTCATTTCTAATATCTTCACAATTTGTCTTCACTTCCAATTTCTTTCAGTATAGAACAATAATATTATCCACTCTGTATCAGCATCATTGCTTACAATATAGATATATTTTGGAAATAAGCAATTCTTATAACTAATAAAAAGAGGAGAGTGCTACAATGAATAAATTCACATATGTATCTTAATTTGAAGTAACAAAAACTTGTAAAACTTTTATTGGGCAAAAAGGGGGATGAAGCATAAGGAGCTTTTAATTCCTTGACATTACCTTTTCCCAAGCTCCAGGCAGTAGGAGTAACTATTACTTTTCTTTAACTCAATATAATTTTTAAAGAACTGGCCATATGCAAGAATTTTTAGATGTGTCAAAGTACTGTAACAAGAAATGTAAAAGCTTGCTTTGTGTCTTTGTGTCTATTCATGTTCATCAAGATGATCTATGCAGAGCAGCAGCTTTTGGTGTTATCTAAAACATAGATGGAAATAGAAAGTAGAGAGGTAAGATAGATCACTTTTCTTGTCAGGTAATTCACTAATGGTTCGTTAGATACAGTTCTTTAAATGGGGTATGCCAGATCTTAGTCTTCAGTTGTTTTGGTAAGTGATCAGTACCTTCTTCCTCCTGAAGCAGTATTTCTAGTATCACAAAGAAGAACGTTCTCCCTACTCACTAGTTGAGCAGCATCTCATCACATACATGCTCTCTTCCTGGTTCATCCTCCAACTCTTTCCAATGAGCTACAAATTGCACTTTCCACTAGATATTGCCAGCAGACAATGTTAGGGAACAGGAAAATGTTTCTTACCATCTCTCAATTAATTTACTCTCATAATCCAGCTAAGATTGGTTATTAGCATGGCTAGCTCTCTGTCAAGTCCTGGATCGATAAATTTTAGGAAACATAAGGAACTTAAAATTTAATTGTGCTTTTTTACTCATAGATAAGGATGTTGAGTCTGAGGCAGATTATACAATTGTTTTCCGGAAGGCCAACAATATAATTCTCCAAATGGGATTTAAACTAACATCTTCATTTCCCAGGGCTAAGGTCCCTCCATGATCAGCTGTTTCAAATTGTGACATATATTTATGTGACCAAGGGTTTTCTTTGGCATTTAGTATGCTATTTCTTTTTCCAAATTTGAATAATAAAACATCATTTCTTAAAGTTAATAACATTTTGCATACAAAATTGAAGTTTCTTGCTTCCCTGGAAAAAATGGTAGATTCCGGGATGATGTATTTCCCACATGGCTGTCATCTGCTATATCTGATGAGACCATGAACTTTTCAATCTCCATCATTCTTTGTTGCTACTCCAAGATGAAAGCTGAGTTTGAACTGTCATTTTATGCCAGGTTTACATCACACACTGATGTGACCAGTCTGTCTTATCGCCATTTGTGTTTGAGACTTTAATGGTACATACTGCATGCTTGCCCTCTGCCATACTCTATTAATGGTGTACAAGACCTGAACATAAAAAAATGGTTACACTCCATTATCATCTTAATATTAAATGGTGTTTCCAACCCTCCAGTATCTTATGCCAAGCACCATGGACTCATCACTGACTCACTTTTCACCCACACCTACATCCCATCTGTCTAAAAATCTTTTCAATTCTGTCTTTAAAGTACATCAAAACTCCAGTAACTCCTCATTCCCTCCACCAAAGTGGGCACAGGTCTGGTCTAAGATTGTCTTATTCTTAACCTGTGTATAAATAAATAGTCTGTTATTCTACTTCCTCATTTGCCCCTGTACAAATATTGTAACAACACTGCTCAAAACCCAATAGCTATCATTTTACTCTAAGTTCAAGCTGTCAAATTTACATGTGCCCCGTGCCCATTTCTCCTAGTTTCTCCTGCCTCTACCCTCAGCATCTCACTGACCTTACCTCCCACTTCTCATTCTGTATATTGCTCCTTTTTATCAATATAAGACTTTTTGTCTTATTATATATAGTACTAAATATATGCATGTTCCATAAACTTTGCAAAAAATGGTTAAATAAATGAATGCAATAGTTGATATACTAAAATATACTAAATGATTCTGCTAACAAGGCAACCAATAATTTCAAAAGCAGCAGGGAAATTATCTTTTACAACATAGGAAACAACAGCAATGTGTTGAGAGCTGAATTTAAAACAGGACTAATATTTTACCAAACAGGAATGATGATGGGAAAGATCATTAATGAAATTTCTATACTCAGGCCAGTGATCATAAAGAAATAAGGTGAATCTAAGTTAAAGAATGAGGTCTAAAGGAAAAGAAATTACTGTGAAATGATGGTTGGGTAAATGAATGAGAGACCTTGAAGTCATCCAATAATTATTTTATTTTATTTCATTTATTTTTTTATTGGTTACCTATTTGTATTTTCTTTTTTAAAAATAATTTTATTTAAAGAGAAAAAAAACAAAACAGAATAAAGGGTAGCAACAATACAGAATTCCAAGGAAAAAAGGAAAAGAACAACAACAAAAAAAACCTAAGAAATTATTACTTGACAAATTACATACTGACTTCTTGGAAACAGTTGTTCAAATTGCAAAGTTAAAACATGTAAAGTAGACATTCAAACAGTGAGACTGTTAACAGTTCTGCTCCACGATCTGACAAAAACAGCAATATGGTCATCCATCTTACCCACTGAATTATACATGCAATTATATGAATAGGGTAAAATTAAACACAACAAAACAGAGCAAAACAGATCACAAGAAAGCAATGTAAGAGACAAAAATTTCAAAACTAGAAAATTGGAGATATTCACTCTCTATCATATTGACTCCTGTTTTGTTCCAAATAGTTGTTCATATTGTCACATACAGGGAATTCACATGAAACAACCTAGTATGGAATTGATCTAAGTAGTACGAGAAGTGCATTTCAGGTCTTCAAGGCCAGACATTAGGGAAGCCAAGAATGGCTGTCATAGTGTCTCTCATTCTCCTCAAAACAGCTGTCCATACCTTCATGTGTGTTGAACTTAAACAAGGCAAAGCAAGCTAAGATCACTTTGAACAAAAAGTGATAGTTTTGCTAGACTTCACATCAAGACATTATGGAATCAGCACTGGGTATTGTAGTGTCTCTTTTTCTTCAAAGTAGTTGTTCATTTCAACATGTGTTATATAGTTGGTTCTCATAAACTGTTTATAAGCTCTACACATGCATGGGTCTCTACATGTATATCTATCATTTCTGTATTAGCAGGACAAACAAAACAAAGCAAGATAAAACAAAACAATTCCTAGAAAAGCATGAGGCAGAAAAGTCACATAAAACTGCAATACAAGGTGATCTACAATGGTTACCATGATGTCTCAGCAGTGTATAACAACATTAATAAAAACGAAGCATTGGAGACATTATAAGACTTCAAAAGCAAGTAATAATCAAACCAGAGTGGGTATCTTAGTGAATCTTGTCATCTTCAGTGTAGTTGCCTATACACTTAGGCTTGATGCTATCAATCATAACAGATTTAAATAAAATCAGTCAGTACAAAGTAGCAATCTAACAAACCAGATTCAAATAAGATCAGTCATAATAAGACAGTGTAAGTTATAAAGGGCTCCAGATTAGGTTGATAGGAAAATTAGGAATGATTACCTTAATATGCCCTCTTATTTTTGGGATAGCTGACCATGTCCTCAAGTCTAGTGTAAGTAGACAAACTGGAACAGCACATAATCCATCCAAGCAGAGTGATGAGAATAATGTAAATTTTAAATCTTGTTACCCCATTAACAGTATCCTCTGCCTCCCTTTTTTAGACAATTCCTCTCCTTTCACTCCCATGGGGTGCACTGCTTGTTTTGGGTCCCACTGCCTCCCTATATAGAGCATCTCAATGGACCCTATCTGTTGATCTACTCTGCCTGTGTTTCTCTCTGTTAGTATTTTGAGGCCCTCTATACTAGAGATTATAGCCAATCTTCTCTGCCTCATTTCTGCTATTCTATTTTTCTGCCATTGATTTTCTCTTCCACTCCACAGTCTGCCTCATTCACTGAGGCCTCTCTGCCACTGTTCCTGAAATGCTCATATTCTTGTTCTCTCTCCCTAGAATGTCCTTCAGTATGTTTTGTAGGGTTGGACTGGTGGTCATAAATTCTCCTAGTTCCTCTTTGTCATGGAAGCATCTTGTTTCCCCATTAATTTCTAGAGAGAGTTTTGCAGGATACATCAATCTGGGCTGGAGATTGTTCTCCTTCAGGGCTTGAATTATTTCACTCCAAGCTCTTCTTGACCTGATGGTCTGTGTCGAGAAGTCTGCGTGATTTTGATGGCTTTTAATATTCTGTTCTTATATTGAATTTCTGGGATCTTGATTATTATGTGTCTGAGTGTAGCTCTGTTTAGGTTGTAGGTGGCTGGAGTTCTGTATGCTTCATACCTCTGCATATCATTTCTTTTCTCTATGCTTGGGAAATTTTCCTTAATAATTTCTGTGAATAGCCTTTGTAATTCTTCTGATTTGATTCCTGCTTCTTCATTCACATACTTTATTCTTAAGTTATAGATCGTCTTGTCATCTTCTAGTCTTTGAATCTTTACTGCCTGCTCCCTTTTATTTTTAAGAGATCTTCCCTTTCATGACCCCACATTGCAAGCCTGTGTTCAATTTTTGATAGTCTATCTTTGGTTTCTTTCAAGCAGTTTTGCCAGCTTTCTATGGAGTCTTTAGTTTCCTGATAATCTCTTTTAATTTGCTTCATGAATTCTAGGTTTTTTTCTGAGTTCTTCATTAAATTTTTCTCTCCATTTGTGTTCTTCTATTCTTCTGTCTGTGTCTTCTTGAGAGGTGCCCAGCCCTTCTTTTTTTAATCTACTTATCTCTTGTTTAATTTGAATTAATATTTAAGTTTTGGTCCTGCTTATGAGGTCCTGAAGATATTTCTTTATGTCTGCTAATGCTGTGTTTGATGTTGCATTTTTGCTGCCCTCAATCCCTTTTGTATTTACCTCTCCTGGATCAATGTTCTCAGTGTTGGGGGCTGGGAGTTTTTTCTTATTTCTCCTTTTCACCATGTTTTTGGTTCCTTCCATACAAGTGTACATTGTAATTCCAAGACCCTTTTCTTGTTGGTTAAGGATCCTCTAGAGGGTGCAGGCTAGGAACTTTTGCCCTCTTCAATAGGTTATCAGAGATCAGAGTTCACCCACGGGCAGTGTGCACTATCTCCTCCCCTCCAAGCCAGTCAAACTTTGCAGGCCTTCACTGCATCAGTGTGTGCTGATCTCAGGGAATTAATCTGTAGTGAATCACTGGGTCCCTGCCAGGGGTGCGGCCTCATCCAAGTAGATTCCACCAATCCACTCGGTGAGGGGAGCAACCAGCTGAAGCCACTTCCTTATGGAGTTAGGGCTGTCCTGCCCAAATCCAACATGTCCAGTTGGTTTCCCCTTTCCCATGGGAGGATCTTATTCCCATCGCTCACCACGTGTTGATGCCAGTCCCTGCCAACTGCTGGTCTCCCCAACCTCCGACTTCAGGGCGGCTGCAGTGTGAATTCATGGTGGCTCTGGGTGGGTCGCATGCAGGACTGGTCCGGGCGAGCTGCACGCAGGGCTGTTCAGCTCCGTGCTCTGGCGGCTTAAGCCAGTCGCCTTGGCATGGATCACTTGGATTCAGGCGGCTCAAGGAGGCGCTGTGCTTGCTGATCTTAGCTTCTCTGATGGTAGTGCCAGGACCTCATATTCAAGCGGTTTTTTGCACTTTAGTTTCTTCCTGGGTTGTGAGAGTCCATCTCTCTCTGTTTGGGTCTCTCCAGGGTGTTTTATTCTGGCATTTGAGCTGTCTCTCTCAGAGAGGGTCCCTCTACTGCTACCTACCGGTCCGCCATCTTTTTTTCCCTCCTCCAATAATTATTTTAGTAAGGCTATAGAGGCAGAAAGGATGTGATAGTTAGCAGATACTCAAAATCAAAATTTAGGATGTCAGCTCTTTTGGATAATGACAAGGTTTATGAATGGCACAGACCACAGGTTTCTAAAGTAAGTAGAGGACAAAGAACAAAGGTCTCAGGATCTTGAGTTCATTGTCGGTGGGTACTGAAATCAAGAGAAGGAAATTCACTTCGTAAAAGAGAGAAAATTAGCAATATAATTATCAGTAAACATAGAGGAAAGATAGGGATGATGGAAAAACAGTAAGAATGAGGGTACTGAATGATATAATCTGATGGAAGGGTGGACCTCAAAGGGGATTAATAGATGCTAAGCATCAGTGTGAAGCAAAGAGAGGCATTTTCTCTCTAGGTTGGAGGTAAGAAAGGAGCAGATGGCAATCTTTGAGAACCTCCAGGCAAAGTATTGTCCTCAGGTTCAGTATCATTGAGTAAAATAAAGTTTCCTTAGATTACTTAAAATATAACAAGGTAGTAAAGCTCTGCTTTTTAATGTTTATTTTTACTATACATTTGCAGTAACTAATGATTACATTCATCACAGTGATTTCATACATGAACATAAAATTTTGCTTCATAAAATATGTTCTTTAATAAATACTGAATTTTTACTTTCTATTCTTGAAATATCTATATGTATTGAAAACAATCACAAAAATTCAAAGGAACTTAAATTTCAAATTGAATAATTTCTCTTCAAATATATTAAACATATGTAAATACATGGGGTAATGTCATTAATAATATATAGTTTATAAGACTGTTAAACACTATAGAACACCAGATCATTTGAATAGGTAGTGTTCACAAAAATCTTACCTTTACCTGTTGCTTAAATCATAAAAAGGAAACTCAAATTTAGGACACTTAGTTCCATCTCCATTGTCAATCATTGTTTTTGTTACTTCTTAGCCAACTTAATATTACTTTATCTTTTATAAACAATATCCTTTAATACCTCAAGTTAGTTTTCAGGATAGGATATTTGCAAAAGTATTACTTATGTCTGGAGTTCTCTTCCCTCAATTTCCAAGTGGCTTTGTATGATTGCAATCTTAGTTTAAATGTGATCTGATCAGACATGAATGTCTCACCACTTAAGTACAGTACTTTCTCATTCATTTAATATCACATACTTTAAAATAGTCTTACAGTATCTTGTTTCACATCTTTATTTACTTATTAACTACCATACATATTAAAATTATCAGCATCACTTAGTTGAACAGTATCTGTACATATTAAATTCTCTTTGATACTTGAGGAATTAAGGAATAAATTATGAATGTTAGTCTGACTTAGTGCAAAATGGGTTATCGTCTCATTACATTGTTGTTTAGTTAAATTTATTATCTTAATAAACTTTGTATATAATCTGCTTGCAGGAGGAAGGGAAAGAAAAATTGTAGTGCATGATTCAAGCTTTTTTTAAAATAAAAATATAAATCTTAGTTATATTATATATTAATTGTATCAGTAAAAAATGTCAAGTGTAGAGGACCCTAGACTTAGTATAAAATGATCTGATTTGGTGGAAAGAATATCAACAAAATTTATTATTAGTCAAGTTAAAGAACAAATTCTTTACAGGTTACAAGGTCAGATTTCATGTAACAAGATAGTCATATTGTGAGGTGTGTTTTGACAAGTTCAAATACAAAATAAGTGTTAAAATTATTTAAAGAATTATTGTAAAAGTTTTAGTTTTGCAACTGTATTTATTTCAGCATTGGAGATAAGGTAGGTTTCAAAACATTGTTGCAAGATCACCCACAAAGAAAAGGCATTAGACACATAACTGACTTCTCAACACAAACCATCAAGTAAAAAGAAAAAAAAAACAAACTTGGGATAAAGTATTTCAAGTCCTAAAAGAAACAGCTTCCAAATCACATTGATATACCTTGAAAAACTATTTTTCAAAATTAACAGATAAATATTTCCATGACAAGGCACAATGGAAGAAATTCATGACCCTACAAAAACTACTGAGAGATATTCTAGACAGAGATAAGAATGATGGCAGTTAAAAGAACAACAACACAAAGAATCCACCAGGCAGAGAAAGTAATTAAACAGAGGGGAAGTAGGGAACCAACAGAAGAAAAATAACATGACAAAGATAAGCCAAATATAAGATAAGACAAAGATAATACATATCAATTATAACCTTCAGTATAAATGGCCTCAACTCACCTATCAAAAGAAACATAGAAGAATGAATCAAGAAACAAAATCCAACAATATGCTGTATACAAGAAACAGTTAAAAGGAAATTCATGAACTGAAAGTCAAAATGATGGAAAATAATCCTCCATGCAACAGGAACCCAGAAAAAAGAAACAATAGTTATTCTGTTTGTCGATAATGTCAAGTTCAAACCAAGAATAATCAAAATATATAAAGAAGGTCACCACATACTTGTTAAGGGAAAAATTCAAGAAGAATAGGTAACAATTATAAATATATATGCACCAAATATGAGAGCATGCAACTATATAAGAGAAATATTATTAGACATGAAAAATCAAATAAGCAATAACACAATTGTAACAGGGGACATTAGTATCTCATTGTCAAAAAGAAGTAGATCAACTACATAAAAAATCAACAAAGAAATATCAAAAATGAAACAACCCTTGAATAAATGATCTTAGTAAATATTTAAAGAGTGTTTCACACAAAAACAGTATATACATTCTTCTCAGCTGCAGATGAGACATTCTCTAAAGTAGACCATATACTAGCCTACAGAGCATACTTAAATAAATGCAAAGGAATAAATCCCATGCATATTACCTGCCTATAGTGCAATGAAATTGGAATTAATGGCAAAATAAACTGCAAAAACTACAAGAACACATGGAAATTAAATAACACTGTCCTGGACAAGCAATGGTTCCAGATGAAATTAAAGAAGAAATTAAACAGTACCTATAATTAAACCCACATACCAGAACCTGTGGGATACAATGAAAGCAGTCCCAAGATGAAAATTTATAACAATGAGTTCTCACATCAGGAAAACAGAAGGAACACAAATAAACAACCTAGTGTCGGACCTTAAGCTTCTAGAAAAAGAAGAGCAGGTCAAGCTCAAAGCCTTAAGGTGGGAGGAAATTATAAAGATCGAAGTAGAAATTAATGCAATTGAGACTAAGAAAACAGTACAAAGAGATAATGAATCAATAAATTGGCTCTTTGAAAGAATAAATAAAAGTGATAATCCTCTAGCCAATCCCCTTTTTCAAAGAAGGGAAGAAAATGCTCAAATTAATACAATGATTAATGAAAGCAGAAATCACTACAGAGCTTGTGGAAATTCAGAAAATCATTACTATCTACTTCGAAAATCTTTAGTCACATAGGATCAAACACACATAAGAAATGGAAAGATTCCTAAATACATATAAGTTACCAATGCTGAATCAAGAAAATACAAAAATTCTGAATAACCCAAATTAAGTTACTGAATTTAAAAGTGTAATTAACAACTTTCCAACAAAGAAAAGGCCAGGTTCTGATGCATTCACTGCTGAATTCCACAAGAAATTTAGAGAAGATTTAATTTTAATACTCCTTAAACTCTTCAATGAAATTTAAATGGAAACAGTACACCCTAACTCATTCCTGGAGGCAAGTATTACTCCTCCAGGAGAACTTCAGGCCAATTTCCCTAATGAAATAGGTGCAAAAATCCTCAATAATATACTAGCAAAGAAAATGTAGCAAATTATTAAGAAGCTTATGCACCATGACCAAACAAGATTCAAGCCAGGAATGTAGGAATGATTCAACATATACAAATTAATAAATGCAACACACCATATCAATAGAGCCAAACACAAAATCACATGATCATCTCAACAACTACAGAAAAAGATTTCAATACAGTTCAATGCTCATTCATGATAGAAAGAAAACTTACAGAAAATTAGAGCATCTGGTCTCTAGCTCAATCTGATAAAAGCCATCCATGACAAACCAACATCCAACATCATACTAAATGGACAAAAACTGAAAGCTTTCACTCTAAAATCAGGAATAAGACAAAGATGTCTACTGTTACCACTCCTATTCAATACCCTTTTGGAAACACTAGCCAGAGCAATTAGACAAGAAAAAAATAAATAAAAGAAATAATAATAAGAAAGGAAGAAGTTAAATTATCATTATTTGCAGATGGTATGATACTCTCCATATAAGATTCAAAAAGTTCCACCAAAAGAATTCTACATTTAATGAGCAAATTTAGTAGCACAGCTGGATACAATGTCAACACTCAAAAATCTATAACATTCCTATACATAAACAGCAAACCACACCCTTCACAACAATAGAATCCAAAAAAAAATTACTTAGAAATGACTCTAACAAAGACAGTATATGATCTATTTACTAAAAATTATAGTGTTCTGAAAAAAGATTAAGAGAGAAAATATTGGAAAATGGAAATATATTCCTCTCTGATGGGTAAGAAGAACCAACATAGTTAAAATGGCCATAATTCCCAAAACTGTTATACAGATTTAATGCAGTTCCAATCAAAATACCATTAGCACCCCTCATAAAACTAGAGAAAACATTCATAAAAATCATTTGGACAGAAGAGACCTAAAATAACAAAGGCAATTCTGATCAACAAAGGCAAGACAGGAGGCATCACAATCCCTGAGTTGAAATCATACTAAAAAGCTACTGTGACAAAATTAGCATGGCAATGGGAGAAAAATAAAACAGATCTAAGAATCAGTGGAACCAATTAGAAGATTCAGACACAACTACAAAAACACTCAGCCACCTTATCTTTGACAATGTGGCCAAGCACATTTGCTGGAAAAACGATAGCCTCTTTAATAAATGATGCTGGAAAAACTTGCTCCCTACATTGTGAAGACTAAAACTAGACCCATGTATGTCACCATGCATTAAACTAAAGTCAAAATGGATAAAAGATCTAAATAATAAAACAGAAACACTAAATCTACTGGAAGACAAGGTAGGTAGCAATCTTGAATAGGGATAGGCAGAGAGTTCGTGAACAAAAACCAAACTGCATGGGAAGCATTTCAAAGACTCAACAACTGGGATCTCAACTTATTAAAGAGCTTTTGCACCTCAAAATTAATCACCAACAGATTGAAAATAACACTCACAGATTGGGAAAAAAATTTTGTCAACTGTCCCTCAGACAAAAGACTTCTATCTACAACATATAAAGAATTTTTTTAAAAGATCATATCCCCCAAATTCAAAGACCCAATACAGAGATGCGCATCTAAGATAAATGCACACTTCTAAGGTGAAGAAATACAAATGACAAATAAATATATTAAAAAATATTTAACATCATTGGTCATTCAAGAGATGCAAATTAAAACAATACTGAGATTCCATCTCACTCCAGAAAAAATAGCTATAATCAAGAAATCAACCAGTAACAAATGCTGGCAGGGCTGTGGGGAAAAAGAAACCCTTTTCCACTGTTGGAGTTAAGTGGTTTGCACTTCTTGGCAATATAGAAAGTGCTGAAATAAACATGTTACAGAGTAAAGATGTTACATGACTCCATCTTCTTTGGATATATACCTATTTGTGGGAATGTAGATCATATGACAGAAAGTTTTCATCTCAACTATTTGAGGAATTTCCATGCAGTTTTCTATAATAGGTATACTAATTTATTGCCATAGTAAAAATATGCAAGATTTCCCTTTTCATAACATATCACCTACACTTATATCATTTGTATTTTTTACAATAACCATTCTAACTGGAGTGAGATGATATATTATTATTTGGTTTGTATTTCTCTGTTGAGTATCTAATGTTCTATAAATTGTGTACTTTCTGGCAATTGTGTTGCTTCTCTAAACAATGTCTACTTGGATCTATTGTCCATTTTTAACTGACTTTGGGTTGTTTTGCCATATATAGTTGGTTTATAACCTTTATCAGGTGTATAGTTTGCAAATATTTTCTCCCATTCTCTAAAATATCTCTTAATGCTCTTCATTGATTCTCTTGCTGTCAGAAGGTTTTTAGTTCAATACAATCGCATTACTTTTGTACTCATTCCTATGACTTCAGGGGTCTTACAAAAATTGTTATATATTCCAATGTCCTGTATCCATTATGTTTTCTTTTAGTACTTTCACAGTTTCAGGTCTTAACATCTCTGTATTCCACTTAGAGAACATTTTTTTCTATTGATGAGAGAAAGGCATATTGCATTCTTCTGTATGTGAATATCCATTTTTCCCAGAAACATTTACCAAACAGACCAGTTCTTTCCCCTGTGCATGTCAAAGACGAATTGGCTCTAGATATGTGGGTTCACATGCAGTATGTAGTTTGTGTTCCACTGGTCCATGTGTATACTTTTATGCCACTACACTGCTGATACAGCTTTATAGAATATAATAAAATCAGATAGAGAAATATCTATCTCTAGCTTTGTTGTCTTTGCTCAGTGTTTCTTTGCCAATTCAAGGCACTTTTTGTGGTGCTATACAATCCTTAAGATTGCATTTCTAGTTAGGTGAAGAATGACCGATTTCTATTTAGATTATATTCAATTTGAATATGACACTGGACAGTCTAGATATTTTAACAAGACTAATCCTTCTCATTAATGAAAACATAATGTCTACCAAACTTTTGGGGTATGTGTGTATGACTGTATGTGTGTGTGTGTGTGTGTGTGTGTGTGTGGGAGAGAGAGAGAGAGAGAGAGAGAAGGTATGAGTGTGTGTGTCCTCTTCAACTGGATTCATCAATCTTGCATAGTTTTCATTGTAGAGATATTTCGCTTTCTTGCTAAATTTACTCCTACTTTTTTGTAGCTATTGGAAGTGGAACCCTTTCTAGAATCCTATTATACAACATTAGCTAGTGGAGTACAAGAACATGATTGTGTTTATACACTAATTTTTTATAATCATGCAAGTTTCTTAAATTTGTCTATCAGTTACAATATTTTATGGTAGAGATTTTGAGGTTCTTCATACAGTATTATTACATCATCTGAAAAAAGTGACAATTTAACTTTCACCTTTCCAATTTAGATGCTTATTCTTTCTCTTGTCAAATTTCCCGGCTATATTAAATAAAAATGCCACCTATATCCTGAATCTTAGAGAAAAAGAAGACAGCTTTTCTCACATTCTTTATTAGTTTGTTATAAGTGGCCTTTCATACGTTGAGCTACTTTGTTTCTATAAATAACGTCTTCAGACTATTTATCATAAGCGATGTTAAATTTTATCAAATGCTTTCTCTGCACCTACTGAGAGCAGAAGTTTTTGACCTTTATCCTGTTGATGTGTTACATCAGTGTTACTTACTGGTATTCGTGGAACCATCCTTGCATCCTGGGGTTGACAGTGTAGGATCTTTTAAGGTGATAATGTACTTGGCTTACTAACATTTTGTTGAGGAGCTTTGTACCTGTATTCATCATGATACTGACTTACAGGTTTCTTCATTGTTTCCTTCTGTGCTTTTGTTATCAGGCTACTACTGACTTCACAGAAAGAGTTTGGAAGAATTCTTCCCTGCTTAGTGTTTTAGAATACTTTAAGAAGAATTAGTATTAGTTCTGTAAATGTTTTATAACACTCAGCAGCTGGCTGTGGAGGCACACACCTATAATCCCAACGCTAGGGAACCCGAAGTAGGAGGATCACTGCAAGTTCCAGGTCAGCCTGGCATAGTAAGTTCAAGGCTAGTTAGAACTACATAGAGAGATCCTGTCTCAAAATGAATAAATGAATGAATTAATGAATGAATGATCACATAAATAAATAAATAAAAATATAGAACTCAGCAGTGAAGCCATCTCTTCCTGGACTTTTCTATGCAGGAGACTTGTTATTTGTGATTCAGTTTCATTACTTGTTCTTTGTACATTCGGATTTTCTATTTTTTCATGATTCAGTCCTGTGAAGGTGAATGCATCTTAGAATTTAGGTTTTTGAATTTGTTGACATATTGCAGTTTGTCATAAACTCTAGGTCTGTGATAGCAGCTGTAACTTCATTTAGATAAGGATTTTTCACTTTTATTGTTTCATAGAATTAGCTGTGGATTCCACTGATATTTTGTATTTTCCAGTTTTTATATTACTTATTTCTGCTCTAATCTTTATTGATTCTTTGCACTATTCTTGAGTTATGCTTATGCTTATTATTTAGTTCTTTGAAATTAATGACAGGTTGTTTGAGATCTTTTTTTCTTTAGTTGATGTAGGCCTTAGTTACTACAAATATCACTCTTACGCTTGCATTTGCTATATCCCATAGGCTTTGACACTTTGTTTCCTTGTGTTTCAAGAAAATTTTGAATTCTTTTCCCATAAATAGTTGCTCAAACATAGCTTGTTTCATTTCCATTTATTTGTCTGTTTTGCAAAAAATTTATATTATTTTTAGTTTTGCTTTGTGGCAAGAAATAACACTTGATATGACTTAAATGTTTTAAAATGTATTGAGAGTTTTTAAAAACTGTTTTATGTTGTGTCTTAGAAGATGTTCCTTGTGCAGATGAGAAGAATTTGTCTTCTGCACTATAGGACAAAATGTTCTGCAGACATTTAAATGGACTGTGAAGTCCTCCTAATCTGTTACTGCCTAGTTAATTTTCTGTCTGGATTATATGTCCATTGTTGAAATGGAGTTTTTAAGTCTGCTGCTGTATTATAATGGCATCTATCTCTTTCTCTGGATCCATTAATATTCACTGTATATACTTGGATGCTCTGACTTTGGGTGTGTACAAAATTACAATTGTTATTTCCTGGGGCCGAACTGACCTCCTTATTATTAGATAGTGGCCGTCCTTGTTGCTTTTTACTACTTTTAAATCTATTTTATCGAACTATGGTTACACCTGCTTTTGAACCATTTTTTTGCGTGAAGTCTCCCAATTCTGCAGCATTGTCATTAACCCTTTATGAGTAAGCAGTAGACTAGAGATTGGCAGACACCTTGAATTCATAGTTGGTGGTGTCATACCTGACAAAACAGCTCAGGAAGTCAGAGATTCACTCCTTAATCTTTTTAGAGAGGGAAAATTACAGGTCCCACATCTTAGATTCTAGGATCCCATTCTTGAGGTTAGGTGTAGCTTGGAAATGATTCCTCAACAATCTATTCTCTTAGTTCTCCCGAAACACAACCTTCTTGCATTTATTCCAAACTAATAGAAAAGAGAAGACAAAGCATAGAATTTCAATAGTTTTTCTTTTTGCCTGCCAGTAGGTTTGTTTGATTATTTCATTTCTCAGGACAAAATTACTCCCTTCTAAACACATATTTTTCACATTGTGATTGCAGTTGCATATTAACATGAATTTCAGAACAGCAGGCCCAGAAACAGGGTTTAGAAATTATATTGGTATGTATTTACATATAGTTATGACTCAGTCAATGACACAGATATGAGAAGAGCATTATTAGGTATGTGAACAGAATAGAGGGTACTTAGAATAGGATGGCTATGATAACACCAGGCAGTATAAATTTAGGGAGTATTACATATACGTGTTCCAGGATTGAATGAAACATCATTATGTGATACTTATCTGTAATTCTGGGTCAGTGACATATGCACTTAATGTTCTTTGAAGAGAAGGACATAGGTCCTTTAAAAATTATTATCATTAATTTTTGCTTAATTTTATGAAAACAACCTCATTCATCCTTAATTTTTAGAAAACATTTTATTTCTTGCCTTTTAAAAGTGAGAAGGGTCTTGTCACTGTCATCATCAACTATTTCTTAATACAAGAAGGAATAGTAGACACAAAAGGGGAATAGATAATACTACCTTCCTACTAACTTTTTGAAAAAAGATATTTATTTTATATGGGATGTTTGTACCAAAATACAAAATCTTGCCATAGTTGCATAAATTAATGATAGAGATCATAAGTTCAAATTTTGAAAGTGTAGTTTTACAATCTTATCAATGTTACACTGAAATGTGGTTAGCATTAGAAAGAAACCATTGCAATTTCAATGTTATAAAACTCTTAGTAAGATAGGATCATCTTAAAAATAGAGGACATCATTATAAATCAAGATAAACATCTTACAGTGTTGCAACACCTGTCTGATTCCTATCAAAACAGCACTGTTCCCTTAGCTTGTCCGAGGAAGAACTGGAGACCTTGTGAAGTAGAAGCAGTAGATTTAAGCAAAATCAAGTAACAAGACACAATGAAGTTATTTCAGTTCCATTTCAGAGAGAGAGAAAATAAAAGTAACTTGACAAAAACATTAGTACAACCACAAAATCAAAGTGAAAGCATTGTACTCTTTCTCATAATATAATGCTTTACTTGGTATGCTAAACTTCATCACTAATTAGCAATTTCCTGCTCCCCTGGGCTTCTGAGATGGAGGCCCAGACATATTGATCTAACAGACTGTGAAGTATCACTTTGCAGTAAGTGCCCAAGTGGTGCTGCAACATGAAATATTTTGCAATAGCTAGAAATGACGACACTGCTATATCTACCTCATTATTATGAAATAAGACAAATCTTGGTCCTCCATAAATGAGAAAACAAATCATTGTTGTAAACTTCACATTCTAGAATGTTTCATGTGTTCTCTGTTTAAATTATTTAACTAAAACTTTGAACAAATAAATGCTGTGTTGTAGAGGGAGAGACAAAGTATGATACACTAAATGATATCATAATACAGTATCTGAATGTGATGTTCATGGAAATACTTTAATATAATAACGGAGTATCTATGGTGTAAATAAATCCCCTAATGATAACATTTGGACATGTGAATGAGGTGGCAAGAACAGAATGTGGAGATGATTTTGGATTTATTAGTAAATAAACAGCATTTTAAGCAGGAGTTCTGCTAAAACCTCATTCTTTCAAAGGCATCATTTGCCACTGTCTTAGTGCATTTCAGGCTGCTTTAATTTACGAAAGACAGTCATTTATTGCACACAGATTCCAAAGCAGAGTGGTTCAAGATCAAGGCATTGGTGTCTGGTGAAGGCCTGGGTTCTAGCAACAGCACCTTCTGTGTCCTCCCTGGGCAGAAGGGATGAATGAGCTCTAATAGAACTTTTTTTAAGGGCACATCCACTCATGTAGGTGGAACTTTTGTGACCCAGTTAGACCTAAGTGACCCATGCTCTTAACACCGCCACTTTTGATTTCAATATCCATTTTGATGAACACAAACATTCAGACCATAGTGTATCTTTCTCATTGTGAACAGCAGCCCCCAAGAGAAAATTGGTACTGTGATGTGCAGTTTAAGAACTAGTGTTTGATTAGAACTGGATAGTAAAACCTATCTAAGGGGTGTAAAATAAAGATAGAAAAGAAGACTACAGAACAATGGAATTTTACACAAAACAAGCCACCAACATGTCAAAGCCAAGTGTGGTTAGGACTCGTGATGTCAGCTTGCATGCGTTAACAGTCTCCTAGCAAATTAGAAGGCAGTCCCAGCTGTGTCTACGTATGGCTGATACACGGCCAGGAAACTGAAGACAGGAAGACGTTACTGGGCGTAGGTCATACTGGTCAAAAGACTTTCAATCCAGACGTAATAAAAAGAGGGGAAAAAGGCAACTCTGCCTGTTTTCTGAACAGCGACCGTCTTCGCTGTCATCTTGGGATGTCAGTCTCTACTTTCTTCAGGTTTCCAGGACAGAATTTCAGCAGCAACTCTACCATAAGTTTCCATACCTCTAACAGTGGACCGGTGCTGCATTGTTTTCTGTTTTTATTCTTTTTTATTTTTAAGGGGGAAAAACAATAAAAATGATACAAAATTTCACACGATAATAGAAAATTAACAATGGTTAATATATTGAGTAATGTTATCTTCAAAGTAGTTGCACAGATTATAAGATACTGGCATGCATCATTGATCAAACAATATAAGCACAAATTGTTTATTCAGTGAACTAAAAGGAATCAGTAGTATAACTATCTTAGCTATTCTTTGTGTATATATATGCATTTTTTCTTTCTTTTCTCTACCTTTACTTCTCCTGTCCCCTACCCCAGCTGTTGTTTCCTTTGGGGAAGCTTCTTTCCCTTTCACAATACTATTGTAGATTTGGAGTCTGATTCACTCTTTCAGCTCTTATACTAGGGAGACAATACGATATTTACACATGCGCATTTGATTTATTTCATTTATGAGTATGGTCTCCATTGCATTTAGATTCCTCTTGTTTGTAGCTTCCATCTCCTTAGGCTGAGGAGGGACCAGATCCTCTGGCTCTCCAGTGATGACACCACCGTGATTCTTCTCGCTCTATTCCCAAGGACGGCCATTTGTACTCTTCCATTTCTTACCCTGTACCATTTCCTAATTCCCTTGACAGATTATCTATTTCTCTAAGGAACCCTAATGAATGAATGCACTGAGGAAGAAAAGTAAGAAATTATTGCCCTACTTAAGATTTGAGGTAGTGGGACATTCTAGGAAGTGTCTCTGGGACTGTGTGATTGTGATTGTGTGGGGAAAATATAATAGGAGATGAAAAATTAAGGAATTCAGAAGTCCAAATATCAAACTTATCAAGTTCCAGAATGAAAATTTTAGGATACCAGCAAGGAAATTGTGGATTTATATATCTTAATTAAAAAAAAAAACAGCATTTTGTTTGCATCTCCTTTCCACATCACACCAATATCATAACTTTTATTGTCCTTGTATTTTTGTTCAATTTGAACTTACGAATCAGCACTTCAAATTTTAATTATGCAATCAAGATTTTTTAAAGAAAATTACAAAAATATTTTTAGTAAACCAGTTCCTAAAACACTTATACAATTCCCTTAAAATAGTACATATAAAAATACTTCCTTGCAATCTGTGATTTAATCCATGTGTTTTCTCTGATATTAATAAAAAAGAAAAAATTGTGTTCCATAAATTATCAAAAATTTAGTTGATAATTACTAATGTGTGATTCAGTAATATGCTTTTGGAGATTTGACCCAATCTAAACAGAGTTCAAATTTACTCCTTATATAAATGCTTCTTGAGAATAATTTGTGCAACATCAAAGCAAAGCCCTTGGGAATCCTTTTTGAAGGAGAAAAATTCTGAGCAAATTAATAATACTTGTAACTGGATATTTTAACTAAATATTTCAACATGTAATCTTTTCTTTGCTTGTGAATGTGGACATATTTCTTAGAATCTAAAGTTTTGAAACCATAATTTAAGGAAAACTATTATTTTCATTATTTTGCTGGCAAAAAATTTCTTAAAATATCTCTAGTATTAACAATATCAAAAATTTTAACTAAGATAGGATAGAGCAAGCACATAAAATTTTAAAAACCAGTTGCTAAAGAAAAGTACCTTTAATTATTTTGTTTTATGTCAGAATGATGTCCACCAGATAATATTTTTATTATTGCCTGATGGCATATCTGATGACTCTAAATACTAGATGGTAGGAATTCCAAAAAAAGAAAATGTATTTCTATTGCTTTCATTTATTTGTTTGTTTCTTTGTCTTTTTGTCTTGTTGAGACAGGGTTTCGCTATATAGCTCAGGCTGGCATTGAACTCATGTTGTAGCCCAGACTGACCTTGAACTTGCAGCGATCCTCCTGCCTCAGCCTTCTGGGAGCTGGGATTCTAGGGATTCACCACGCCTGGCTTCATTACTTTCTTAACCACTAAGATTAGATCACCTTTTCCTGTATGTTGGTATTGGATGCCAAATATACAAGCTTTTTAAAAACTGTAGCATGTTTCATATCAACATAGTCATAGGACTGATTTTTCTATTTTACATGTTGACAGTTTCAAATTCAGGCCTTTCCAAAATCAAAGAAAAGTAAAATTTAAATTGTGCCTAAAATATGAGGAAAATGTTTCAAGGTACAAAAAAATTAAAGCACCTGAAAAAACTAAGAATGTTGTCATTTTATAATTATCTAAAATGTTTTTAAATTTTAGGGTTAGATATCACAAATTGGGAATCAATATTCCAGGGTTTGATTGCGTTCTCTCACTTAACAGTTTCAGTATGGATTTCTCACTTTGTCGTTAAGTGAAAGACTTATCCCACAAACTCAGCATATTTTCATCACTATGTAAAATTGTTGCTTCCTTAAAAGAAAATAACTTGTCATTTGCATACAGTTTCATTATAGAAATGTGTAACGTAAATACCTGATGTCAGTAAGCTAAATTCACATCTCTTCTCAATGTGAAATATTAAGGCAGTATTGTGTTGTTGTAGTCAAGAGAATAGTTTTAATAAAGATATAAAATTCATGATTATTTTATGATATTCATCCAAAAAGTCAAAGGCAGAAGAGTACAGATCTGTTCACACACTACAGCCCCGAAGCACCCAGCTGAGAATCTGGATCCCCTAACAATGTCCTGCATGAGTCCAGTTGAAGACCTAGAGCCCAGGACAATGTCTCATGCAAGCCTCTATCAAGGATCTGCGCTGGGAAAGCCCAACGTCAGTGGTGAAAGCTAGAAAATCTGCACCAGCAGGGTGAACGATCGTTGCCATCAATCTGACAGACTGCACTAGAGCCAGGAAGTGACACTCAAAGTAAGGATCCCAGGTCCCCCAAAGAGAACCGCAACCTCAATGACAGCAACGACCTGAGCTCCTCCGACGACAAATAATCATCCCTAAGTATTTTTGCTCATAAATACATATTCTTGGCCTAATACAAATAAAATGTCTTTTCTTCATGGTATATATGTATGTGTTAGGACCATGAATGCTTTTAATTCATTATAAATACATAGCCAAAAAAAAGACACCTGATCATTATAATTTGTTGATAACAAAATATATATTTAGCTTATGAATTGTTACAAGTGTTGCAATATTTTATCTGCTATTTAGGAGTTCCTGAGAAGCCAGAGATCTCCAGAAACATTTGTATAGTTATATTAAAATTAATTTTAAAATTGCACAACAGATATATTCGCATTGGCAATCCTGTAGTTCAGATATACAATCACAGATCTTTTTATACATGAAATGGTGTATAAAACGAAGAATCACTATATAAGATCAGTGATTCTTAATCATTTCTCGAAGTGCACACTGCTAGCTAATTGACTAGTTACACCATTAGTTTCCTTCTTAATGGAAAGTTGAAAGAAACATGGCAGAAAATTACATGCTTTTTTAAAAAATGGTTCCTGGATATAGCTCACTATTTGAATAAGATGAGCCCATTTTATCCAAAACACTTAATGGATTCTTAAAAAATGCAATTGATGACTCAAATACGCAGCTATTCTTATTGGAAAGCTGTGAAGCAAATATTTATAAGTAGAAAATGATTCTCCAAGCTTTTTGCATTACAGAAAAGATAGCCCCCAGGGGACACTCTTTATCACTAGCAGGACAAACACGAGGAAATGTTGGAGACAGAGGATGCCACACACACACCACAGACTCCATCTCATTATAAAAACTATATGTACACATGTACATATGCATATTTGTATCTGTATATGAATGTACACAGACACTATCTGCTTTCTCTTCTACAATCTGCTTTTCAAAATATTTTTCAGATAGTATTTTTCAGATGTTCTAATTTGTATAAAGCAAGTACTTTATACTTTTCTTTAGTAGCCATTTTAGCTTCAGAGCAAAAACTGAAAGGAAAGCACATAGATTTCCCATACATTATTGGTCCCTCTGCATGAATAATCTCTTCTGTGAAAAACACCTCTCATACCATGTGCTGTATTTGTTCCAATTCATGAGCCAACAGTGATATGTTATAGTTATGGAAAATTCATAATTTATATTAAAATTCTTTGGGTACCGTTTTAACATTCTAAAAGTTTAGAGCACTGTTTCTCAAATTATAGTATCATCAAGGATAATTTCTTTCCTGAAAACTAATCTTTTACGTTCCTTTCCTCCTTCCCTCTCATTTAACTCAGTCCACCACTATTTTTTTTAACATAATTTTGTGATCTCTAGAAAGTCACAGATGGGATCACATAGTATATAGCTTTTTCAAATTGGCATTTTTCCTTTAGCAATGTGCATCTCTTGTGCTTCTACATCTTTTCATGACTTGATAACTTATTTTCATTGCTGAATAATATTCCATCGTCTGGATATATCACTGTTTATCCACTCACCAAAAGCAGGGCGATGTGGCTGTTTCCAAGTTTTGTCTATTATGAATAAATTTGCCAAAAATATCTATGTGCTAGTTTTAGTGTGAATATAAGCTTTAATTCATGTGGGTATCATAATTGATGGAATATACAGTAAAAATACATCTAGTCTTGTAAGAAACTGCCAAAATTATTTCAAAGTAGCAGCACCATTTATCTCTCTCAGCAGGAATGATGGAGAACTCCTGTTGGTCCACATCTCACTAGCATTTAGCATTCACACTACTATAGATCTGGTAGTGCATGGTGTTATGTCACTGCTGTTTTAATTTGTATTTCCCTAATGACAAAAAGATATGCAACATCTTTTCATATTCATATTAGGTATCTGTATGTCTTCTTTAGTGAGATGCATATTGAAGTCTGGCCCATTTTTAATTGCATTTTCCTAAGTGATCCTTTTATGTGTGGAATAATAATTCTTTATTAGATATATAATTTTCAAATATTTTCTACAAATCCATGGCTACTCTCCTCATTTGCTTCACATATTCTTTTACACAGCAGAAGTTACTAATTTTAATGAATACTCTGTTATTGGTTATTGCT
Source organism: Dolichotis patagonum (assembly GCA_004027295.1). NCBI lineage: Eukaryota > Metazoa > Chordata > Mammalia > Rodentia > Caviidae > Dolichotis > Dolichotis patagonum. The sequence continues at coordinate 270,755 of PVJX010000186.1, read as the reverse complement.
TTCATGCCAGGTAACTGTGTTGAGGTATTTAAGAAGTCACTGTCATACTCAAAATCACCAAAGGTTTCTCCTATGTTATTTTCTAGCATTTTATAATTTTGTGGTCCACAGTTAAGTCTATGATTCCTTCTAAGTTAATTTTCACAAAGTGCAAAAGATCTCTAATTTCTTCATTTTGCTTTTACATGTGAAATATTCACTTATGCAATATAATTTGTTGAAGAGGCTATGATAACCCACTTATTCCTTCGCTTCTTTGTCAAAGGTCAGTTGAATTTTTTTTTAAACCATAGATTGAACTTGTGACCTCTTGCTTATGGGGACACTGAGCTAAACCCTTAGCCCCCAGTTGACTATTAATGTAAGTCTATTTCTGGACTCTGTACTCCATTCCACTAATCTATCTGTCTTTTTTTTTTTTTTTTTTTTTTTTTTTTTTTTTTTTTTTTTGTACTGGGAATCAAACACACAACCTAGTGCTTGCGGGGCAGGCGCTTATACAGCTGAGCTAAATCCAGCCCAAGTCTTGATGTCTTATCTTTGTTCTCTCCAACTTTGCTTTCTTTTACAATGTGACTATTGGTGATTTTTTAGTCTCTCTGTATAAATTTTAGATTCATCCAGTAAGATCTATGAAGTAATTTACTACAGTTTTGACTGAGGTTACACTGAATCTATAGAGCTGGTTGGGAAGAACTAACATTTTGATCATAATTTTTCCTATCAATGAATATATCATATCTCTGCATTCATTTAGTGGTTTTTATTTCTTTTATCAGAATGTTGTTATATTCTACAGGTCAGTCTTGCACACTGTTTTAATTAGTTTGAACTAAAGCATTTCAATTTGGAGGGTGTACTGTGTTTTAAATGCCCCGACAGACTTTCATGTTACCTAGGAACAAAGACAATTACATTTCTTCCTTCCTAATATGTATCCACACTATTCACTTCTATTTTTTGTCTTATGTCATTAGCTAGTACATCCAATATTATGGTGAAAAAGACTGTTTTCTACTTGTTTCATTTTTTAAGCTCTACCACTTATTTTTGCTCTTTGGTAAGATTGTAATCTCTATTTGCTTTGCCAATTTGTTCACTTTATCCACTAAAGACCTTAACATAGTGATTGTAGTCATATTTCCAGTCCCATAGCTCCAAAATCCTTGTCATGTTCGGTTCTCATTCTTGCCTTGATCCTTCAACTTTTGGAGAGGATTATAGGGTGAGGAGAGTTACCTTTTAATATGCTTTGCCATTTTTATCTGAAAGGCAAACATGAGTACCTAACTAAATGAATTGCTGCAAACAGGCCTTGAGGAAAGTGGGGACAAGTCTGGGGGAGGGAGTATGCTGTCCTATGATGAGGTCTCGGGATTCTAGCACAGCTGTGTTTCTAGACTACGAACTTCACAAATGCCTTCCAGCTGCATCCCCCAGATGGATCAGGATGGCTGCAGTGAGCTGAAGTGGGAAGCCTAGAGTAAGCCAGGGTTACCTGTTTACCATTCTCAGTCTGGGAGGCCCAGTATTTTCTCAAGTTAAATATGTTCTTTTGTTTTTGAATTTTTTTATATATTATTTTTTTGGTGCTGGGAATCGAACTCACGACCTTGCGCTTGCCAGGCAGGCACTTATGCCACTGACCTAAATCCCCAGCCCTAAAATTTTTTGTTTCTTTGAGAAAAGGTAAAACAAAATCTCATAAAAAAATAATAGAATAATAATAGTTAATACAGTATAGTTGTTATTTTAAAGTAGCTGCTTACGTTACAAGACGTGGGCATAAAAATTTCTCCAATTGATGGTAGCACAAATCTTCCTTTTTAATGAGCTAATGTACACTAATAGTATAACTGATTCACATTTTATCCCTTTTCCCTACCATCCTGTTCACTTTAACTCATCCTAGTTCCGTTTACCTTTTGAACAATTGCTTCTCATTTTATAGTGTATGGTACATTTTTAGACCTTACTTATTATTTCCATTTCTCACACAAGGGACACAGTTCAGTGTTTACACTTGCAATTCTAATTTATTTCTCTGATGTGTGTGATCTCAAGTTGCATCCATTTACCTCACTGGTCACTCGAGAAATGCAAATTAACTGAGATTCCATCTCACACCAGAAAGAATGGCTACCATCAAGAAATCAACCAATAATAAAAGCTGGAGGCTCTGTGGAAAAAAGGAACCCTTCTCCACTGTTGGTGGCAGTGTTGTTTGATACAACCACTGTAGTGTGGAGATTCGTAAAAAAACGAGGATAAAGATCTCATTCTACCCAGCTATTCCTTTTCTGGATAACTTGTCAGAAGAATTATACCACATCATACCACAGCAATATATGTGCACCTGTGTTTATAACAGAACAATTTGTAATAGTTTAATGTTAGAAACAACCCAAACGCCCATCAACTGAGGAAGGGATTAAAAATTTGTAGTATTATTATACAATGGAATGCTATTCAGCCATAAAGAAGGATAAACTTGAGACTTTTGTGGGCGAATATGTCCTTTCTGCCAAGTAGGTTCAGTTCTGATAAAACCTTAGCAAGAGAGTCCCTGGTTGCCTAATGTCTCACATGTACAGACTTGGCAAAGGCAGAATGTTCTAGTGTCTTTCCAAATACTTCCTGTTGCACTCTCTCTACTAGAAAGGTCAAGAGATTTTTTATTGATATTTATTTTTCTTAGCTAATTTCCAAGAAGTTAATCTCACAAAGATAGGGAGGCCCACTAACTGAGTACCCCTGGAATTTTTAATTCTTATACTTGTCTATTCTGAACCTCTAGCAATTATGGCTGGTTTGTAGTCCCAGCACTGATTCTTTTATACGCTTTCACTAGTGAAGGTCTGCTTTTTGGGGTCATGACCCCAAGTATTTCCCTGCCTGTTTTCTAATCTAGAATGTTCCAGAAGGGGAACTTTCTTCTTCACATCTTCTTTCCATTAAGATAGAATCTACATAAAGACTCAAACTCAGTTTAAGAGGATAACTAAGAGGAATTATTTCTAGGAAATTTCAGATTTTTTTGTTTGTGATATGCTTCCAAATTAATATTTAAAATAGTTGAAAATGCTACTCATTTATTTTTAATTATATTGACAGTAGCAATAATAATTAATGTTATTTGTTTAGCCTATCTTGTACTATTACTTTTCACAATACTCTTATAATGTACATGCTCTTATAGTTCTTGTATTATAATTGAGAAAATTAAGGATTAAGGTAGTTATGTAAATGAGCTGTTCTAGGATGTACAAGTATTAAGTGAGTCTGGGATAGATCTCAGAGTCTATGACTTTAAAATTTTGATAGTTAATGTTATTCTCTGTCAGTCATCTTTTGTCTCATTACTAAAAACCCACTTAACAGGTAAAGAACAGAGAACAGAAAGATATTGCAGATGGTATTAAACTTAAATGTTCAACTCACATATTATAGCCTCTAAGATACATTATATTTTAAAGGCTTATGTAACATTGAAGTATAGCCTTCTAGCATACAGTATATATTAATATGATGTGTTCCATTAATATGATGTGTACTCTCTAAAAATATTTATATTTTTATAATGTATTACTGAAAAAGTTGAAAGTTTTCAAACTGATTATCCCAAAAGGCATCATTTGAGAATGTTTTGGGGACAGTAGATAGTAGACTGGTAGTATTAACAATTAACTGTTCAGGAATTATTTTTTAAAACTGTAGTGTTGTAAAAAGGGGAATCTGCACTGCAGATCTCTAATTACACAGCTTATACATCAAGCAATGCACTGTGGAAAACTGTAATTACTTTTCACTTGCTTAGTAATTCAAATTTTATTCAGTGCTTCATTTTTTTTTACTTTTTATTGAATTGAAATTATAACAATAAAGAACCCCCTTCTGCATGCATCTGAGTAAGCATATAAAATACTCATTTCTAATAAAAGTTGTAAAAGTCTGGCAAAGATCTGAGACAGTAGTTTAAATTAGACTGCTTTTGTTGGTGAACAAAACTTTGGTGGTGCTGATATATGAAATTAAATAAAAATGAATATTCAGTTCTGCGTTCCAAGAAAAAAACCTGGTACATACTGTTAATCATTTTTGTGAACGATTTTATATCAAGCTGAATAAATATTTACACCTGGATGGACGGACTGCAAATCAGAGGGAGGCTATTTGGAATCCTATCAGTTGTCAGCACAACCAGTGTTTTTACTGTGCTTATATTTCAACCAAATAACTCAGTTCCTGCTCTGTTGCTTTACAATTAACATTACTGTGAATACAAAAAGTGAGAAAACTCTTTATTTTTCAATTTAGTCTCCTCTTTAGTGAAATTTCAAATTTCACCATTCATCAACTTCTCATTACATGACAAAGGACCCTATGACAAAGAGAAGATCTGCATGAGAGGAAATCACTTAAACTTGCAGACTTCATTCATTCTGAGAAAATGTAAACTGGAGGCATTTTGTAATAATTATGCTTCAAAATATGTTTTTACTTTGTTTTCTGCTTCACTGAACTTAGGGTAGACTCGTGCAGTAGAAGATTGAGGCGGGGGAGACTGGGTTATTGAAGAGATTAATCCTCAGATTTCATTCAAAAACCACCACAGATAATATACAAGTCATCGTCACATGTCACATTTCCTTACTGGAGTGTTAAAAAATCTATTTAGTTTTTCTTTTTCATTGAATCATTTAAGAAAAAGGTGAAATGACAGTTGCAGTAAAAATTAATCATAATTTAAGTGCCTAAGGATAAAAAAATGAAAAGTACTGCCTGTTACTTTTATTTCATTTCAACTGAGTTTGAAAAACAGTGATGGATGAAGGCTGTGGAATGGGAGGAGAAAGCAAGCCCTCTGTGGAGTCTCTTAGAATCTGCCAGCGTCCCCCTAGGCTGAATTAGGTGCCATGTGTTCCACAGGAGATGGCCCAATTTTGAGACACATTTTGTTTAACTTCTGCTCTCTTGGGAAAACTGGTAAGACATTTAAGAGACATAACTGCTTTTATTGAAAAGTAATACATAAAATGATTTTAAATGGAATGCAATGTTTTAGACGGAATTTAAATGATAGCTTTCTGAACAGCTCTCCAATTTCTGATAGTACTTTCACCAAGTCAATAATACAATGCTAATACTTTTGTATGTTTGTGGTAATTTTCACATGACATAACTTCACATGTTTTCTTTGAAAAATGTACAATCAGGTCAAGGGATAAAGCTCAGCTGCACAAGCGCTTGCCTGAGAAGTGCAAGGTCCTGAGTTTGATTCTCAGTACCAAAAACAAAGAACTGAACAAAAAATGTACAAATCATCGGACTACAATAGAAGAAGTGAAAAACAGTAAAGAGAGAACAAATCTTGTGTAGAAAATGATTGGACCTCTAAGAGAAGGCAATAAACGGTATTAGTATTCTCTAGGTACAAATTGAGGCTGAGTCTTTGAAATAGATCACAGAACCCACCACTGGCCACATCCTTCAACCAAAGAAGCCAGGGAATTGAGGAGTCAGGATCACTGAACTATTGACTAGGCCAGCCCTTGAGCATTCTTGGCATACAAATCCATTGTTACCCATAGTCTTTTTTTCTCAAATGATGATTGGTGTTATTCCTGGCCTGCTGAGTATTCAACCAACCTTCCAACTACTCCATTCCTTCTCCATCTCACTAATTGGGAAAAGTTGGCTCTGTGCCTGGGTAGACAAAAATAAATTTTTTTTTAAAAAAAAGGTAAAACTTCAGTCCTACATTTTTTTTTTTGTACCAGAAATCAAACTCACAACCTCACACTTGCATTGTGCGCTGTGTCACTGAGCTATATCCCTGGTTTCCTACAAATTAATAACCACACAACGTGTTCTCTATCATAGACCAAGGAGTAAAACACGTGAAAGCTTCTAACAACGCAACAGTTTTATCTGTAATGCAGTTTATCTAGCTGAAGTGAGGCACTTCAGAGGAGCCCTCTACTCACAGCCCTCTTTTGACTACAGCTTCCCAGACCTTAACTTCTGGCCGCCTTAGGTTGTTCTCCTGGCCACTGTTTTAGTGAAATGTTACAGCTATGGTTTGTTTTTGTTTCCTTTGGTAGACCCAGTATTTTTATTTAGGCACATTTTTAAATAAAAATGAATAAATAAATACATCTAGGAGAAGGACAATTTCCCTCGTTTACATTGATTTGCATTTTGGTTCTAAAGTAGCACCAGAATCCAAGGATAAGAGGATGTCAACCTAACCCTTTATACGTGTTTGGGAATATGAGATGATGATTGTAACTTCTTGACAATACAGAATGCTCTACATCCTTAGTTTCCTTCTGTATCACTTCCCTCAGAAATTTAGGGTCACAGCCTGACGTTATCATAAAACACTTAAATGGTGAAACCGGCCAAGGGTAATCAGGAGTTGGCTGGTGGCTGAAAATGTAAGTTCTAGGTCTGAAACATGAAAAGCAACATTTAGGGGCAAAACCACCATGTCATTGGTATAGAAGTATCACATAAATAACATGCTACGTACTACATGTAACAGTCACCACCACTACCACAAAACAGCAAGTACAGAATATAGAAAACCCGACTAGTATAGAAAGGACATAAAACATGCAATAATCCTGAATGAGAAAAAAAATCAGCCATTGGTGAACTCTTCATTTCTGTTAACACGAATTGATAATAATGGATTTGACTAGACATGGACACACGGACAGAAGTCTATCTTTGGTTACAGGAAATTTATATGGCACTACATCACTGGTACCTTGTTAATTGTGCCACTTGGACTATGTACTTTGATTCTTTTCAACAAACAACTCTTAACAGCCTAGTTGTATTAATAGGTTGTCTTTTATTCTTCTGTGTCGACGGCCTTAATACTTTTATTAATACTTATTTACTTGGGACTAATATTTTGACTTCTTTTATGAGCTCTACCCAGAAAAAAACAAATTTTCTAAGTACCCCAGATCTTACATCCTGGTCCTTTTATCCGTATCTGTATGCCCCTTTTGGAAACTCCCTACCAGGTTACATATCTGCATTTTGTAATTGTGTAGCTACTTCTGTTGTCATGCTTCATTTTGTCTTCAAACAAATCACATTTCATTGTCAGACCTTCGTGTATTCCTCCCACAAGTATAAATTTCAGGATCTACCATGATGTGACAGACCTGTGCATGTCCCTGAAGTATAGGAGCAAAGTATTAGTTTCTACCATTAGGGAGCTCACATTTTGATAGACAGGGCACCACAGCTCCATGAGAGTGAACACAAAGTTCCCTTTGCCCTAAAGCAACACAGTTATATTTCCACAGAGTATAATATTCTAAGGAGACAGAACTAGTTGAAAAAATGATCACTGAGGTCTATGTTGGGCTTTGGACTTGAGCTGAGAATTTATTTAGAGAAGACCAGATTGTAGTGTCTTCTAAACACAGAGACGTGCATTCTGGGAGACATGGAGAGACTTGAAGACTTTCTGTGGTGGAAAAGTGATAGGATTCTACTGGGTAGAAATTGGAGACAGAAAATGATACAAGAAATATAGTTTGAGGACAAAATGAGTTCTTCAGCATCATACTAAAGAGCTTTTATTTTGTATTGTAAGATGTTGAAGATCCATAGACAGCTTCTAAAATCAGGCATAGCATGGTTATGGTGGTTGTGTTAAAGATGACCATGCATGTTGCGAACTTCATCAGGAACAGGAGCTAAACAGATTTGCTCTGCTCTGGACAATGCACAGTTTTCCCTGACCCAAGGGATGTGGATCCCTTGAATTCCACATCCAAGGCTAGCTCTCATCTTTTAAATGTTGTTGATTATTGGGAAAATCTCACATTTCAAAATATCTCAGAACACATGCTAATTCTCTGAAGTAGGCAAGCACAATGTCATCCAGTGTGTAAAATGGTAACACAAGCACGTGTAATACCGAACAGGAGACAAAAGTTAAGAGCTGAAGGTGCTTTAGAGTGGAAAGTGTTTCAAAAGATAAATTGGGCTTTTGTGATAGTACAGCAAGTTTGAATTTCAGCAAGGACTTTGCAAATTAAATTTGGGCGTTTTGTTCCTTGCTATCAGATGGGATCAAAGGATAACAATTTGAAGAAAACAAAAGCAAAAACCATAGTGAAACAGGTCTTGGTTCTTAAAGTAAAATATCATTAACAAGATTTTGTAAAGAAATGTTTTTCTTTGTTAGGAACTTGCCAAACTAGTATAAGTATTACTTGTCGAAATGTAGTGAGAAAAGGGAACTTTGAAACAGATTAGTCCAAGCAGACACAGGCTAAGAAGGGTAAAGACATGAATTACTCAGTGGCCTTCCGGATTGTCACTGCAATGGGACACACTGGATTTGCAAGATAAAAGTGTTACGGTTAGTGATAGTGACTCCTCCCTGGTCTGATTGGGATAGGTGTGTGAACTCATGTCCTGATACCTGGCAAGTAAACAGGAAAAAAAACCCTGAACTATTTAAAGTTTACTCTGTGTAGAAGCTAATGTCAGAAACACTAAGAGCAAGACTATGTCATTTTTTTCAATAGTCAACATAATTATAGAAATATCTAACTGTAGCCTAAGAGAACTCGGATCAAACCTGGGCTCCATTACTTATTAAATGACTCACTTTTGACAAGAAACCACCCATTCTTTGCTTTTATTTTTAGCATCTTTAAAGCCTAGATCTTGATTCATTAAATGATGATCATGTTTATTTGGTTGTTACATACAGTAAATAGAAAAAAAATGGAATAATATACAAATTGCACTTAGCATATAGCAAATATTCAGTAAATTTTATTTTAAAAAGATGCATATCTTCCCCTGGAACAAAGACAACAAAAAACCCTGCTTGACTGGCAGTAGTTTAATGTAACCCATGAATGATGACATGCAGGAGAAAGAAAAACAAACTAGAACCAGCTCCAGACCAGTGACATATTTCAGTGGTAGCAGCTGCTCAGGTACCTACTTTCCTGTTAGATGCAGCTCCACAGACTTCAGACGATGCAAAACCAGATCAGATTTCTGAGGACAAATGTGAAATCTAAGGTCAAAATTAACCAGCACTGACACCACGTTTTAACCAATGTCATTAAAACTGACCCTAAATTTGGAAATAGGCTAAGGAGATGCCAAGGTATCTTTGAGGGTAATGGAAAATATTCTAGTAATTTAATTTTCTTGGGAATGATCAGGCATCATAGGGATGTGTCTTTTTTTCTTACTGGGTGCCATCAACAAGTATGATCAACGATTCTATGAGGATTATGGTTAGCATCCAGAAAACCACCAGCGATGTAAACGGTTACTGTCTGAGACCAGTGAAAATTTTTATTCAATAGCGATATAAATAACTTCTGTCCAGGATAAAAAAGAACACCAGATGTTACTGTTTACTGCCTTAAAAGACATTAATCAGCATTGTATCTATTAGCATTCATTCCCCATTCCTTTGACTGACCGATCTATAAATCCTTTCCTTGATCTTCTTTCCAACTTAATATTTCATTGGTCTCTTCAGTAGTTAACATGTTAAATGAAATCTTGGGCATAAATTCAAATTTTGTGGTTTTGTGAAAGTCTCATTTTTACTTTTTGAGAGCTATACTTGAGTATACACTGCAAGAGATACTGCAAAACTCTTAGAGTGAATTACCACATGAATTTCTATATAGATACATCTCAGTTAAGAATATCTATGTAACTCGCTCCAGATGTTATTTTGCTCCTTAGTAATTAATTTGTCCATTCTTGAAGTCCTAAAGATGCTCTTCCAGGTGTTGCTGAGGGGGAGGTTATAAATGGGAAAAAATGGATCATAGTCATAGTGGGACCGCACTTTGATTGTTTCTGCCAAGGTTGCCAGACATTAACATTGGTTTGGCTCACAGAGCTGGTGCTTGATGTGAGCGGTGACAGACCCTGCATCTTCACAGAAGCAGTTAAAGTGCAAACACTTGCCTAGCCTATCAGTCCTTATTTCACTACAGGAAGCAGGAGAGAGAGGCCGAGGGAGACAGGCTTATCCATCCCTTCAAATTGCACCAGAGCAACCTCAAGAATCTCCTTCCGGCACCCCTCAAACACACATGATTCCAGCATATTCCCACCACAGGTAGTGAATGGAGACTCTGTGGCATGTTTGTGTACATATACTAAAGAAGAAAGACAAGGCACAGCACTTACAATGAAAGTATTTACCATTAGAGACATAGTAACAATAATAAAGTGACTCTATTTCCTAAAGGTCAATTTACAACCAAAAATTCTTAATTTATCTTAGACAAAGATGCTTTCTTTTCTTGATTTTACTAAGTAATAAACTTGGAACTCACAGTATGATCATTGAAATTATAGTCTAAGTAAGCAGACCATTGAGGACACTTGAGGGAATTGGAGAAGGTATGTACAAGTGATTATACAAATCAAGGGCTTTCATTTTACCAGTTTGTAGAACAAATTATTTTTCAAACCACTGATGTTTCATTATTCTTTTTCACAGAGTCATGGGTGTTCTACCCCTATTGTAAATTCAACATGAAGGCTAAGAGATTTATAAGGATTTAAAAAGAAAACAGTCAATGAATTACCAATAGAAAATTTTGTACATAATGGCTGAAGCTTCTATGAGAATATTGCTTTATTAAAATTTGTAATGCTAGATTATGTATATAGCCTTTAAAAGTTGTATGTTTAGCCAGGTGTGGTGGTGCACACCTGTAATCCTGGCAAGCTTGGAGACTGAGGCAGAAGAATTACAAGTTCAAGCCCCGTTTAGGCATTTTAGTGACAGTGAGATCTTATCAAAAAATTAAAAGAAGAAAAAGGGAAACTGGGGATGTAGCTTGGTGCAAAATCTCTAATGCCATTTTTTTTAAAAAGTAAAATCTTTTAATAACTGGGAAGGCTAACAAAATACAGCAACATACATTTTCTATTATTGCACAAATCTGTATTATTTATCATAGATAATTCAGTTATAACTAATAGCAGTTATGATTCAACAAGAATCTCAGAAAAAAAGCCCTTTGTGGGGCTTTATGCTTTTATTTTCAAAAATATCTCTTTTTACCTCAGAGAACTTCTACATATCATAGTAAAAAAAACATTTTCCACCTACATGAATCTAATATCTCTGAAAGAAGTCTTTAATATTAAATCTGTAAATTCAAGATTACTGATCAAAAATGGCTCTGCAAAGTTCGATTTTAAAAATAGCTTTAGCTTAAGTATAAGTAACTTATTACAAAGTATTTCTACTAAAATGTACCATTGATACATTTAACATATATAAATACACACACTTATAAAACCACAAGCACAATCATAATGAAATTATCATAATGAATTATCCTAAGATACCCCCATGCCCCATGAGCCATCCTCCATCCATACAAAACCACTGATTCTCTTTTTGTCACCATTCATTTGTATTCAAACGTTTTTATATAAATTGAATCATGCATATTCTGGGTGTGACTTAGCATGATTACTTTGAGATTCACTCATTTTGTAATGTGAATTAACAGCTTGTCATATTTTTTTTACTGAGTAGCATTATTCTTTTTTCTTGCTGTGGTACTGTTTATCACATCTTGTTTACCTGTTATTAGAACTTGTACTATGTTTATTCCTATGACTCGATCATCTGTATCTTTCCCCTTTGTCTTGACATACTCTACGTTAACAAATGACCTCATTCTGAAAAGCAATCAAAAGCACAGAGCTTCCCATTTCCCCTGCATGAATTGCTCTCCACTACCATATATTCCACTTAGAGTATCAGTTTAGGAATAAAACAATAGCGGTGGGGTTGTGTTGGAGAGGAAGTGGGATGCTTTGTCTGGGTTAACTATTATAGTTTGGTGTTAAACACTGCAGTGTCATCACAATCATCACAATCATGTCATCACATGACCAACTTTTTTAACTTTACTGATGGCATGAATTGTTCCTTCAGTTTGATCTGATGCCCACATCCATAGCAATTTTCTACAAACACCTATTTACATTAACATTTCCAGATTGATTGATATATGTGGGAGACTTTATTGTAAATTTGCAAATGTGTATAAATATTCTTAGCATGTTAGGCTCAGACAGTGTGTATATATGTAATATATTAAGCCCATGTTCTATTCTCCAGAATAACTTTCACCAGGAATCTTCCTTCTTCTTTTTCAAACATAAAACTTTGTTATACATTTAATAATATCACTTTATCCTTATGCAAATTAAACTACTAATTGTTTTTAGGCATATAGTTTTCAAAATTGTACTGATATATTAAATTTTATTGGATTGCCTAGATAAACTATTTCAACAATGACTCTAAAATTGATCTAAGTCAAAATTTATCTCTTTTTATATGTGACATAGAGGGCTACAGTATATACATAGGTTTCTAAAACCTCTATATAGAAAAACATTAAAGAAATTTAAAGTCTCATACATAATAACACACAGAATGCTTTTTCAGCCTTACTTTTGATTAAACAAATCATATTGATTCAGGATTTCACAATCAGTCACTTCAGCTAGTTACCCTCAAATCCATGTGATTTTAAGTCTGTATTTTTCTGCTTACATAGCCTGACTTGGCTTTTGCTTTCTGATCTCTACCAATCAACAGTAAAATACCAGAGACCACTCACCTATTTGAGTGTCACATTCAGTCATTTATTTTGCCAACTAAACATTTGAAATAATATATCTGTAGGGCAAAATGAAAATCCATTACCTTTTAAGATAACTTTAGTTATTTATATTCAAGTATGACTTTTTTTGTGTTAAACTGGCATACAGCAAGCTTTCTATATTTAACTGGAAGACAGCATGACATGTGGTTCAAAATAAATGCACTGTACCCCTTATCATGCACTCCTTTTTGTTGTCCCTGTAAGGAAACTTCTATAACAATTTTAAGTCAAGCATGGCAAATATCAAGCAACTAAAGTTTTCAGTAGCCCGAACTACAAAATATGTTTGTTTCATAACTATGTTCAATCGTGCCCACTTATTGTTTTGGTATCATTATTAAGTCAAATTACTTTTGTTCAATTTCAAATTGCTATCTATAAATGCAAACAAACTTTGACATGTGTACATTGTAACCTCATCTCAGAAAGTCATATCTGCATGACTGGAAGAATTTGTTATTTACTGATTTATTCTTTATAATGTAACTCCAGAAAACACTACAGTTTATACTATTACATCTCTTTCTATAGGATTGTCACATTGGATTTCAAGCATGGAAACAACAAAACAATAAAATGTACAAAGTACATCATACAAGAAACTATTAAAAGGTAAACTCACCTTTTTGCAATTGATGTAAATACTACTATTAGATTTTGTGAATTAATCATTACAGGAGTTGAAGTTACATGGAATAATGTGTTTCTTTCTTGATACATCATCCACATTTTCTCTGATATACATTGCATTTTGTACTTTTTATTCACAAAGTACATAGATGTTCGTAGAAGAAAAATTCATGATTTATTGACTTTACAAAATATTTTTAAAATCAAGAATTACACCCAAGGAAATTTCCACTTCTTAAAAATGTTCTACGTTTCAGTTTAAAAAACAATTTTAAACACAGTTTATTTTTAATTTTTAGATAAGATTCATTACATTAATACGAGTAAAAATTCCTTGGAGAAAATAGGAATGCATGGAATATATACTAAATAAATTATATAAAATACTAATTAAATGCCTAGTATATGTCAACTCTATTTTTGGTCATCTCATCAACTCATACTTGTCATCAGGTACTTTTCCCTTATTTTACCAAAAAGAAACCTGAGTATCAAAAACTACTAAACACGGTGTTTGGCTGCCCAGAAATTATAATTACCAAAGTTGAGAATAAAATTCTAATGTACTATGTTTGATTTCATAGACTTATTCATCCCATGGTATCACTTTCTTCAGCACACATTAAACCTGCAGAGAGATAAACTGATATGTAGATTTTAGATATTAAATTTTTTTCTAAGAGAAAAAATAACAGCACCACTGAAATTCTGTTCCCTTTTAGTTCATGCACTTCCTGCTGTTCCATCTCCACCCACAAGCTGTCACAAATATAGAGGTGATGCAAAGCTTTGCTAGGTCTGCTTTTCTGCTTTGAGACACTAGTGCTCTCTGTTAATGTCATGCCTGTTTCCTGCTTAGATAATACTTATTTTAGCAAATCACATGGCAATTGCCTGAGGTAGTGGAATTCATCAGAGTATAAACTTGGGTCTTCCTATGAGTTTGTCCACCACATACATTGATGATAAAACTTTATTTCTTCAGCAATGAAATACACACTGCAATTGAACTGCAAAATGTATTTCTACTTAGTCTATTAGACAGATGTTGTAATTTTAATAAATTGACAAGTAATCATTGAAAGGCTATTACATTCATAGCATTGTATTTAATCCTGTGAAACTGTATTAACTGTATAACAAAACTTACACACCTATGTATGTTTTTGCATTCTGACTAGAATGCCAGAATTTTCCAATATTTCTTCTTGTTTCTTCATCTTCAGCGTTATGTTTTAGCCTTTAAGACTTCACACAACTGCTCCCATTTCTTACTGACACAGTTGTTGTGAAGTGCCCCGTAAGTTACCTTGATTATTTTTTCCTTTTAGATTTCACCCCAAATTCAGCCAGATCTAGCTCACAATCCCTCCTTCCCACTACCTTCTACTTGGTTACCTGGATGCTTGTGTCTCTTCTTAGACCATGCAGTTATACACTGGTCATTTACTGCTTTGAAATTCATCTTATTTGGTACTCCATGAATTCTGACTTGAAAGTTTATTACCAGCACTTGTCATCTGTTTGGTACCCAAGTGTGAGCTAGAGTTCATGGATATCGGTGGTCTTATGACTTGCTATCCTTCCCTGCCCAAGCTATTTTTTGGTACTCCTAGTTTTTGGTACTTGTCATGGCTTCAGAAATAAATCATCTACCCATAGCAACATAGCATGTATATTTTGCATAAAGCACCACTCTTACTGTATATGTAATCTTGCAAAGGTTATTTAATTTTATATGCCTCAGTTTCCTCACTTGCTTTAATAGAGAGCATCTACTCTTTATAATTCTCAGATTGGCTAATGTACTATATGTTTAGGAAATGCATGTTACATGGATAAATTCAGGTAATTATTACTGAGGTGGTAAGACAGAAAAAAATTACATCAATTACAATCACAAAGACTCTTTAGTTGTTATTATATCTGTTTACTTTTGGTTGTTGATATAAAGTAAACTATTTCAATGAACATAGATGAACAATATAGTAATACATTTTCTCAACCGCTTCTAACATGTCCAAAAGGCAGCAAAGACAAGAAAGGAACATAATGAATACTTCAGTTGAATTATAACAGAAAATATAATAGAATAATCAGTGTACTGTACTTTATAAAAATATAAGGAAATAAGTTATTTCTCAGTACTTTTCTTTCAATTAATGCTTTGATTTGACTAATTCAATTTTAGAGTCATCTTTAATCTTAGAGCTCAACTGATGCATTTCAAGGTCTTTGTTTAACTTTTCTTACACTTTAAATTAATTTACTCAAAATACATTGATGTAAAAAAATGATAGCATAAATCAATGATAAGTTTATCTGCAAAGACTGTTAATGTGCTGTCAAAACATCGTTTGTTAAAAGCAGGATTGAATAACCTACCCCACAGACATTTTCTACATATTTGGGGGGAATGGGGAGAGGTCTAAGAATGCTACCTTGCACAGTTGAAAAAATTCAGTGTAAGTTGTTACTATCAAACAAAATAATTCATTTTGAATTTCAAATTTAGTAAAATATCTGGAATTTATTGTCAAAGATCAAAGTTTGAAAGAAGCATGTGGGCTTTAGAATTTTTGTGGATCATTACTAGCACTTAAAATTCACTGTTTAAAAAATCTTCCAATCAGCCTTATTTTATAAGCCACATTGTGCTTCAGAACCTTTAAAATAACTCCATGTAAGTTCAGGCTTTTTGAGGCCTTAATTAATTTTCTGTCTCACACACTTTCTAGCTGTTAATCAGATTTGGCATTTGCCTCGTGTTTTGATGAGAAAGTTGTAGGTTTGATTCGAATGAGAGATGTTAGGCAAAAGTATATTTTCTCTTATCAAGGGTCATTAAGAAATGGGGTACCGAGCAAAAGACAAGCTGGAACTCATTAGTTAGCTTAATAAAAAACTTCTGAGGAACACCATGTACTAAAAGAAGGACTATATTTATATAGCTCTTTACATAAACAAAAGAAAGCCAAAAATTACAAGCTAAATGACAGAAAATAGATTTATTGAAAGGTAGAAGTGGAACAGCTAGAAAAAACACCTGCATGTCATTATCCTATACACCATAGAAATGTTTCTCCTCAGGAGAGTAAACAAGATTTCCATAAAATTTATTTAATCCTCTATCATATTTTGTTTAACACCATGCTGTATGATTTGGTTTTCACTGTAACTTTGAAGTACTTGAATGATAATTAAAATTTCTTAGACTATTAAACACAAAATTCATGAAATCCTGCCATGCTAAGTTTAATTCATAAACATTTTGGATTCCTTTTTGAGGTTTGAACTGTGGTAGCATTTCTGTTCCTCCAAAACTAGATATGTTAATTACTTTAATGCAGAAATATTTATTATTATGTGCCAATGATTCTTGAAATAGAGAAAAGTATATAAAAGACAAATTAGGTAAATGAGGTTACAGATCAATAATTTTGATGCTAAACACAAAAAATACAATTTTCTCTAATTCTATTTGTAATTTTCGGACAAGAGGCCATCATAACTATATTAATCATCTATTGACTTATGTGGTCCAGAATTGAAATTCATGACACTTAAAACACTTAAAGTCTTACTCTGGCAGCAAACTCCAGATTATTGCAGCAATTAGAGGAGCAGGTCCAAGAGAAATACACTCAGAATCTCTTTCAAACAAATAAAGACAGGAACACGGGATAGTAAATTTTATTGAATAACTCCTGTTTTCTACCACCCTGAAGGTCCTGGAAGCCATCCCCTTCCACTCCCTGAATAACTCTTTCTTTTCCCCTATTATCTTTCTTCACTCCCAATCTTTCACTCTTCTGCCCAGAGCTTTGGAAACTGATCACAAATACACTCCCATGTTTCCCGTAGTCCCCTGATAGCCTCTGCTGATGTCCTGGATACACTATCTCTCTCTATAGATTTTATCTCAAGAATCTTTCCCTTAGAGCAACTCCTTAAACACAAGCTGTGGCCTGAAGAAATCTCCGGACAACTTCAATAACAATGTTTGGCCAATGGATGAATATAAGAATAAGATATTTAAAACATAAAAAAAATGAGAGATTATGAATACGACTGCATGCACATGATTTGGTATGGAATTTTCCGTAGTTTATTTTTAATATAAAATTTTAAAAATCACATTCAAAGTAAGGATAACAAATTATTGTCATTAAGCATGCAGTATATTTAACATTTAAACTATGATCAATTTATGAGATATTACAAGAAAACCATTCTACATAAAGATTTGAGATTGTTAGACATAGACCATAGAGATTAAAAAATGAACCAAGTGACCAGAAGGGATAATATTCAACATCAAAATTTGATCAAGAACCCCTTTTCCACTCAAAATATTTTTTCTCAAAACTTTAATCGATTGATATAGATACATGTGTAACTTTTTTTCTGCAGAAAATGTACCTTAATTCACTTTTTTAAATTTAATGCTATTCTTAGAAAAATGTGATTTTTAAAAATCTTAGGGCCAGGGATTTAGCTCAATGGCATAATCGCCTGCCTGGCAAGCTTGAGGTAGTGAGTTCAATCCCCGTTACAAAAAAAAAAAAATCTTTACACATGCCAGAGTTTAAACATAACCTACAATATATGTCCTCAATCCTTATTCAGTTAAATTAACAGGCAGAACTCATAATGTGTCTTTAGTTGTTTTTTTTTAATATTTTGCTTTATGGAAAAATTTTAGTTAAAAATGAAAATTCTATGACAAATAAACCATAGAAATTATCATAAAAATTATTTACATATTAGCCTAGGGATTTGTGTGGGGAGAACATAGTGGAGTTTGAACTTGAGTCTTTCACCTTGAGATACACCCCCACATTCCATTCCTTTTTCATTTTTATTTGAGACATGGTCTCAGTAAGTTGCTACGTAGTCACATCTGGACTCCAGCTCGAGGTCCTCTTGCCTCCTGAGTGTTACCTTTTTTCCTAAGTTTTTAGAAAAAAAAAAACCTTTTTTTAATATTATTATTAAATATTTAAAATCCTAACTAGACTAGAGGGAGAGAAGTCTTGGGCCACTATGCACTCTGCATTTTTCTACCTTTATATAGTCACTATTCTAATTTTATTTTCCATGATTTTTCAATGAAATCAGCAATCATTGTACTCTCTGGGTGATACAGACTGAGTAATATGAAAGAAAAGTATGCTCACTGAGCAGAAAGATTTTGGATAACCCAGTGCTATCTAATACTGCAGATGAATAATTGAAAACCTGTTAAAGTAAGGGGTCATTTAAATATTATACATGATCAACCTGTTTTAATTTTATTTTAACCATATGATGATTTTCATTTAATGTAACGAGTCTTTTTCTTTGTAATGACAATGTTCACTGAATGATTAAACTACCTTTGGATAAACCACAGCTATAGAGATATATTTTTAAGTTTTTATTTCTTAAAGTACAGCAAAAATTAAGTCTTTCAAACTCTTTAAGCTGAGTGAGAGTCTAAGACATTTACTAATATTTTCCTAACACACATCTTACCTAAAAATTTATTTAGCAGTTTATCTTTATAGAATTATTCCAAAACTTGAATTTTAATTTTTAAAAAAGCCATCTTAAATATCCCTCTTACTTTATTCTTAGTTTCATATATCATTAAATTAGTATCAAGACACGTGACCAAAACCTTTGAGAGCAAACTAATTTTGGAAAGTATTGAATTCAAGAGGTAGCTAGGCAGAAATGAAGAGGGCTCTTCCAGTCTTGATATCCAAATCACTGCATGAATTTGAGCATTTTTCAGAGGCACAAGATAGACTTGGCAGAACATCCAAGTGGGTAAACTGAGTCTTGAGCAGAAGCTCTCATGCAGATATACACACTTGGAAGAAGCTCTTGTAGAAGTCCAATTTATGGAGGGCATGTCTCCTGAGAGCACATAAATTCTTTTCTTCTTTTCCAGCCCTTCACTATGATCATAGTTCACATAATGCCTTAACTTCTGAATTATCATGAAAGTTTTTTGAAAAGGTGTTTAAGTTTCCATTGATGTCCTTTCTAATACAGCTTACCATAGAAGTTCATGCCATTTCCCAAATCAGATCTAGAGGTATGAACAAAATATATAATGAAAGTTTACATTTAAAAAATTTATTACAGCAAAAAATTATGACAATAAAAGACACATGGACATTAACCCTCCCCCATTACTCCCTCTCCCTTGAAACACACTTATCCCATTGTTTTTGTGAGCTGAGGTAGCTCTGGAATAGCTTCCCTTTCAAATCTTTAGTTATGCTCTTAGGAGTGCTTTCATGTCCTGAAGGACTCAAAACACTTATGGCAATTTCTGTCAAATAAAATATTGCAGCGTATGGTCATTCACTTTCCTTACTGGATCGGGCACTGTGAGACTTTCAGGTCTTCCCCAAAGTCAAAATGCACATGAAAGGAAATGTTTTGTGGCGGCTGTGACAGTGTAACTAAAGACACACACAGAGAGGACTCTAGAACAGCTTCTGAACTTGGCAAGTATCAGGGGTAAGTGTGTGTGAAGGGGGAGTATTTCGAGGGAAATTAATGTCAATATGTCTTTTACTATAATAGTTCCTTTTTAAAAATTCACTGTATTTTGTGATTATATTTTATAATGTTACCCTTAAATTTTAAATTACCATTTTATTGACTTTTGGGTAAAAATCACAGTCCTAAACACAAATGAAAGAGTCTGTAACTATATTAGCTCAACCATGCCAATTCTTGTCTCAGTAGGAACCAAACAAAACCAACCAACTAAGAAACAAACAAAAAACCAAGAATTTCAGAATTCTGGATCCTCAAGGTATCTCTATTACTTTATTTTTCTGTTACTTTGTGTTTCTGATTTGGGAACAGGGATTTCCCTCTATCACCATGTTTTCAAAAATTTCTCTGATTTTAGAATACTCTTCTGAACATGTATTCAATTTCTTCTCTCTGGTCTTCGTCTGTGGAATTACATTTATTTGTCTGTTGTCTGCTTACAGTGATTTCCCTGCTTCCTGGAGCATACTGCCTGATTACTTTTTGCGCTCCTAGGGAAAGTCATTCCTTCCTACCGTGCTACAGGAATGGCTCTTTTTCATTTGCTACTCTAGCTATGTTGCACATAGAATGCATATAATTTATATTTAACTAATCAAAGTCAATTAGAGAATGAATAAAAATAATAAAAATCTGAAAATCATGGTTACTAGTCAGTAACTGCCATAAGGGACACATTTGACTCAATGTCTCTATCACAATATTAACAATTTGTATTTCCCTCTAACTCTCTGTGGTGTGTTTAATGACAGAAAATAATTTTGCTGCTTTTCTTTGTAATTCTGAGGACTTCTTTCCAGACTAATGGAAATACCTTGAAGACATTTTAAGGTTCCAATAAACTGACCCTAGCCTTGTAATAAAGGTCTGTGAGATGGAAGAGAGGCAGGGAGATAGAAGACAAGAAGAAAAGGAAAGGAAAGCAGAAGGGGAGTAGGGCAACATGTGGGGGGAGAGAGAAGATAAGATACCTGATATCTTCTTAAATGTTCTTGCCTCTGAGAAAAATTCAAGAAAAAACAGTTGTCGGTGAAAATGTAGGAAATACTGTAATGTGACATATGTTACAATTCTCTTCTGCATTTATTTCACAAAACTTTGTTAAAAATCCATTGAAGTTCTTAATTACAAAATTTGTATGGCATTTTTAATATATTTCATATTTATTATGGCTTGTCTCTAGATGTCTCCCTAAAGCCTTAAGGTATCACACATGAGGTTCTTCAGTGGTAGCTGGGTGTGGAATATGTGACTGATTCACGGGGCAATGCTATGTGTGATTACTAGACTGATCTTCTGATTGGTTTGGCACCACCCTAATCTTGATAGTTTCGATGCAGTAAAAAGGGGTAGAAAGATGCTGTTAAGGTCGCATGTTGCTTTGCTACAATCTGTTGTTCATGAGCTGTTCCCCTCTGCCAACCCACCTTTCCTTTGAGCCAGTCGATTATGGACTACACAGTATGAGCTAAACAAACTGTCCCTCCCTTAACTTTGGACATCAAGAATTTTGTCTCAGCAACAAAAAGTGAAACTGAGACAGTATTTTGTGTTATTTTTTTTCACATGGATGAAAAATCCCCCAGTAAGACTGGCCTGGAGGTAGCCTGGATGGTCAAGGCAAATGGCCATTTGTTCAACTTACTACTACAGCAGTATGTGAGAAGATCTCTCCCCGTTCCTCCTCTCTCTTATGAAAGAGCATTCTGTTATTTAAATGGATGAAGGGCTGGGAGTATAGGAGATAAAAGAGAGGTGCCTAAATAAGACTTTTCCTTTCTAGTCCCAGACTGAAACTTCAGATATTAAGGAAAGGAATAAAGTTTTGATCTCAATTAGACTATGTTGGGAATTTGGGGTGAAAAACAATTCAGCACTTTGAATGAAGTAGGTTCTGTATACAACTCACACATCCTCTATGTCACATTCTTTAGGCAAAATAGAAACTAGTTCCCTGAAATCTTTTGGCCAAGCAAAAGGAAATAACTTCAAGCAGAATCAGAAAGAATTTCAGCTGTTGCAAACAGTACACTTCAGACACATTATACTTTCTTTAATCATTTTTCTCTCCTCTTTGCAGTGTTGCTTTCTCTCAGATTACTAGTGATTTTCTGAAGTGCGGGTACATCTTTTTCTTCGAGAGAAATTTGGAGATCGTGTGGCACATGGGTGTGAAAACAGTGGGCAGAGGGAGAGGAAAGTCTCGTGCACTACTGGGCATTGATCACAGGAATCCATGCTGGGTGCTGTTCCCTGGGGAGTGCAGATCTGCGGGGGGGGGGGGGGAGTTCGAGCATATGGGCAGCTTTGTTGCAACTTTACTTTTTTCCTCCTAATATTTGTTTGCTTTTACTAGCTTTTGTGTCTAAAACTCCTAAGCATTCTCATGTCTGGAACAGAGATATGATGGAGCTTTGTTGTATAGCAAGTTCAGTCTTTACATGAAGAAGTGTGTGGTCCACACCATACACTGCATAACCCACGTCATGAACTCGACATTAACAAGCCTCCTCCACACAGCCTCTCTCTTCAGAAAACAGGTAGTTTGAAATTAATGAGTGGCATCAAAATGACTCACTTGTATGAGAAAAAATTAGTCAATTTCTACAGCATGGATGATATTTTCAAAATGATGTGGGTATTACACGCCACAGTCAAGAGTTAAGAAAAGATTTTTTTCCAAAAAAATTATTTGAGAGCTTAAAGTCATCAAAAAGAAATGCTATTTGTGAACATAAAAGGAAGACAAAATAAAACTCAAAGATAATTCTTTCATTTTTCTAATTTAAATACTCATCTATCCATGCCACTTTACAGTTATGTCAAGTACTGACGACTTTGCATTAATCTCATATTAATTATGTTAGAGGCAAGAGAGAATAGTAAGACTTTACTCAACTACTAACAAATATTCAGGTTAAGATATTAAGCAGGCAAATCATGAAAATAATATATGTTGAACAAAAAAATGAAACAATACTAATGTGTATAAAATTAAAACAAATGGTCTAATATGATCAATTTGTTTTAAGTATTTCCACTAGTAAGTTTGTTTTCAAAATACATAACAATATGTTTTACATACATTATTTTTAAAATTTATTTTATTAGTATATGTTGGCAATACATAGTGAATACATTCATTTTGAGATGTCAGTACACAGAGCATTTGAATCCTTTTTACTTTCCAGCCCTTCTCCTCTCTTTTCTCTCCCTCCATCATTACTTTGCTGCTCTGGTCTGCACGCACTCCTCCCCACTTAGCAGTGTGGTTTGTGTTACGCGCCACGTAGTGTTTGCCTTTACCACACATATTCTAAGCCACATATTCTAAGCACAAAGTGAAAAGACACCGGTGATGCTCTAGAAAGTTATAGGAAAAAGGCTTTGAATCGCGTATCCTTTATAACTCAAAATATTCCAAATTTAATTAGCTAGTCCTACTCACGATCAAGTAACTTCATGCCTCACTCTTCTTATTTTTTGAGATAAAGTCTTGCTAAGACACTAATGGCTCAATTTGTGATCCTCCTACCTCATCATCATGCATAGAATTTTAATGGTTGCTCTTTGTTCTTAAAATCCCTCCTATGGTCACATGATGTAATTTCTTCTGCCTGTGACACCTTTTCTACTGTTCTGTCCTCTGTCTTCCCAGCATTGCTACTCTGGAATTCTCTAAATTCCAGAGTTTTCCTTGGCCTTTCTCCTCTAAGAGCCTTTACATACACTTCCTCCTTAGCACGAATTACTTCCTCTTTGTGGACTCCACACTTTCCACTCTTCAGAGCTCAACCACAGGCAATTAATTCAAGGAACAATTTATTAGCACCTAAGCTATATTAAACTTTCCTGTTTCTTCCCTTTCCCATTTATGTAATATTCTATGAGTCCTTAAATAAATAATGTACATACTTTTTTAAATGCCTCTAGGAGAAAGTAAACCCGGTGACAACCAGAGCCAACAATATTCAGTGGCTAAGATACTTCCAGCACTTGCTAGATGCCTTACAAGCAGTTTTAATAATGGCTATTTTAAATTGCTTCAGGACTCCTTTACAATGTAACATAGCCCTGATGTGTACAGTGTATTTATGAACTTGTAACTATTTCTATTTGTTTTTCCATAAAATAAACCAAAAGGCCCTTTTCTCTGTAATCTTTTAATTTTCTTTTTTTCTATTTTCAATTTCAGATTACTTTAATATTTGAAACCAAAAAACATTAATTGCTACCAACACAGAAAAAGTTCATAGGATATTGCTACAATACATAATTTCAACAATCACCTAAATATTTATACTCTCAAACTTTACTTCAAACATATTTCTCATTATTGCTATTGCTATGAAATAGCATTAGTTATTCCCCATTTGTTCCCTCAGTATGGTTACTACTGGTAAACAAGTTGCAAGTTCTATGACTTCACAATCATTTCATACCCATTGAAAACATAGGAATGTTGTGATGAGAAGATGAAAGATTAAGACTTTAGGAAAAAAAAACAACAAAGAGGAAAATAAATGTGTTCTAAAGCTGGATGTGGAGGTACACAACTCTAGCGTTAACATTCTGGGAGGATGAGGCAGGAGAACTACAAATCAGAGCCTGGACCTGGCAAGCAGCTTAGGCACTGTCTCAGAATAAAATGTAAAAATAAAAGGATAAGGATGTAGCTTGCTGAAAAAGTCTTGGGTTAAGCTCCCAAACAAATGAACAAAAACTGTTTAAAAATTAAAGTGAAAAATTAGACATGAGTAGTTTTGTAAAGTACTTGGAAAACGGTGTCTGTTCCTAAGGTGTGGCCAACCTGCCAATAGAGTATAGGCTAGAATTTCCTACTGGTCTCTTTCCATGACACTGCACACAAGTGTCTTTATGGAGGCCATCAAATGCAGTGTGCATGAAATGAGATCCGTTTTAACAACCACAATCATACCCCTGCCTTCCCGGAGGAGAGCTATTGCCCTGGAGAACAGGATTCCACACTTTTGGCAAAATGTATATTTCTTTCTGATGCACCACTGATGGATATCAATAAATACAGAATCGAATGATATGACAGATTCAATACCAAAATAGACAAATTTTTTCAGGGTTCCAGTCCCCTTTAATCATATAATACAGGAGAATAATGGCATTTTTCAAATTTGTGGAAATTAAAAATAGTTAAACAACACAAACTTTTATTTAGAGGGAATTAACAACAGTCATATTGGCCAATGTCCAGACTCAAACTAAGTGCCTATTGATAGATGAGCATAAGGATATATGGTATATTTTATAGGTTGTACATTGCATCACATATTGTATTGTATTGTATTGATACATAAAATGGAATATTATTCAGCCTTTAAAGGAAGGAAATCTGGTCACTTGTGACAAGATGAATAAACTTGGCGGATGCAAGTCAGGTTGCAAAGGACAAATATTGTGATCTCTTATATGGTGAATCAAAAAAAAAGTCGAACTCCCATAAGAGGGCAGTAAAATAGTGACTGTAAAGGGCAAAGGCTGGGTGAGCAGATGAGAAATGAGAGATGGCTGCTTAAAGATTGCAATACTTCGGCTAGGATGAAGAACCTCTGAGGACGTACAATACAGGATGGTCAGTGTGATTATTAATTATGTTCTATATACTTGAAAATTTGGCACAGAGTAGATTTTAGATGTTCTCAAGACACACACAAAGGCAATTAAATGATAACTAGTTGAGGTTCTATATATGTTAATTAGCTTGATTACAGTAATAACTACACCATGTACATAGAAAGAAACATCAAACCTTACTCTGTAAAAATATATACTTTTAACTGGTCAGTTATTCTGCTATAAAGCAGAGGGAAAATAAATATAATCATTAAGATATCTTGAAATGTTTATATTTGTTGGTTATTATTCAGCTAAAAAGCTAAATGAACTAACCAAATCAAACAAGGATCCTAAATTAGAAGTGCTGATAGAAACAACTTAATTTTCTTTACATGCAAATATACTTAAAAGGTTTTTTTATAATGCAATCTAAATGAGAATCACTAAATTAAAGGCACACATGAAGACATGCATTCCCCTAATCAGATGTCTGAGATAATCTATGAGAAAAATCATATAATTACAATGTTTCAGGATTGATTTAGTCTTGTGCTCATAGATTCCCAGAAGAAGAAATACATATTTTGTTGTCTCAATTACTGAAGTGTACTATACTTCTGATAATCAGAAAATTGCAAATTTTACCTTCAATTACCCTTCCCTATTATCTAAAGAAAACATACTAATATAATGTGCATATCAGGATCTATATTCAGTCCATTCTGCTGCAGATAATATCTTGTCTTCAGCAGCTATTATTTTTTAAAGCTTGTGTTCCTTTTGTTTTTCATTTCATGAATGTACTCAATATTTGCATAATAAGACCTCTCAAAAGATGAGAATGAATGAGGAATAAATAAATTGCAACCTCCCTGCATAATGATTCTACCTTTAAAGATGGATCACACATGGCCATGGCTGAGTGCATCCAATATATCAATATTTATTAAGCAGACAGGAAGTCAATTCAACCATAACTTGCTTTGTGCTAAGAAAGAAGAAACACAAAAAAAGAATATGGGAGATTATTAAAATTAAACTTAAGAACCCTGCCTAAATCAGTCCCAGAAACACCTTTTGAATTTCTTTTTATTTTTTTTTTCAGGTCTTTAGGGAATCAAATAATCTATCTATACAAGAAATTAGAAAATATAACTAAATATGAAATAGACATACCCTGTCCCAAAACTTTATGGAGTTTGCAAAACAAGAATCCTCAATCATCACTGTACAGATGATCATTCTTATTCCGATATGTTAAGAAAGAATGATCTTTTTATATATTATAAATATATTATTTCCTCAACTGAAATCATACCTTGAATACAGGGTCAATTTTCTTACATATTTGAAGTTCTACAAAAGATGTGTTTAATAAAAGTCAAATAGTAGATGGTAAAAAACTGATGCAATATGTTTGAAAGGTATCACTTATACAAACCCACACACAAAAACACACCACACACACACACACACACGCATATGACACTTTTAAATATGGGCTCACTCCTTTCTTTGACTATAAAACTCATATTTGCTGAAATGTGCTGGGCAGAGTGCAAGTACATTCCCCTCATTCATTAATTTTGACAAACAAAATTCTGATATACTAGATTTCATTCGCACTGTGCATATGAGGAAAGGGGTTTGAAATGATGTTATATGATTTTATCCTAGGATACAAAAATGCTAAGTCAGAACTCCAAGTATTTAAGTTTTTTTCTTTCTTTCTTTCTTTCTTTCTTTCTTGCTTGCTTGCTTGCTTGCTCGCTCGCTTTCTTTCTTTCTTTCTTTCTTTCTTTCTTTCTTTTCCTGATTCTACAGACTAGGCTTCTACGTGCCACACTATATTTCTTGAACTTCATAGTGATTGCCTTAAATCGCCTTTTCCAAAGACCCATGTGAATACTTTTGATTGAGTAAGAGTTAATATTTAAAGTTAATTCTCAGCCATCATCATCCAATAATTAAAAATGTAGTGTCAAGAAAAAAAAAATTTTCTTTATGAGCCAAATGATTCAACAGCTAAACACCAGGTGGTTAAATGCATTGTGGTAACCTGAATTGAATCTTGGAACAGAAAAGCGAAATTTTTGGAAAATAGGTAAAACCCAAGTGAAGTTCAGAGTTTTCATATCTGTAATGTCCATGTGAATCTCTAAGGGGTAACAGTTACAGCAGATGTTAACATTAGAGAAGATGGGGTGGAAAGGTTAGGAGAACTACGTATGGTGTGGATATCTTTTGTAAGACTAAAATTATTCCAACATAAACAGTTAATTTTAAAAAGATAGCCCCCATATTACTGAGATGTACCCATACTAATGTGTATGTCTCATGTACATTAGACAAGATTATAACAAAACTGAAAATATCCCCACAGTGGAGAAAGAGACAGGTTATTTAACCTCTTACTGGCTTATTTTCCACACCTGTGAAATGGACATAAATTGTCCAGGTATATTATTTTAGATTTTTGTATCTCTGTCTGGGTTTCCTGCTTTTCTCCCTTTTATGTCAGCATCTTCCTGACTCTGTGTCCAGGGGAAGCCTATTGTAAAGCAAATGAGAGAGAAGTAGCTCCATTCTTTATGGGTTTTTCTTGACACAATCTGAACCTGAGAGAGGAAATTTCTTGGGCCAAGTCCATGATGTCTTAATCTCTGAGAAAAATAGCGAATTATTAGGAAATGAAGGAGAAAACATTGATTCTTAGCACAGGAATCTGAGCATAAACTTCAAAATGGTATACATATTACTTTTAAAATAATGTCAATTTCTTAAACTATTTTCCCTCTTCGGTATGTATACCATACTAACAACAGGGCTATTTTAAAGGGCTGAGAAAATCCCAAATGTTCACCTTCTAAAATGTTAAATTTTAAAAAGCAGCAAAGCAGACATTTTCAAGGTGCTGTGATTTTCTTCCATTGATTCTGGTTCTTGTGTCTTATCAGATTTTTAATTTTTTTTTATTTTATTGTGCCAATTATTTATTTCCACTGACTCTGAAGACTTGAGCTCAAATTCAGATTAGTGATGTTACCAGTTGAAGATGGGTTAGGACAGTTTTTTAAACAATGAGTAGAGGATGAGTTACTGTCCCTTTGGGTCACCTTTCACTACATGCATTCAGTTAGACCAAGGATTCACAGGAGAACCTGGGAGGGACCAGCGCAGTTAGAGACATGAAGAAACAGTTAAGAGTCTCTGTGAACTTGCCTCTAACATGAAACTTTCTCCTGAACAAATATATTTACTAACCGCTGAGGATCCTGGAAACTCCCTTTCCCTATTCAGTTTAGTTTATTGTACCCTGTCTTTACTTTCTTATCCTGTTAAATATCTAAATTATGCTGCATAAATAGTCTGAGACCTCCAGGCCACACAGGAAATGAGGACAGGAGGGGGAAAAAAAATTTGTACCTTTTTAAAGTTTCATACAAGATTTCAGTTTAAAAAATGGACTTCTACTTTTGAAAAAAGAAGAAAAAAGAGGAAGAGGAGGAGGAGAAGGAGGAGGAGGGATAAGGAGGAGGAGGAGGAAGAGGAGGACAAAGAGGAAAAGACCAACCCTAAAACTTTAAAAAGCTTTGGACTATTCACACTTCATTTAATTTCTTACTGCTCATTGACTCTATAGGATCTTTACATCCACTCTTATATCTCACTACTCAATTGAAACCATCTTCTAAAAGTCACCCCTGGACCTAAGGGTCATGGCCAACTTTGTTCTTCTCAGTCGCACACTTCCCCATCTTTCAGAATCACTTAAAATAACTGGCAGTAAACTCTTTTTTAAAAATCTACTTTATTTTACCATTGTTGGGAAGCCCACTATCCTAGTTACCCAAATCTTGTGCTAAAAGCTATCCCTCTGAACTCTTCACTAAATGTTATCATTAGATATCCGTACATAAAGAAAGTACTAGCAATAAGAAATTATGAACTTTGAAGACTTTGGAGCAAACATAATTTTTGGATTTTCCACCAAATATATTCAAAATATTGCAGTCTTAAACACAATAGGTATTTAATAGATAATTTTTGGTTAAGAATAGGATAATGTAATATAATAACTTAAATTATTATTAGAAAATATGCAACATAAGTTTTAAATGATAGATTTATTGATGTTAGGATAGTTTTTCATGATTAATGTTCCTTGAATTCAAAGTTAGTTAGTTTGAAAACCTAGATGTTTTGGCTTAGTAATCCATGCTATTTCCATGACAACACTGAAATAATCAACCGATCCAGTCAAAATAATGAAGACAGGTGCTGAGTGAAACATACCTTATTTTTCAGTCTATGCTACAACAGGTTTGTTGACTGCCTATGGACAATTGTTTGGCACTTTATCCTTAAATTCTATATATTGCTGCATACATTTATCAATTAAACATTTGGTTCATGATTACAGGTGATGTGTGAATTTTAATAATTCTCAACTTACTTATGAACACATATTTAGAAATAAATAACATCTGTATTTGAAGGACTGGTGGTGTTTGTTCCTCCATGTTTAACTGATATGGGTTAGGTGAGATACTATTGACAATGGTATTTTCTCAGTCTGATTAGCTGGACAGACACATCAAGCTACATTTGTTATTTTGATCCTGATATCAATTAGCATGTTTTTAAACATCTTTGAAAATAGAGAAATTATTATTATGTGCACGCTTTTGAGAGAATCATTGTGACTTTATTAATCGTCAGTTAAGGAAACATACCAAAATCTAAAAATAGAAGTCAATTTTCCTATTAAATGAAGTAATAATATAAATTTATAATTTTATAAAGAATATATATCATTCATATGGTATTGTTAATACATGTGAAATATCACAAGCTAAATTATGCATTTTGAATACATACTTAGAACATCATTTGAAATAATTACCACTGGCCAAAGTATCGGAAAGTGGTGAATTATCTTCACAATAAGCAATGAATAGGATTGCTATAGAAACTATCTACTTGCTTTTTACCTTCCCCAAAGGAAATTTCCAGACAGTATAATTTGAAAGTGACAGTCATGTCCACACTTTGTGCACCATTCCTGGATAGCCAGTACCTGAGAATGGGAGGCCGTCCTACAGGTCCACATACAGGGACAGCACAGGGCAAGAAAAATTACCTTTAATCAGCAACTGTTCATCATATCCTAAGAGTAAACAATAAAATATGTGTAGACTCCAGTCACCATGCACTCTGTGCAAAAGCTACTTTAGCATGTTTACAATTGTTTTCCACTGGCATGAAATGAT
This sequence comes from Dolichotis patagonum, assembly GCA_004027295.1. Taxonomy (NCBI): domain Eukaryota; kingdom Metazoa; phylum Chordata; class Mammalia; order Rodentia; family Caviidae; genus Dolichotis; species Dolichotis patagonum. The sequence goes on along the minus strand of PVJX010000186.1, from coordinate 239,980 downwards.
TTATGTGCTTATCCTCCTAATTTGCATACAGTGAATGGAGGAATTAGCTCTTATGGACTACTTTGGTCCCAGGCTCTGCCACAAAGTAGACACTGCTGGTTGAACAAATGTTCAGATAAATATTACAGTATTAGCCTAACATGGTAGCATACACCTATAAACTCAGTACTCAGGGAAGCTGAGACAGGAGAGTCACCATTTTGAGCCCACATCTTGGCAACTGAGCACCTCAGTGAAACCTTGCCTCAAGATTAAAATACAATGAAATAAAACAGATCAGGAGATATAACTCAAAGGAAAGGCCCTGGGTTTAATCTCCAGTGCAGGTGGGCACACACACACACACACACACACACACACACACACACACACATACCAGGTACTATTTGTCTATCATTTTAATAGGTTTTTCTGGTTTCCTGATAGGGTTTTATAACCTACCAAATCCATGTTGCTTTTTAAAAAAATACTACATTCCAATATTCAATCCTATGCTGACCTATTTGAATACTATCTTCTGCCCATTCTCACACTGCATGCCTGGAATGCAGAGATGGTGAGTTTGGTCTTGGAACTGGATGTTCTTCATCTGTTTGCAATTTCTGAACAGTGAACATTATTGGTTGCAATGAACTTACAGAACTTCTCTAGCAAGTGTAATGCTCAGGCATTCCTAGGACTATACCGAGAGTCTGACATGTGCTTTTTTGCCTCTTAAAAACAAGGCTCTTGTGGCCAGGCATAGTGGCACACAACTATAATCCAGGCACTAGGGAGACTGAGGATGGAGGATCACTGTGAATTGTAGAAAGAACGAAGATCTCCAAACTTGATCCCAGTCACTCTCGTCATCCTCCCCAACTCCATCCCATACCTATCCAAGACCCTCTGCTGTCTGCATATGTCAGAGCTATTATAACCAGAAGGAAAATTAATAAACTATTAGAGAGAGAGAGAGAGAAAGAAAGAAAGAAAGAAAGAAAGAAAGAAAGAAAGAAAGAAAGAAAGAAAGAAAGAAAGAAAGAAATTACAGAAACTACTTACAAGAGGAAAAGATAAAATATAATTCTAGGTCATAGTGGTAATGTTGGATAACAGGATTGATGGTTTTAAAAATGAAAACAAAGTAGAATGGATGCAGAGGTAGAAAGATTTAGCCTCTTTTTCACTCCTTCGATCCTCCCAAAAGAGTGATAGAAAGAAGGGTTTTATTGCAAGAGAGAAAAGTGGAAGATATGACATTGAAATGCTAATGAGATGCAGCATGTTTTTGAAAAATTGCTTTAATTCTCCAGGGGAAAAAGATGCCTCAAATTAAAGAAGGAGGTATATCAGTCCAGGTGACATTATACAGCATAAATATGCAATTGATTAACTTTCATTATAATAAAATGCTGAGAAGGTACCATAATTGCTAACTGTTCTTATCCATAAGTGGATCATGTTATTACAATTACAATAAAACTAAATGGAGTTTCTCATATACTACTTTAATCATTTCTAAATGAAGGGTGGTCCAGTAGGGAACTCATTAATGCAAAAGGTAGAATGAAAATAAATGCAATACTTAGTTTAAAATGCAAATCTTTTGATTCTTTGTTTGATGTGCTCTTCCCTTTAGAAAAAACTACAATAACAAAATAGAGTTTGCATTTGGGTTATGTCCAAGGGCACCATTCAATTTCACAATTTCCACTACAGTAACCATACTGAGATCATTTAATCCGTCTGTGGAGAAGCACTTTAAAAACCAATGTCAACAATTAGTTATTTTATTCTTTTCTCTGTAGGCATTATCTTACCTGTCCTCAAACAATATCATGAAAATAGATATTAAGAATAACATTAATTAAGGCACTGCAAAGTGCACTTGCAAATTTTGAATGGAATAATAATATATAGAAAACTAGCCATTGTCCAGGGACCAAAATTCATACATACTCATGGCATGATACATCAACCTCACTAAAGCACTATATAGATTCTACTGTTGTAAGAATAATTGAAAGCGAATCAATGTATTTAAAGTAAACTCATACAACTTGTAAAATAATAAAATTTTTACTTATGTATAATTGTAATACATAAAATCACTTAGCATATGGTTATTTTTCTTGATAATTTCTACAACTCAATAAAATAGTACCTTATGTTGAGTTTAGAAGCAAATAAACTAAAGTATGGTAAGGTTATGTACATGTGGTCAGCTACATAGAAACTGGTCAGAAAGTTAGTAAACAAAGATTTAGTGCTTTGGAACAATCTAATTTCTCTAATTTTTAAATTATTTTCTTACTACTATACTTAAAAATTTAGGTACATGATATACACAATACCTATGTGCATGTCATGTACCTAAATTTGTTAGTGTAATCTGTGAGTGCAGCTAGACTCTCAGAAACCTTTTTACACTTTGGCACAGCTCATGCACCCCTTTACAACCACAAGGGTTGCAGAATTCCACCACTCCCAACACCTTATCCAGCCTGGACTTCTGTCTAGAAGTTGATTACACCATCTACCACGTAGAGACTACTGAGTTATCAGGAATGAGTACTCAGCTTGTCACTTACAAATTAGCCCATATTTTCCTCAGTTTAAACATTTCCTCTTGACTGAAGAATAAAAGGGGCATTTTTATTTGAAGGTAAATTTATTGCAATGTATGCTTTGGAGTGCACTCTCTTTTTCTTAAATTGTGTGCTAGTATATTACCATGCTACTCCCATAGAATAGCAGTTTCTGTCTTCATTGGTGTTGAAATAAGATTGACAATCCTATTTATCAGTCAGAAATTGAGATTTTTGTCAATTTCCAGTAAAGCCAACCAGGATGTTTCTATTAGAACTACATTACATTGCCTTATAATTAAATTAGTGACTCTTATTGGAAGGTAGAAAAGTAAAGATACTCAAATTTTGCATTTTTACATCATTTCCTAGGAAAGAAAATATTTTGACTCTTAGGCTTTTTTGACTCTTACGCACTTAAATTAGAAATGAAAAGAAATCTTAAACCACATTGCTTCAGACACCCAAATATGATGAAAGGCTGAATTTGGACATTTTGTTTCTTTATCACAGGATCTTAAAAATGTTATTAAGAATGCTGGGGTTTTAGCTCAGCAGTGTAAGCTCCTGTCTGCCAAGTGTGAAGCCTTGAGTTATTTTATCCCTAGTGCCCAACTCTAAAAACTGTGATTAAGAAAGACTAAGTTAGGCTGGCACATCCTTGTCTCACCACTGCTCACTGAATTTAGTTTCCAAAGATTTTTGAATTAACATTCTTTTCTTGGTCCATATAGGAATTTATGTTCAATAATTAGTTTCACACTTTCCGTAAGCAATGGTCCCTAAAATATCTGAACTTGCAACATTAGTGTTGCTGGATACAAGTTAGAAGCATAATTCTGAGGAGTCCATACCAATCCAATAATGGTGAAACCTCACCATGCATGCTTCAACCAACCTCAACCAAAGGAAGAATGAATAATGCTACAATTTGATTTGAATGTGAGAACATTAAAGGGTGAGACTAGAAAGGAGACAACTTCAACTCTCAAAGAGTTTCTGCAAGAAAATCAGAGAACCTGGTGCAGTGCATTTCATGGAGCAGAACTTTCGGAAGCACTGCCGAGTCACTTGTTCTGAAAAGACCCTGGGATGATATCCAAGGCTCTATGGTTCTCTGAATGTGGGAAGTACAGTTCCAGAAAACCTCTCTTCTGGAGAGATAAGGAGTTTCTCAGGATTGAAGACATTTCTATTGAAGTGAATATAGTTTATCTTTTATAAGGTAGCAATCTATTATTTACATAAAGAGATTAATTTTAAAAAGCACTTTTCCAAGAATTGTTATAAACATGCTAGAACATCTTGAGCTAGGTCTCCTTAAAGAATGTCCTCACAAAACATGTTGTAAGAGCCTTAGATTGACAAAATTTGCATATTGTAAGGATGACACAACATAATCATACCCTCAATATAGAAGTTTCTACCATGCATGCAATACATTGATAAAAGACTCTGACCTAAAACTCAATTGAAATCAGTCATTACCAATGAGATCTTAATGAGCTGCTTGCACCCATAATTATAGATATACCAAGTGAAAACATAAATTGTTACAACGATTTTTATACCAAAAGGCTAATTCTTTTGTTTTTGCTTGAAGCCATCATAAATATTTACAGTTATAATCTAAAAAAAGGAAAAAATATACTTTATATACATTTTTGCTGTATATATTATATCACTTGTTTTCTGGACCATTTATATGAACATATTTTCATTCCAGTAAAAATGTTATAACTGATAAGAACATACCTAGGTTTTTAATACTTTCATTTAACAGAAATGGTTAGTATTAGCAACTGAATGTCATAAATCTGAATGTTAATTACAGTTGTTACTCACAGTCACCCTTTTGGAGGTCTGGATAATGATCATGGTGTTTCACTTCTCTTTGAATATATAATGAACCACCAAAGGTTTGCTCGTTAGTATACTGGCTTCTGTCTAGAGCTTTTCATTAGGCTAGAAACTGATTAACTCAGTGTATAGTTTATCAAGTGGAAGTTTTCTCTGACGTTCTGAATTATCTCTAAAAATAGAATTTCATAAAAGTCTTTGTTGTACATCTCGAGGCAAAAAAGGTTGTAAAATGTCTTAAGAGTTGGAGTCATAAGCATCATCTATCTCAAATTTGCTTTTTCATTAAAATCATTCTTTACATTTCATTAATTAAATAATACATTTGAAAATAAAAATCATATAAATTTTTCTCTATAGATTTAATCAAGAAATTTTCATTTTCAGATTCATAGCTTACTTGTAATATATCCCAAAATCTTTTGCTAAAATTTGTTGTAATCAGTAACTATTCCCTGTAAAGGCAATTCAAGTTTTAATCAGGATTTGTAAATTACAATAAATCAAATTCATTTGTTAATTAAAATTAGGTTACAATTGATGTTTATATTCATCATCAATAGTCTGCCATTTATACTTTTAATAATAGGCAAAAATGTGACATATAGTCAAATTATCAATTATATGCTTCTTGATAGTTGCACACATATAAATTACAAATTACCATTCTTGGCATGGTGGCATGCACCTGTAATCACAGCACTCAGGAGGCTGAGGCATGAGGATTGCTACAAGTTAGAGGCCAGCATGGGCTACATAGTAAGCTCAAACCAGCCTGAACTACACATGAGACCTGTCCCAAAAAAAAGCAAAAAACAAAAAAACAAAATTAAGCAGTCTGTATCATCAAAAAATAATTTCAACAGAGATTAAGTAAGTAGGAAATCGAATCAATAACCAAAAATTTATACTCGCAAGTCCAGGACCATATAAACTTAATGAATAAATTCTATCAAATCTTTATAGATACAAGTTCTTCTCAAACTGTTTAAACACTTCTTAAAACATTCTAAGAAATCAAAATTACAATAATAAAAAAATCAAACACATCACCAAAAACAAGAAAACTTAAATATTATTATGAATATGAATCCAACAGTGCTCATTTAAATATTAGAAAGCCGAAACTAAGTTAAGCTGCATGATAAGTACATACTATGACCATGTGGGATTTGTCTAAGGAATGAAACAATATTTCAATAATACAAAATTAATCAATACAATACAAAGCCTTTTTAGAACACGTATGTATACAAAAAGACACAGAACCATCCGAACAGCCACAGAAACTAATGAGACAAAATTCAACACTATTTCTTGGTAAAAATATTCAGCCTACTCAATGCTATGAAAGCTTTACTTTTAATATCAGGGACAAGTTAAAAGACAAAGATTCACATTTTCATTACTGCTATTAAATATTATAAGGGAAGCTTCAGTTAAAAAATTAAATGGAAAAAGAAAGACATGCAAATACAGAAAGTAATGCTATCTCTCTTTGTAGATTATATGTTCTTTCCATAGAAAATCATAAAGAATCCATAAAACTACTGTAACTATAAATAATTTCAGTACATTTTCAGTGCAAAAGATCAATGTACAAAACAATTGTGTTTCTATGCAACAACAATGAAAACCCAAGAAGGAAATTAAGAAAACAAATTCATTTACAGTATTATACAAAAGAAAACATACTCATAGGAAAAGATTAACCAAGGAAGTATAAATAAAGTGTATTCAAGAAAAATTACAAAATATGCTGAAATGAAGAATTCCCATGTAATTATGGAAAGATGCCTTCAATCATGAACTGAGATTTAGTAGTGTTATAAGAGCAATACCCCCCAAAGTGGTCTGCAGATTCACTGCAAACCTTATCAAAATCCCAAAGACCTTCCATAAGGAAATAGTAAATCTAATCCTCTAATTTATATTGAATTGCAAGGAGCTTTGAGTAGGAGAAACATGGAAAAGGAAAACAAAACTACATTCTCACATTTCCTGACTTCAAAACTTACTATAAGCTACAGTAACCAAAAGGCACCAACCAGCACAAGGAGAGACCTGTAAATTGATGGAACAGTTTTAGTAGCACAAAAATAAACTCAAAGATCCACAGTTAATTGAGCTCAGCAAGAACATGAGAGCAATTTGTAAACCATTCTCTTCAGCAAATAGTGTTAGGAAGACTAGATACGTTTTCAGTAAGTATGAAAGAGTGAAGTTGAACCTCTACTACACTTCCTATACAAAATTTAATTCAAAATTTACTATGACCTAAAAAGATCTAAAAGCATACTACTATTGCAAAACCACTCAAGAGTAAATCTTCATGACCTTGAATTTGGCAATGGAATCTTTCGAGCATCAAAAGAAAACAAATAGTAAAAGTCACTGAAAAGTACATTGGCTATACTAAAGTATAGAAATAGTTCTTTGAGATTCATTTAATATTGATGTCATTGTTGTGGCATTTGTATTTCTGTAAGAAATAAATAACATTTTAAAGTTATTGGTCATAACTCTTTCTTAAAGAATAAAGAAAATGTTCATATAAGAGTGACTTACACATTTTTTAACTCAGGTTAGAAGCAATACTTCAAGGGGAGAAGCATGCCTTTGTTCCTCTGAACAAAAATAGTATGAATTTTCAAAAAAGACTTCGATATGCAAAATTCTTAGAGGACATGTTTGTCGAAAAATATGTCAAAATTTTTCTTTATGTTAGTATGTGAAACACATATATATTATATTTTAAAAATAAAATGTTTAAGATTTTCATTTGGCAGTTTTTCTTAAATGTACAAAGATTTTCCAGCTATCTCCATATATACTTTTAAAATAGTTTCTTTCTCAAATAACATTTTTCATCATTGTTGATTTAACATCTAGTATTTCATATATTTCTGGCTTTAATCAAATGGCATTTAGAGAACATACCAAAATACAACTGTAGGTTATAAAGTCTCTTGACCCTTTAATTCTACAGAGGACATCTTCGACTACTATATATATATATATAGTATATATATGTATATATATATGTTGTAGTCAGGGGTGGTACAGAGAACAATTAGAATCAGGACATGAAGTTTATAGTATTATTTTTATGATGGTCACCCAGAGTTAACACAAGAAAATGTAGGAAATCTATTCACAACACCAAAGACATAGAATATTTAGTCAAGGGCCTAAATCCCACAGCAATGTCCCAGATGAGTTCAGATAAAGACCCAGAGCCCATGACCATGCCTCCCACGAGTCCAACTGGGGGTCTAGAGCCCACAAGAAGGACTCACGCCAGTCTCTTTTATGCATCCGTGCTGGGAAGGCCCAAAGGTCAGCAGTGGAAGCTAGAAAGTCTATGCCAGCAGGGTGAAGGAGCTGTGCTGATAGGCTGAGGGTTCTACGCTGGAGCCCAGAAGTCACACTCACAACAAACACCACGGCTGTCTTGAAAAGCACCACAGCCATCCTCAGCGACACAGAGGCCCCGAGCTCCTCCGACGACAAGCATAGTCAAGTACATGCCAGGAAGCCAGCGTAACGAGTTCATCCTGGAGACCAAGCTGCACATGTCTTCCCCTCTGGAGCCAGGAAGCAATGCTGGATGTGAGGGCCAGAGCTTCTCCAGGAGAACCTAACGGCTCAAACAGCAACACGTAGGAGAACCCACAACACCTCAACGTCTCAACACCATAACGCCATAACGTTCTCTCTTCTCCTTCTCCACGTCTCCATTTATGCTGGCAACCTTCTTCAAGTGAAACATCTCCACTCAGCGCCACGCTGATGTAATCCAGCTGGCTTTAAGTTGACCACCAGTTTTTAATCTATAACAATATTTTTTTTTATCTTCACATTTAATTTTAATCTATTTTTGATCTACTGAACATCTGTCTGATAAGAGAGGAGTAATTCACTAACTTTACAAGTACTCTTGAGCTTGGGTAAGTGTTTTCTACTGTGGTCATAATAGTAAGTGATGTAAGGTTGGGGATTTAGCTCAATGGCAGAAGTGTCTGCCTGAGAAGTGTGAGGTCATGAGTTCAAATAGTAAGTGATATATAATCCAACCCTTTCACCAGGTATATGGTATCTGAATCTTTGGCTATCTTGGAACATAACTCAGCAACAATTATATAACAAATAAAAAACAATTTTCTTTCCTTTGAAATAGTTCGAAGAGATTCAGCATCATTTTAGAATGTATATAAAATGACTAATTGGTCCTATGACACAACTTAAAATTCAGTTCTCTATTTTCCACTATAAGACCTCAGAGCAATCATGGCTTTGCCATCCTTTCTGTTGCCCAAGGACACTAAAGCTGTTACATGTTCCAGCTCCATGATGCCTGTCCATTTTCCACATTCTCAAGGGGAAACACTATATACCACTGTGAAAAATACAAAATAAAATTGTGAAATTGTTTCTTCTTTACATTATTGAATAATAATGACAACCAGAAAAAAGGACCCAAATTATAGCACTCAATCAACCAGGCATAGTTTGGGGTTTATTCTAATATTTTAAGCTATCAAATGTGATTGGAGCATAATTATAAACTTAGAAGAAAAATAAGATAAAAAACAACTAAAAATAATTCTAACTCTTCCTATTTTCAAATAACATGGAAAATATATACATATTTTATACACAGAGTTGCCAAAACTGTATCATGCTTTAGCAGTTTGTCATACTAACAAATATCTCAGGCCAATGGTAATGTGTATTAATCTCATGTTGTCTCAATAAACTTAGTAGTAAAATATTTATGCAAGTTGTTCTTTTCCTGATGGATTCATTTTTTGGTGGACTGTATATGTAAATCTGGATAAATAAAATTCTACCCATATAAAATTGAAATTATTCTCTATCAACTTTGTACTAAAATTGTGTCATGTAAGTTTTTCAACTCTGCTGAGGAATGATGTTAATTATTGACAATGTTAATAAACATATTCTATAGCAAGTCATTACACATCTATTGCCTCATTGCATATTTGGATATGTTCTAGTAATGCAAAGCCATTAATTCTGATTAAATAATTCATAGACCAAAACATAGCAGAGATATTCTTGGAATGTGTTCTGAAAATTGCTAGGTAGATAGTTGAAATGATAATAATTCAATAAGTAACAAAACTAAACTCTATCACCTATAAATCTTTTTATCAGTATTCCAGGCAAATAATGTCATCAATATAATGATAAATTAATTTTAGTTGTGATGTTAAATATGAATTATTTTGATTTCCTCTAACTGTAGTAATATAAAGTGATCTCTAAAATGAATATCCTTACCCAGAATGGATTCATATGCAAAGGAAAATTCGAGACAGTCTGTGAAAAAACTAGAATTTCAGAAGGTAAAAACAGGTAATAAGAAAGTACAGTGGCAAAAAAAAACAAATCTAAAAATTCAAATGATTAGGCACATTGTGGATCATAAATTATTGCATGTTAATTTTAAAATCAGTTTAGACATCTGTGAAATGTAAACCCCAAGGCCAATGATTTGTGTGGCAGCATGTTACAAAAGGAACAAAGCTTTGACATGCAAATTCATGCTTTATGTTGTACCAGCCCAGGTAACCTTGCAAACAACCTTTACACACACTGGGAGCTGGCTGATGCCTCCCATATGGGTCCATTCTTCCCTTCCCCTTCCCAATCAAGTTGACAGCAATTCTCAGTTCATTTTCTGAATGGACTGCTAAAAGCTATGCTAGGCCTGCACCTGTTATTAACCTCCCTTGCACTATTATTAGTCATATTTTTTCCTTTGAGAAAAGCAGCTAAATGCAGAAGCTGATCTTTGCATATGGTGGTGGGCTATTACCCCCCAAAAAGAATTGCAAATGTCAACCTATTATTGGGTCATTAATGTCAGGTCATGATATTTCAGAGTTTGATGTTTTTAACCTTTGCAGATATTAATCCATATACAAAACACTTTTGAAAAGAGTTTTATTTATCCTTGATAACAGTAAATATATGCCCCAGGAATATTGTCCTGTAATATTAGGTACTGTGTGATTGGTAAGGATCATTAAGTATATTTATGTAACCATCTCTTCAGCTCCGTTTGGTCTGCCATCTTTTACCTCAGAGAATACAAAATCATTGATGAGAGAAAGACTCAGATATCTGATAGGAGGAATAAAGAAGAAAATAGAATTTAATAGTGCTTTCTTTTAGTATAGAATTACTCCCCAGTTTTGACTTGATGTTAAGACAAAGTTTGCAGGGATAATATTATCTTATTTCATTTATTTTTCATTGGAAGTCAAAATTGTTTCCTGTTATAAAATTTAGTGAAGTCAATTTCCCTGCATGAAGTAGCTTTACTGTTCACCATTAAAGTCATAATTCAAGAGGTAGAGGAAAATCTATGATACAATCATTTAAATAGATTTTACAAACAGCTGTGGCAATGCTCACATTGCTACAAATACATTTTACATTTAATGTGAATTTTAAAATACTAAAAGAAAACATAGGGCACATGTGACATAAGAATTTCAATGATTTATTGTTTATAATAATTGTTTTTTGTGTGTGTCCCTACTTTTTAACTTTTTAACTGGCCATGCCTTTCAAAAATATTTTGAAAACTAGTAAATAAGGGAAAATGTGAAAGAAAGAGAATCTAGTCAAAGGAGAGAAAATGAATACAATGATGCAAATTTATTTATTATGCTCAAATGAATTTTCTACATATTTCTCCATGGGAATCTCTATATGAATCATGCATTCATTAGATTAATCCTTTATTTAAGAGATTCCTCTCAAATCAGTGTAACATTTTAGGAGTGCTTTTTGGCATTTGATAAAAATTCTTTTGATTTTCTAAATTCATATAAATGTATAATTAACAGCCTGACATGGGAGGTATTTTCTTACTATTTTGATTAGCACATCAAATTAACACCATTATTACACCTAGCTTTCTTTTATTGCCCCTGTTTTATAATGATAATTATTTAAACTTATTCTATATTTATTAATAGGCATCAGAATACTTTATATGTCATGTTATTGTAAAACTTGATAAAACACTTAAATGATTATCATTATTCTCCTTGTTTTATGAAGAGAAAAATGCCTCACACAAGGTCATTTGTTCAAGTTTATATAACTAACAAGCGTAGAAGCTAGAGACAGACTCAGGCTGACTAACTTTACACTATTTCTCAAAGCACATTTTAATTCATATAAATGGATCAAAAATTAGTCTAAGAGAGAGTCTAAGAGAGTCAAATGAGAGCAACAATACCCAGATATGCAACTGGAAAATAGGAATACTATACTAAACAAGATAAATCATATAGCTTAGAAGATTTTTTAAAAATTAAATTTAAATATTATGACAAAAAGAACAAATGAATGAAACACAATACAACAAAGCCCTAATACTTCCAAATGAAATGCTACTGTACCATTGGCAGAGAAATCCCAGGGAGCAATTTCACCTGCCTTGAGATCCCCAAATTTCCACCCTTACAGTGGTAACCCTGCTTTGTTTGCTTATCTTTTGTTTCATATTTCTGTATTTTTGCCACAGTCTGACTTTCTTTTCTACTCAATTTGGAGTCTCGCTATGTCTCCACCATCCTATCAAAGATGTCAAATTGCTTTCTAAAATGTTATAAGGGCTTGATAGGAAATCAGTTATAGAAGTGTGTTTTCCTTTGAGTCTCATGGATTCCATTTCCTCCACTTGACAATATGTTCTGTAAAGCTGGGATGTAGAGTTGCATTACTTTTCTCATGCTCCACACAGAAGGAGCTGTGTGATAGTAGTATCTGCCCTTGTCTCTGATCAGAGCTACACAGATTCTTTGCCAGATTAATCCCTTCTCACAGTGCAAAGGAGCCGCCCATTCTGGTACCAGTTCCTGCTCCCCTACTGTGGCCCTCTGACAACCTACAGGAATGTTCCATGGCTAGGAGCGTTGAGTGTTCCTGTAACTATTGCAATTCAAGTATGAAAATCAGTTCTATTTCATAAATCAAAATATTGTTAGATGGTCCACAAGCAGCTTCTGAAATGTAGCACCTGGTGCTTCAGGTCATGAGGCTGCTCCTCTTTGGAAAGGCCGGGCGGCTGGCTTGCAATCCTTATGCTCCTTGCTGATAGGAGTTCCTCTTCCTTCTGTGCTTTCTCTTTTCTCATCTACCCTTGTATTCTGATATGTACGCTTTACCTAAAACTTTAGGAAGGGCCTATTAGGGTAAAACAGTCAAATTGTATTTCAAACACAAAGTCCTTTGCTCAAAAGCTAATTTTGACAAGTTTTACTATTTACTTTAGGGATTCAAGTACCACAACCCTGATTTCACTGGGTGAGTATAATAAATAACGTCAGCAATGAGAAAAGAGAGGGTAGAGACTTGCCAAATAAGACCAGGGGGGCAAAGAGGCCTAATCATTAGGATGTCATCATTAGGATCAGTGTCTCTTTTTTTCTCGTCTTTTCTTTTTCTCTTCTCTCTTATTTCTTTCTTTATTGGTTATTTATACACAGTCATTTACTTTTAGTTGATTTACAATCATTATATCACTACCTAAGAAACACAACTAAAATAATTGATGTTAGGCATTCATAACTAATTACATAAATTTTATATCTATATCTATATTGATATATATCTGTATATATAAATATATATAACTATGATGGACTTTGTAATCTCACTTCAAAAATAAGAAAAAATGCATCTGTACTAAATATGCACATATTTTTATTTTTGTCTGTCATCCCTAAACACTATCATGTAACAAAATTTTCCATAGCCTTTACCTTGTGCTGCGTATCATATATAAGTTAGAGACAAATTAAAGTATGTAGGGAATGTTGGTAGGTTGTATGCAAATACTATACTTCTGCAATAATAGACCTGAGCATCAAATATTTGGGTATCTTAGGGTACAGAGGTGGGATACTTAAACCAACCCGGCATGTTTCCAAGGTTCCGTTGAATAGTGGAGAATAAGAAATTGTATCTTCAGCTTCACTTCTTCATTATTCAGCTAATCATATGTACTAGGAGGTGTTGACTTCTACCCACCATTTGCGTTTACCTCTAGATCTCTGTCTTCTGCCTCTGCATCTGTCAATCCAGCTTCCTTCACAAGCCCTTCCTGGATTTCTTTATTTCAGAGAAATATCCTAATGCCTTACACCCTTATTAAGTACACTTAGTAATATATGTAGAAGATGATGACAACTGAGACCCTTCTCTTTATTGTATTTATGACTTATCTCCTCATATGCCAATAGAATTCTACCTTTGACAGTAATTGTTTTCTCCTTCTCAAAAGGGTGGTTTTATCAGTTCAATTTATATATAGCAATGTGTATCACCAAGATATATACTATTTAAGGCTGTTATCACAGATTCATGAAAAACACACGTTCCAAAGAAGTTAATAGGTAAGTTATAAGACATAAAAACGTAGGGTACGTAACAGACTGTACATCTGTCATGTCATGGTCTGGGAAAATATTTCACTTCAAGTGACAAATGCCTCTCATATGAAACTTAGTTTAAATGTGAGCCAAATATGACTGTACAACATGTTTTATTTTCCCAAAAATCTCCCTTGAAAACCACAGTAGATGTCTTAACCAGGGAGTGCTCTGCAGTTACTTGCACATTGTTCAGAGGTAAAGCAGAAATCCCATACTTGACTCACAATACTGGGGCTCTAAGGAATTGGGTTCTAAATTGTTTCTGTGGGGTACCAAAAACTTATAGGTCAGACTGAGAGGCTGTGCTTACATTTTGAAGGCAAAAATATGTTTTTTTTAAAAGGTAGTTTTCTTGGGCAAACTTAGTTGATATAAACAAACCATACACAAGTCAATAGAATTAAAATGGTTTTTTGTATTTCAATAGAGAGCAAAATTATGTATTTTATGTGCAAGTATAGATCTAGAACTAATTTAGTTTTGCAATTGCTAATAGTTTAGGAAAAAATACATGTTCTCTATCATCTGCCCAGTACAAGTTTTAAATTCAGTGAAGTGAATTTAGAATCCCCATGCGATGATATTCTATTAAGAAAAAACAACCTATAAAAAACAAAACAAAATTATTTTCACACTGCCTTCCTATTATATAAAATTTACATTATCTGTTATTAATAGTAGACACCTGTCCATATTGCCTAGTTATATAACATAAGCATCTATTAAACCCCATCAGTCATCAAAATAACTTCTTTTATGGAGATTATCTGTGACACATTCATCTCACTATGAGTATAAGCCCTAGCTTTCTTATTGCTGTGACATGTGACTTCAGACATGGTAAGCGTGGTCTCCTCATCCATGTTCCCCCTTTCCTGAATTGCAGTTCCCATGGGGGCTGGACAGCAGTGCAGCAAGCACAAAGATCTCCAAGCAACAAATAAAATCACTCTTACAATGTAAACAAAAGTTACCTGTGTCAAAGTGGGCTTTGGTAGAAACAGTAGCATGAAAAATGAAAAAGGTTGTCGATGTCCTTTATTAGAATCACACATCAGAGCCCTGAGATTTTCTAAATGCAAGGAAAGGGAGAACAAAACAAACAGGACCCAAAATCCTATCCTGTGTTGATTGCTTGTCTCTCATTGCTGAGACAAAATACACAAGCAATGAAAATTAAAGGGAAAGGTTTATTTAGCTCATAGTGTGTAGAGGTTTTATTTCATAATAAGCAGGGCCAAAGTCAGGTACCATTCAAAAAGGTACAAATGGAGGAATATAAAGGAATGGGACCAAAGCAATTTCAAAATTCAGCAGGGCAAATATTAAGTCCTGAGGTTCCATGTCCAAGTATCCCTGACATTCTGTGGCTAGTTGTGAAGGGCTTGAGTTCTCTGCCCCTATGGGACTGCCAGTGATTGTAGCTCCTATGGTTTCTATTCTGGGGTTGCTCTGCTTCTTCCTTACAGTTTTCCTCAGATGATTCATATGCCTGCCTTCTCCAAACATTTTGAATCTCCACGGCACCTTCAGCTTCACACACTGCCCTGACAGGGTCACATTTCCTGGTCTCCCAAGCCTTCTTCTAAAATCTAGGTGGTAGCCTTCTTGATCCCACAACTCTTGTATTTTGTATGCATCTAAAAGCAATACCACGTGGATGAGGCCAAGATCTGCTTCCAGCTGGAGCAGTAGCCAGGATTTCCTCTCTCTTGGCTGTAGGGGTTGAGTACCTATATGGGTGCGCACTCTGAATCCAATTCTAGGGAACAAATTCTCTATATCTCCACCATTCTGGAACATGGTATGGCTGCTGTCATTCTGGAACATGGGGCTCTGTGGCTTTCTCCTCACAGCAGTCTTTCACTTTTGCCTTTGGGAATGGCTTGTGGGAAGAGTTTGGAAACGTTCAGTGATGTCACCTGAAAGAGTAGAGGTGGAACACCTTAGGCTCTTTTCTACGGGAGATTCTGGTCAGAGCACAGAGGACTTCAAGACTGATGGAAATCCTTCCATGAAACTAGGCTGAGGAAGTTTCTACTGGGAAGAAGGACTGCATTGTCCAGATAATGTTTATTAAACCTTGGCATAACAAAAGTTTGTCTGCATTTTGCTTGTGTTCAGAGACTTTGCCTGAGACTAATATTAAATCCAGTGGACTAAATAATCTTATTTAAGAAACTAAAAGCTGTCTAATGCTGAGGCAGTCACATGGCTACTGTTGGGGATTTTTAGCCAGCCTTGCATTGAGAATTCCCCAAAGCTCTTGAACAATATGGCCAGGTACAGTCACGGCAATGATCCCACTTTTCTGGCACCAAATTCTGTGTTGGTTACTTTTCTGTTATTGCTGGGACAAAATACCCAACACCCAAAGTTAAAGAGGTAATAGTTGATCTCACAGTTTGTAGAGATTTTATTCCATAATCAGCTGGGCCAAAGCAGATGGCATGGAAGAGGAACAACAGATCAAGGTAACAGAAGACAGACAAAGCAGTAAGAGCAAAAAAGTGGGAAAAGCAAGCCTCTTTTCCTTCCTTATATTGGAAGCAGGCTATTGACCTTAGAGTGGGTCCTCTATATCCATGTAGAACTTAGTTTACTTAGCTAAGCAACTTATCTTCTCAGGTTGACACAATATATAAACCATTACAGTAATTTGCCAGACTCCTCTGACCCATTTGACAAATCAGTAACTCAAATGTTCTGTAAGACTTAGGATGTAAGTCCAGTGAATCCTGAGCCAAGGAAATTTTATATGCTTTATGTTATTTTATATTTACTTATATAGCTATTTGATCAATGTATCAACAATAACTATATCTTTTATAATGTTTTAAATGATTAAAACAATAACTTTACTATTCTCTTTTAACTCTTTTTTTTTTTCAAAATCTCTTTTCTTATTGCTTAATACAGTGGTACCTTGGTTCATGAACTTAATTCATTCCATGCTTCTTGGGAAGATGGCTGGATTCATGTTCATCACCTGATGCAGACTCCCCAAACAGTGGAAAAATTTTGCCAAATGTTTCTGTTCTGTGACCAGATTGTTTATGAACAGAAGTATTCATGAACCAAAGGATTGCTTTTTTATGGTTATTTTTATTTGAATAAATATATTATGATCACCATTGTAAGTTGAAATTCTTTAAAGACAGAATTCTGTGTTCTCAGTTCTCACAGTTCTTAATTCAGAGTCTTAATACAACACTTGTTCAATAAATAATTATGGTGTTGACTGTGTTTTGAAAATTCAGCTAACATAAAACAAGATAATTGTCATAGAAAATAGAGTTCACTGTCAATAAAGTTAGATAATAATTTAGTTATAAAATTTACATGTCACCACTCTGCTAAGCTTATGAGCCAAGTGTAGTAAGATGAGCCTTTTGTTCCAAAAAAATTTATTCTAATACAAATTTAAATAGAAGCTTAATAACAACTATAATGTAAAAACAGATGTAGAAATAAAACTACTTAATTAAAATAACTTTTTGTAGATACAGGGTTCATAAATAGAAACAAAATAGAATACATAATATTAGGTTTTCTCAACTCAAGGAAGAAAACATGGGTTACTTAATGAAGCAGCCTAATCAATTTATTCTACAATTGGAAGAAATTAAGTGTTTCCAATGTTACAATGTATGAAAACAAATTCCAAAACAGTAAAGTGTCCAAGTAGCCTATGAAAAAGACTGCAAAACTAATTTTTATATTAATTGAGTAGAAACCCTGAAAATTAAGTAATGCTGCATCCCAAAAGAGAACAGTTGGTAGAGTTGAGTAAATTAAAAATAAAAGTAGCTAAAACTAACTTTTAATGGTAAAATATGGACTGAAAAAGCATTTGTTACCAAATGAATAATTCCTATACATAAGTAAGAATGGAAGGAAAATAATAGACTAAAACTGAAAATTTATTATCATCCAGCAATGAATTAAACTATATAAATGTCAATGAAATAATATATTTTAAATGTTTTAACAATATGAGTGATAAAACCTTGGCTTCAAAAGAGTTTGTTGACAATGTCAAAAGAAATAGTATCTGCAGTATGGATTTAGCTTAGCTGGATTTAAATGACTTGTTGAGCATACTCAAAGCAGAGCTCATATATTTGTTCATAGCCGGGAAACTGAGACAAGGATAAGAAAATAAATATAAAATTATGTTGGATTTAACTTAAAGGAACATACCTATTAAATTGTAGCAGAAATAAAGATAAATGATCCAATATGCTTACCATTTATACAACTGCAAAAAACCTTTTTAAACCCTATGTATACATTACATTACATGAAGCTAGTTAATAACATATACCATGCCTCAGCAAATAGAACGTGTTCATTAAGCTTCATTGTGCAAACTTGATCTGGCTTGGGAGTCACCGGAACTAGTAAAGCACACTTCTGAGTGCGCGGTTTGGACTAACACGACTGGTCCCTGGTCCTTCTTTTCTAGGACTGTTTCCCTGCTCTGCTTCCCTACTGCCATGAACTAAGCATCTTTTCTCAACATCCTCTGCCACAGGGTGTTCCTACTTTGGAGTCAATTGATTAAGGACTTTAATCACCTATAATTGTGAGCCAAATGATACCTCATTTTTCTTGTGATTTATAGGTGTCACCTATAGTGTCTCCACTGAAGAAACCTGAGTAATACATATAATGTAGCTTTTTTTAAAATGCAGTAGATCTGTATGCTCTGACCCTAGTAGAAGTTCATTAAAACGATACATAAAAGTCTCCTTAAATACTGCATCCTTTTATTTTACATATCCATCTCTCTGCATTTTCCATGAGGATAAAGCAATGCAGAAAGAGATGGATACCAAATTAACAGTGGTGGCAATTCCTGTGAGGCACCGTGGGGTGTGCTTGAAGAGCTGGTGTGGGAAGACCCATTTGTAGTTCACATAAAAATAAAAATGGCAGTATTTTGGGAGATTGGTCCAGGATTCTTATAGACAGCACAATCTATAGATATGTTTATGAATGATCTTTGTTAATGATGTAGTATCTTCATATAACTTACACAAAGTTTCCACTACATTTTAAATCAACTTTAGATTATCTGTAATATCAAACATAATGCAAATATTATACAAATAAATATATATTGTTTAGGGAATATTGACAAAATTATGTCTGTACATGCTCAGTTCAAACATGGTTTTTCCTAGTAGTTTCAATTCAAGGTTGGTTGAATATGCACAGAACTTATAGATATTTATGGCTCACTGTATATAAGAGAAGGCTGCTATGTAACACAGATAAACAAAGTAATAATTACTGTGAATGTTCAGAAAATGTTTGAAAGGAAGGTAGTAACTATATTGTGTTTTGAGGGACAAAAATTTGTTCCCCAAGTGACTAATTTCTCAAAACAGTCCAGAGAGGAAAAGTCATAAGGACAAAAATGCAAAACATTGAAGAATCAACAAACTTTTAAGAACTACTAGAAAATAAAGAACTATTAGACTTAAAATACGCTTTTGAAACAAATCTCAAAAGGGTACTAAGAAACAACATATACAGAACTTTCTATATTCTGCTACAAATTAGACCTAACTGACATTTATGCAACACTACACTCCCAGTTAGCAGAATACATACATTTCTTTTCCAGGCCACATAGAACCCTTATTAAGATAGAACAACACATGAACCATCACACCAGTACTAGGGGAAAGCAGTTTGTCCTTAGCTATTAAAAATATTTACTAGTTCTTTCTCCTTTCTCTAAGCATGTTAGTGATTTTATTCATATCATTGCATAATTAGTACAGTATTTGTATTTCATTATCTCTTAAAAATCTGACACAGGTAGACTACCTGTATCTGATCAAAAAATATAGTGAACTGCTTCAGAAACTGGCAAAAATGATGGAATATGTTTTTTGGAAGCAAAGAGGACTGTTTTGAGGGGTATTCATGGTAATGTGATATGCCAGGTATGATAATGCACTACTGTAAACCCAGCACTTAGGAGGCTGAACCAGAAGGATCACTTTGAGTTTGAGGCCAGCCTAAGCTACACAGCAAGTTCAAGACTAGCTTTAATTACATAGCAAGATTTTGTCAAAAATACAAGAGCTAATATGTACTATTGCTTATGTTAAACACTTGTCATATTTTTCAGTCACATTTCATAATTCTCCATTATGATTCTGGTTCAAATTCCTTTTAGTTTTATGTTTAATGGCTATTTGTATTTTGATTTCATATGTTTAAAATTTTTGTCTTAACTATAATTCCTGTCTGCTAAATATATCTTCAAAGATTACACTATGATTATAGAACTGTTAGTTTGAAGGTAATATCTATAAAGTACAGGTAATTGCATGTTTATAGTATTTCACAGGCAGTCATCCTTCATTTTTCAACCTTTGTGTATTTTATGCTTGATAATATCACAGAACTAATTTTGTTCAACTCATTTTATTATTGTTTATATTTGAATGAGTTCATTTAATCTATTCACACTGACTTATATAATAAATATTTGTGGTTTTACTCAAATCTCTCTAATGTCCCTTATTTGTATCATTTTCCTTAAGTTGCTTTTCCCACTATCTTGGTCCCTGCACCTCAATATTGATCATGTTTATATTAAAACTATCTTTTTGCCTCATAATTTATCAATTCTGTCATTTGTTTCTATTGTATTAGTTATTCTGAAACTCAAAAAGACATTTCAATGCATTTAAATAACAAACACAAAATGTCACACAACTTACAGCATACATTTAACTCTCCTCACCACCCATTTTCCTCCTGTGTTTTAAGATCACTTAGAATTTTAGACATATTTTCATACATGGCTTAATATTAACAAAGTCACAAGATTATAATATTTATTAAACTTTTTCCTAATGAATATATAAAATATAACTGGCCTTTTGGGAAAGATCAAGTGTAGTGGAAATATATAGGATGAGAGAGTCTAATATTCAATTGCGCTTGCCCCACAGAATTTTCAAAATGATTGTATATATTCAAGGACAAAAATGTATATATAAAGAGGACAAAGACAAATTTCTGCTGGAACTAGGATGATTGTGAACTGTGCAAAATTTTAAATGAATACCATTCCGCTGTGTTCAACTGGCTCTTCAATTTTGGCTCTCAATCATACAAAATGAATTAGTTTGTATAATTAGTAGTATTTTTCACTATTTGTTTAACAAGGAAAATAATATACATATTTAATAGACATGTTATACATATATATGGCATAGTGACGAGTTAAAGAAATCTAACCATTGACCTTGACCTCACAAAATGACCAATTAAGTGGAGCAGAAAAAAAATTGTTTTTCAATCAAATGAAGTAAGTGGTGTGGCGGTCAAAGCATTAAGTGCTAAAAGATAAATTAATAAATAAGGCCACAGAGTGTTAGATTGCCTGACAGGTTGCACTGGACAGGGAAATAAAATGAGATAAGCGGAAGCTGTGCATGGTGATGTTTGCCTATAATCCTAGTACGCTGGGATGCCGAGCCAGGAGGATTACAAATCCAAACCAAGCCTGGCAATTTACGAATAGGGAGACTGTATCTCAAAATATAAAATGCGCTGGGAAGACCCTAGGTTCAATTCCACAGGTGTATAAAAGAGAGGGAAAGGGGGGGAGAGAGAGAGAGAGAGAGAGAGAGAGAGAGAGAGAGAGAGAGAGAGAGAGAGTTCTATGAGAACAACATAGTCATGGAACAGAAAAATAATATGGTAGGAGGGTAACATGGAAAATGGAAAATTGTAAGAACTCAGTGTTGAGAAGAATTTCAAGTATAAAAACTTCAAAATATCTTGTTAAAATTTTAGACTTTATACAAGGCATGATGAGACACCTGAAATTCCAACTAGTTGGAAAGTAAGTTGGGAGGCTAATGAGGGTGAGAAGCTCAAAACCAGACTAGACAACTTAATAATATCCTATCTCAAAACAAGAAAGAAAGAAAGACAGGGGATGTAGCTCATTTCTTCCCCTGTTTAATCCTCAGTAGAGGGAAAATAAAATACAAGACACCCTAGACCTCATCTTAAGAGGAATATTATTAATTTTAAATTTGACAGAATTCAGAGCTTCAGTCTGTCATTATCCTAAATAGCAAGAAAATTTTTCTCATTGTTATAAAGCATACAAAGCCTATATACATATTGACAAAAAAAAGAGCAGTTCAAGCCATTTGTCAGTAATCCCAAGGAAAACTAATATGCAATCCAATGAAACAGGGACACCAGCTACTCTGCAAAGAACAAAGTAAAGCAAATCATTTGCATGCAGCAGTTTTCAGCTTTGTTTCCAATGCTCTTAACTTTGATAACAATTTACTGCAAGTATACTTCATAATGAAGGTAATTATTTTTATACAGGTATAATAAAATGTCATAAAAATATTTTCTTGAATTAATTGCTTAAAAAGCTATTTGTAAAAAAATTTTTCTTTGCAAGCTTTTTTCCCCTGTCATATAGTTGACAAAGAATCTTGAGTGTAGTTTCAGTTTAGCAAAACTAAATACAGCTAAATACAGCTATTTAGTTTTTCCCCTAGTGAAAAACATAAAATTACATCTTTAATTTTGAAATAGAACTAAAGTTTAATAAATATTTAATGGTTACATGTTCATATTCACATTAAATTATAGCTGAATACAGAATTTATCAGTTCTTTTGTAACAATAAGGTAGTGTGTTCCCATGAAACTATTTGAAAAAAAATTATGTCACCATAAAAAGTAGTTTGAAAACAGGGAAATAAGTTTTTATTGACCTAATTATGAATATATTTTAAAAATAGAGATAGTCAGCATATACAAAACAATTACTACTCTAATAAAATGTTTGTGTGTGACCCAATTCCATAATAATTAGCCTGAACATTAATGTCATCACCTAGATTTTCCTGCATGTGGCCCTGGAAGATTATTTTTCTTTTACCTAAGAATTATCCCAATTTTAATTAATTTATTGTTTTGTTTTTAATCTTGTGAGAAAACATAATGCATTATCACTTCATTGTAAAATAAGCATGATGCAAGATTAATAAGTTTTGCTAGATAACATCTAAAATAATTAAGACAACAGCTAGCATCATCTTTTATCTCTATTGGAATTTTGCTGACCATAACGAATGCAGGTATTTATTCCATTCTTGCTAAATATTTGCTACACATTTAAATAATTGTAAAATAATTATGGATGCATTAGCATGTGCTTGATTCATTTTATTCCCGTAGTTACTGTCTATAAAATAACAGATGATTGTGTATGAAGATATGGACAAATATTTAGAAGAAAACAAGAGACAATATGATAGCCGGTGATGATCTCCTGCTGTCTTGCTTTGAAATCTGTGTCACTTACATTATTTTCTTCATATCTGCTTTGTTTTGTTTTGTTATATTTAGTTTTACCCTCTTTAAAATAAAATTTGGAGCTTGCAGGGGAGTTGGAATTGCGCGAGGTGAGTCCTGGTGCCCCAGGGAGAGTTGGAGACCTGCACTCCTGGTGTTGAGTTTCTGGGGAGCTTTCTGGAACACTGGACTGGGACCAGCAGATTCCAGGGCCTCAATCTACCATGCCCAGTGACCTTCTTTCAGTTCAGGAGGTGGGTACTGCGCAGGAGAACTCTAGACCCATTTGGGCTAGCCTGGGGAGAGCTTAAGACAGGCACTCCCAGTGGTTGAGTTCATATCCAGCCCCCTAGGACAGGGATTGTGCCACGGTTGTTCCGCCTGCACCAGTTCACCAAGCCCAGCTTCCACCTCTCAATTCAGGGAGCCAAAAGTCTGAAGGGGAGCTGGGACTGCTCAAGAAGCTAAGGGGGAAAGGAGGTGATTGACCACACAGCCAGAGGAAGCTTTGGAACACCACTCAAACCAAGGAAATAAAGAAAAATGACAAAAGGAAAGGCCAAAAGGCAGGCGTGAATCTCCATTCCATCCCAAGAAAGCCTAGGAGCAATCTACATAGAAGAAAATAGAAACCATGCACCTGAAATGACTGAAATGATATCAAATGGAATAAAGGAGCAACTAGGGGAACCTGTGGAGAAATTCAAATCAGAAATAATTGCCCAGGTAAAAGAAGAAATGATAAAAGTAGTGAAAGAAATAGTGAACACATCTAGTGAAAACACAGCTAAAAAATTAGAGGAACAAAGCAAACAGATAGAAGCCCTGAATGAACACTATAAGAAACAAACAGAATACATAAAGCAGATTCAAAGAGATATATAGGAAATCAAAAATTCTATTGAAAGCTGTCAAAACTGCCTCAACGAAAGTGAAGATGGAATTTCAGACCTCAAAGATAAGATCGAAGCTAGTGAACAGGAAAGGGAAGATCTTTTAAAAATAATGTGGAATCAGGACAAGATGATGCAAAGAAAAATAACATAAAATTAACAGGGATAAATGAAAAACAGGGTGACAGCCCAAATGATATCAAGAGGCTATTTACAGAAGTAATAGCTGAAAACTTCCCCAACATGAGAATGGAAACTGACATTTGGATTAGTGAAGCATATAGAACTCCAAGTAGCCATAACCAAAATAAAACTGCACCCAGACACATAATAATCACCATCCCAGAAATCCACCATAAGAACAGAATACTAAAAGCTGTTAGAGAGAAAAGACAGATCACCTATAAAGGAAAACCTATCAAAATCACAGCAGACTTCTCAACACAAACAATGATCAAGAAGAACATGGAGTGAAGTATTTCAGATCCTAAAGGAAAACCCCTTCCAACCAGACTGATGCACCCTGCAAAACTGTCCTTCAAAATGGATGGAGAAATAAGATACTTCCATGATAAAGAATAGCTGAAAAACTTCATGAACACCAAACCAACCCTACAAATAATACTGAAAGACATTCTACATACACATAGTATAAAACCACTAAGCAAGGCAGACAATTAAATAGAATGGAAAGCTAAAGATACAACAGCAGAAAGATACATGTCAAAAATAAACCAATATATAACAGTTATAACCATTAATACAAATGGCCTCAACTACCAATCAAAAGACACAGCCTGGCAGAAAGGATCAAGAAACAACATCCAACCATATGCTGTCTACAAGAAACCCATCTAACCCAAAAGGAAACCCATAGACTGAAAGTCAAAGTCAAAGGATGGAAAACAATACCTCATGCAAAAGGAAACCAAAAAAAAAAAAAAAAAAGCAGGAGTAGCTATTCTGTTTGCAAACAATGTGAACTTCAAACCAAGAATGATCCAAAGAGATAAAGAAGGTCATTACACACTAGTTAGGGAAAAACTTCAAGAGGAAGAGATAACAATTTTAAATATGTATGCACCAAATTGCAGAGCACCCAGCTATACAAAGGAAATATTAACAGAAATGAAAAATCAAATAAGCAATAACACAATTATAACAGGAGATTTCAACATGCCATTGACACAAAGGGACAGATCAACTACACAGAAAATCAGCAAAGAAAAAACAGAATTGAATCACACCTGTGAACAAATGGACTTGATAGATGTATATAGAGTTTTCCACCAACAACATCAGAATATACATTCTCCTCAGAAGTACATGGGACATTTTCTAAAATAGACCATATACTATCCCACAGAACATATTTAAGTAAATGAAAAAGAACTAAAATTATCCCATGCAAGTTATTGGATAATAGAGCCATGAAACTAGATATTAACGATAAAAGCAACTGCAAAAACCTCACAAACACATGGAAACTGAGTAATACACTTGAGCAATCAGTGGGTCATCGAGGACATTAAAGAAGAAGTTAAAAAATATCTACACGCAAACAAAAATACAAACACAACTTACCGGAATTTGTGGGATGTAATGAAAGCAGTCCTCAGAGGAAAATTTATTGCTGAGTTCCCACATCAGGAAGACAGAATGAACACAAATAAACCACCTGATGCTACAACGCAAACATCTAGAAAAAGAAGAGTAAGCCAACCCCAAAGCCAAAATATGGGAGGAAATTATAAAGATTAGAGCAGAATTAATGCAATAGAGTCTAAGAAAACAATTCAAAGATTCAATGAATCACAGAGTTGATTTTGTGAAAGAATAAATAAAATTGATAAACCCCTAGCCAACCTTATTTAAAAAAGAAAAGAAAAAACTCAAATTCATTCAATAAGGAATGAAAAAGGTGAAATTACTACAGACTCAGCAGAAATACAGAAGATCATCAACACCTATTTCGAAAACTTATACTGTCATAGGTTCAACAACACAGAAGAAATGGACAGATTCCTAGATACATATGGACTACCCAAGCTGGATCAGGAAGATGTAAAACTGCTGAGCAACCCAATTTCTATTAATGAAATTGAAAATGTAATTAAGTCCTTGCCAACAAAGAAAAGCCCAGGCCCAGATGGATTCACTGCGGAATTCTACAAGAAATACAAAGAAGACTTAATTCCGACACTCCTCAAATGCTTCAATGAAATTGAAAGGGAAGCAATGCTTCCTAAGTCATTCCTGGAAGCAAATATTACTCTAGTAACAAAACCTGAGAAAGACCCAACTAAAAAAGAGAACTATAGACCAATCTCCCTAATCAACATAGGTGCAAAAATTCTCAATTAAATATTGGCAAACAGGATGCAGCAAATCATCAAGAAGATTATACACCACGACCAAATGGGATTCATCCCAGGAATGCAGGAATGGTTCAACAGACGTAAATAAATAAATGTAATCCACCATATCAATAGAGCCAAAAGGAAGAACCACATGATCATCTCTATAGATGCAGCAAAAGCTTTTGATAAGGTCCAACACTTATTCATGGTAAGAACCTTACAGAGAATGGGAATAGATGGTCTTTACCTCAATATGATAAAGGCTATCTATGACAAATCAACAGCCAGCATCATATTAAATGGCCAAAAACTGAAAACCTTTACCTTAAAATCAGGCACAAGAGAAGGATGTCCCCTATCACCGCTCCTATTTAACATAGTACTGGAAATACTAGCCAGAGCAATTAAACAAGAGAAAGAAATAAAGGAATAAAGATAGGAAAAGAGGAAGTTAAATTGTCATTATTTGCACAAGACATGATACTTTACATAGAAGACCCCCAAAACTCCATTGAAAAACTAAATATAATAAATAAATTCAGCAATGTAGCTGGATACAAAGTCAAGACTCAAAAATCAATAGCATTCCTACACACTAACAACAAAAATACTGAGAGAGAAATAAGAGAAGCCACATGCTTCACACTAGCATCCCAAAAAATGAAATACTTAGTAATTAATCTTGCAAAGGAAGTAAAAGACCTATACAGGGAAAATTATAATACCCTGAAAAAAGGAAATCGAAGAGGACCTCAGGAAATGGAAAGACATCCCTGCTCCATGGATAGGAAGAACAGACATTGTGAAAATTGCCATTCTCCCAAAATGACTATACAGATTCAACACAATTCCAATCAAAATACCAGAAACATACCTCATAGATCTAGAAAAATCACTCCTAAAATTTATCTGGAACCAGAAGAGACCTAGAATAGCAAACACAATTCTAAGCAACAGAGGCAAGGCAGGAGGCATCACAATCCCTGACTCGAAATTATACTACAAAGCTACTGTAATAAAATCAACATGGTACTGGAATAAAAATAGACCTGAAGATCAATGGAAGATACAACCACAACCACAAACTCACTCAACCACCTTATCTTTGATAAAGGAGCCAAACACATCCACTAAAGAATGACAGTCTCTTTAACAAATGGTGCTTGAAAAATTGGCTATCCATATGCACAAGACTAAAACTAGACCCATGCCTATCACCATGTACTAAACTAAAATCTAAATGGATCAAAGATCTAAATATTAAAACAGAAACACTAAATCTGTTGGAAGACAAAGTCGGTAAAAACCTCAAAGACATAGGTGTAGGTAGAGAATTCATGAACAAGAATCAAACCACACAGGAAATACTTCCCAGAATCAATAACTAAGACCACATCTTATTAAAGAGTTACTACATGTCAAAAGAGATTTCCAGTAGAGTGAAAAGAAAACCCACAAATTGGGAAAAAAAATCTTAATGGACTGTCCCTCAGACAAAGGACTTGTTTCTAAAACTTATAAAGAATTTAAAAAAAAATTAGACCCTCGAAATTCGAAGACCCAATCAAAAAATGGGCATCTGAAGTGAATGCACAGTTCTCAGATGAAGAAATATGAATGGCAAATAAATACATGAAAAAACGTTCATCATCATTAGTCATTAGAGAAATGCAAATTAAAACCACACTGAGATTCCATCTCACTCCAGAAAGAGTGGCCAGGATAAAAAAAAAAAAAAAAAAACTATCAAGAACAAATGCTGGAGAGGCTGTGGGGAAAAAGGAACTCTTCCGCACTGTTGGTGGGAGTGTAGACTGATGCAACCACTGTGGAGGTCAGTCTGGAGGTTCCTCAAAAAGCTGGGTTTGGAAGTCCCATTTGATCCAGCTCTTCCACTTCTAGGAATTTTCCCAGAACTGAAAACATCTTACCACAGTGATACATGTGCACCCAGTTTATAGAAGCACAATTTGTAATAGCCAGAGCTTGGAAACAACCTAAGTGCCCATCAACTGAGGAATGAATAAAAAAGTTGTGGCACTTTTATCCAATGGTGTACTACTCAGCTACAGAGAATGATCAAATTGAGATATTTATAAATAAATGGACACAACTTGAGACCATACTCATAACCAAAATAAACCAAACTCACAAGTGCAAATACCATATAGTCTCCCTAGTATGAGAGTTGGTAAGAGTATATAAGATTTTATGGTAATCATGATTTCCCTTTTCATTGCTTTCAAGCCTTTCGATGTTTTCATTCATCAGTTGGAATGGTTTTATTCTGTTTTGTTTGACATTATTATGCATGATGGTATGAACAGCTGTTTTGAAGAAAACCAAACATTTTGGCAGCCATTGCTGATTTAATATCATCTTCCTTAGAAGTCCTACCATGCTTCTACTCTGCTATTACTATCAGTTCTATCATGTTATGTCTTATTGGGATTTTAATATATGTGATAGTAGAAACAAATTATTTTTTTGAAAATTTGATATTATAGTAGCCATTGATCATTCTCTGTTATTCAGTTCAGAATGTGCTGTAATTCTTTCATTCTTTTGAATGGTTTTATACTATTTTGTTATGTTTGATATTATTGCATTTGAAACTATGCTCAACTATAGCAGAGAAAGAGATATTTTGATAGCTACTGTTAATGTCCCATTGTCTTATTGTAAAGTGCTATGTTGCTTATGTTGTTCTGTTCTGATCTGCTTTGTTCTTCCCTCTTTTGTTTCATTCTCTTTAAAATTAAAAAAAAATTAAAATAAAATTTAAAAAAGAAACAACAGAAAGCACTCAATTCATACATCCTGAGCCACTGATCCTTGAGAAAATACAGAGTAATTTTCTTCCGAGTTTCTGGTCACATTTTCATCAACTGATCAATACAGACTCGGTTTTCTGTGTGTTTCTATAAATAGGGCTCATATTTAGTATGTCTTTTAATCATTAACATTGAATTCATAGTGAGGAACTCTATAACTCAACCTTGAGCTCTACCTTACACATGCACTTTTTTCTACAAAGTGAATCAGAATTCTTTTGTACTTGGAAACAGTAGGCAACATTTCATTTCTACCCCTGGAGGTCATTTGAAGCAGCAAAATCACCAATAAAAGGCATAGAAATAGAGCACCTCGAGAATTTCAAAATAATTGCTGAAAAAATGTTTATAGGTTGAAATAAAAGGAGACATATATCATAACCACAGAATGGAAGAGTTAATGTTGTAAAAATATTGGCTCTTCTGAAATTTATCTACGGAATCAATGCAATCTAAATCTACATTCTAGGAAAATTCTCTCTATATAATTTGAGGTAAGTCCATCATTCATGTGGAAGTGCAAAAGGTTTAACCATATTAGAGAATCTTGGAAAATAGAAAAATAAAAATAAATTTGATTGATTCACATACTCATATTTCCCAATTTCAGAATTTCTACAAAGCTACAGTAGCACAGATTGTGGGAATTGTGAAAGCATATATAAATCAGTGAAATAGACTCCATTTGTTTATGACCAGCTGACTTTTGGCAAGTAATCAATTAGGGAAACAATATCATTTATTTCATAAATTTTATTAATAATGGGAGAAATAGACATGATTGCTTAAAATATAAACCATTTGAAAAATTAACTTTAATTATAAGATCAATGAGATAATGAGACTATAATTTCAGGTATGTATGCTTCAGGAGAGTTGGAAAATACACTACTTCACACAACGCAGCCCTTAGAATCCATTGGCTCTTTCTGAGGTCCCTGCCTGGGACCAGATCATTTCACATTGGGCACAGATCACTAATGATCAAGCCATTAATGACTTTTTAACAAACCCAAGAGTTTGAGGTTTACTAGCCCTGAAGTTAAAATTTTCTGTATTTTGAAAGTACTAATGATGAGGCATCCAGCATTTTAAATTATGACAGAAAATAGGATAAATGTGTGTCTTGATAGACAGTACATACTATGGCTTTACTTCTCTGTAGAATCATTAATACTTGTTATTTTTGTAAATCTCTTTCAAAGTCAAATATAAAATTTAAAATGAGCAATTTTTGGTAGCTTTCTGTGTGAACAAGTAGGTTCTCAAAGTTGAAATTAGGACTTTCAAATTAGTGTGATTTTACAGTAAAATTACCTGTGAAATTGTCATCTCTTAAAAAGCAAAATGGAACCTGGTGGGACAAAACAATAGTCAGAGGATCTGAGGGTATTCTTCATTTGTACCAGGGAAAACAAAAGATACAAAATGCAACACTCAATGTTGGGCTCATCTCCACATTTTGTTTATTTGCAAAATTAACTTTGTTGTCCTGGTTCAGCTCTTCTGAGACAAGTGTTGTAATTCTGAGCTGCACTCAATAGCTCTTAAGAAATAATACGATAGTATAAAGTACTATACTCGTGTCTCTGGAGACATCTTATTTTATTTTGTTCCTTTTCTGAATATTGGTATTTTTATTTTTGTATCTTTATTATCTATTAAGTTGATAATCCAGGGCAATACTATTATACTAAGAGAGTTTATACACAAAATATATTTCCATAATAATTTCAGGAAATATTTCAATATTATATTCTAATATTTAATATTCTATTCTATTCTAATATTTAATATTATAATTATATTATATTATTTAATATTATATTGTTATTAAATGATAGATAAATATGTGTGTGTGTGTGCATGGTTGAGGGTCATTTTAAATATTATATCAATTTCTTTTTTACCATGGATTAGATACATTTTACTTTTTGTTTTTTAATTTTAGCTGGCAAAAATTATATATATATATATGGGGTACAATGTAATGTTCTGATATATGTTTACAGTGTGGCATGATTAAACCAGGCTAATTAATTAATACCTTCATGACTTCACATACTTCTTTCTTATGGTGAAAACATTTAAAATACACTGTTTTCATGATTTTAAAAATACAATGCATTATAGTATTATTATAATCACTATTCTGGGCAATTATCACAGCAAATTCTATAATTGGTCCCACCAACTAATGAATGGATTAGTTTTGATTTCCAGAAAAAAATCAGTTAATAACCATTTATCATACCTTTAGCCTGTCCTTTTAACAGTTTACAAGTGACTTGACTAAAAATATCAGGGGGGGATATATTTTTGAATGACTCTATGCAACAGTGAATCCTTAATATACAAGTTAAAAATTAAATACCAAGGTTTAGTGATTTGTCATCAGTTATAAACGAACAGAATAAATAACATCTCCAGTATAACACATCCAGGGCAAATTATTCCCTAACTCCATAGCTCAACTCTCTCCCCTCCACTCATGTCATGCTGTATTTCATGGAAGGCAGGAAACAGAAACATAAATGATCTAAAAAGCTACAATTATCCTTAGAACGTTTACTTTCTTCTTCTCATAGAAAATAAAAAAAGGCGAAATGATACAAAGAAATGTTATGTTGGTAAGAAGTTAGAAAAAAAAAACATGAATCCTAAGATGTAGATGTTGACATTCTCAGCAGAGTAGCGGGCAAGTCAGGACTCACGAACGATGTTGGGGACTTGGGGGCGCATCCTCTGGGCTGCAAACAGCCTGTAGTTCCACGTTAGTGTGTTAATAAATACTTAAACAATATCCATGTGATAACTTTAACTTCACGTGATTTGCATATTATCAGTCTGTCTCTTTCTTCTGTTTTACCCAATATTGTTTCTACCTATTTTCCTGCACAATGAAGAGAGACTTTGAATTTCTCCATAAGGTAATATAGCTGTTTTTTATTCAATAATTCAAGCAAAGGTGTTATAGCTTTATGATGTGTAAAATATTGGGTCTTCGCTGAGAGCTGAACAGTATGGAAGTGGTAAATAGAGAAGAATTCTGGCATAAGATGACAAGGACAGTTTGATTCAGGACTTAGTACTCTCACAAGGATAAAATGATGAAACATAGGATGAAGAAGTTAGCAATTCTCGGGCGGGGATTTAACTCAGTGGTATAAGTGCCTGCCTTGCAGTGCGAGGTTAGTCAATCCTCTGTACCGATTAAGAAAAAAAAAAGTTAGCAATTCTCAATTCTTTTGTTCAAAATTTTTTTCTCAAGTCCTTTCAATTAGTACATTTACATTATTCTATTAATGTGAAATTATATGCTGTGTGAAATATATTTGAATAAAACAATAGTATTAAATATTTTAATGATTGCATATATGTCTTAAATGTTTACTTATATGGAAATAGCATAAGGAAATTCTACTTCCTTTTACTAAAATAAAAATGTCTGAACCCATAAGTTGTTACTGCTTCAACTATCTTACATAGCTATCGCTGATCATTCTGTTCAAATAAAAATATTAAGTACTCTCTAAAAACACATGAGATAAATGCATAGCATAATGCTAAATATGAAGACTCCTAGTGTTTGCTGGTCTCCTGGCCCAAACTCCTCCACTCTAAAAGAGAAATAGTGGGTGACATATCTGTTTTCTTTATTATATCAGGTCTTAACCCAACATTAATATCAATTGAATAAAATCAATTTTAAAACTTCCCCCCAAATGTCACATTATTCAAATAGACCACGTTGTCACAAAATGTACTGTCTATTAAAGCAACACAAATGCCCTGTGTTGACATTTCACTGCAGAGCCTCTTCACTAATAAGATTCTGGCTCTAGTTCTAGTTATAATGCACTTGTGAAATGCAAGGAACAAAATATAAATCAGATGTTATAATGTTGCTCCAAACCCCATGACAGTCCAAGGTTCTGAACAGAAAGAAGTACTAGAAAGAAACAGGCAGAAAAGTTTTGCTTCTATTTCTCGCTCAAAGATAGAAAGTTTAATTTTTATTACATTAAAGTCATCCTTTTCGAAAAGGAACTACCTGACGACAAAAGCAAATAGGAAAGTCTCGGTTAGATTCTTTTAGCTGCATAGCTACCTTACATTATATTCACTATGACAAATGCCACATGGAGACACATGCACATATAGATTGGATAAAAGATGCACCATTTTATTCTGCACTTGTGTAATTTTGGTGCATATACCATATTATCTTCCCTTTCATGTAATTTTCATAATTGTATTTAATAGTTTAAAGAAATTTCTTATTCAAACATTATTACTTTCTTTTCAACCATAAACTAGTAATAGTAGCTTTACTATGCTCTATCAAACAGACAATAAAAGGAAGTATCTCTGTGTTCTTATGCCTTTATCACATTTCATTAATAAACAAATTTTGTACTTTAATAAAATTGTTTCTACTTTTAAAGTTCTGAATAACTTTCCAAAAACTACATATGTTATTACAGTAGTGTCTTTTTAAAATATTTTATTATCAATACATTCATTTTAAATTCTTTTCATTTATACTTATTTCCATTATATTTACTAATTATTTAAAAGTGATCATTTTATACTTTCACTAATTTGCATCAAAGTTTCCTTTTGCCTGTCCATAGAAATGTACTCAGAAGTTAGTAAAATATGTTCAGAAAGACACAAAGACTTGAACAACTGGTAATGCCATGGTAGAGAAACTGGAGGATGTCCTCTCCTAGGAAAGAACTCATCTTGCATGAATTTGACTATGTAAAGTTCTAAAGTTTCTTTACACACTTTGATTTTATCCCACAAACTATTAGGCATTAATGTTCACTGATAGAGAGCCACAAGATACAGTTCTATACTTAACTAATATTTCAATTAATAAATTGAATGAACAGCCACGTGCTATTTTTCTAAACAATGCACAATAAGTTTTCTGAGACACACTGGAAAATTTATCCTATCTCTTTATCTAATGAGAAATTTTTCATTATTCATTTGGATAATTAACTCACTGAAGGGGTAAAAGTTAAATATCAACTTCCTTTAATTATCCGTGTCTTTATTAACTTAACAAAAGAAGGCTATCCAATGAAAATATATCATGAACAAACATATTATAAATATGAAAACAGTGAAGTTTTCTTATTAATCTGTGTATCATTCTGCTCATTGGTATAATTAGTGGTAATTAAATATTATCTCTCTTAATCAACTCTTTAAACCTGGCAAGAATCAATTCTACATTCTTTTCAATTAGATGAGCAATGCATATGCTACAGAATTTTTTCCATTAAGGTTAAAATATACATTCTTTTCTTAGAGAAAATGATCCACTACACTACACCAATAATTACTATAAAACAATTTCTTATTATAATGTAGAAACATATTAGAGGAATCTGAATTCTAAAACATTTTTGAAACTTTCAGTTGTCTTGTAATATGTAACATAGTGAAAGGAAAGAAAAATCTGTTTGATTCTAATTACTTTTCTAATATGCTTATTTGGTTATATGAGCAAAATTAAAAAACAACAAACATAAACAAAAATAAATTATTAACATAAGAATTTGATAGTCATAACTAATCTCCATTACTTACTTGCCTACTCTTTCCACTCAATAATGGGTCATAAAATTGTTTCCATGTCATTTTAAGTGTATCATTTAACACTTTCAATATTTGAAATGCCCAAAAACATATATAATATTCTAATAGTTTAGTAAACAAACATCAGTACAAAGAAGTGATAAAGTATTAGAAAATTCATACAATGCACTATCACCACTAGTTCTTGTTATTTTAGCTACTATAAAAGCTCAACTTCACAACCCTAATAATGAATGCTTTTAGGAAGTAAAATTAGACATATAGCTTTGAGTCAAACTAAAAATTGTTTATAAGCAGAGAAAATCTAAATTCAAGAGAGAACTAGCTGGTTTTAATACTTTGTGATCATGAAACCAAGCAATCAGATAAGAATGAAAATGAATGTTATAGATGAAGTTTCTATCAAGGAAATATAAGAATACAGAATTTGAGCAGGTGGAGACAGAGAAAAGGATAAAAAGGGATAAAAAAATCATGTTTTACAGTGGTGAATACATCTACCCTATCTGTTCCTATAGCTGTGAGTTGATTTTTGAACTCTCAGTGGAGAGCTGCAGAAACGGAAGCAGGAATGGGGAGCCAGTAGAATACTTGGTTCAGGACAAGCTCAGAACAGGAGGTGCGGCAAGGAGGACCGACATGCGCAGAAAGCGGTGGTGTCCAGATCATTCGATTCACTGGGATCTGCTCATTCAAGATTGCTCATTCAAGATTCAAGCAATCTTGAATGAGCAGGTTCCAGTGAGAACCCACAGTGCAGTGTTCTCTCCTTGTGATGCTTCAGTGACACCTTTATGTTACAACTGAGTGTGGACATGGGATTCTTCCTGGGTGAAAATAATAGATGCTTTGCTGCCAAGACAGTCAGATAAACCACCACCCAAAGTTTCTAAAAGAAAGTCTTAGAAGTACATAGGGAATCTCTACACATTAGATCGTTGGAGAATCGCGTGCTCTGGTACACTCCTAACATCCAAGGAGAAGAAAAACCAAGAGTTACCTCTTCTAATTTCAGCTTTCAGCTGGATGTTCCAAAGAATTTAACATGTGTCCCAGCCTTAGAGAAAACAGAGGACTGGTTATTGTACATAAATCTCAAGGGAGAAGAATAAACAGTTTAGTAATTTTGGCTGCAATTAGAGATGAGATCTTATAATAATGGCCTTGGCCTATTTTCCTAGGTTCTGTTGTGTCAATAATTGCATGGGTACCTTCCATCTATGAAGACTGTTCCCACACATGAGAGGTTAACCAGGATCCTTGCCATGGGCTAGTAAGAGGGGTAATCAAACCTGAGATATCAGAAGCTAGTGGTGACTTTCTGATCTACGAGGTTACATAGGCAGGGAAGTAAAATGTCAGTGAAAAATGAATGACTTGCCAGAATCAAAGATGGTCTCCTACTGATGAAGTCTGGTAAGACCACAAATTCCTCCTAGGAGAAAAATCTTCTGGCAAATACCCGACATTGGGTCACTGGGGCTCAGACTCTCTCTTTTTCTCTCTTTATCCCACTTCCTCTTCCTCATCCTCTTTCTCTTTCTCCTCCTCCTTTTTCCTCTCCCTCTCCTTTCTCAATCTCTCCTTCTCTCCTTCTCTTCCTCCCTTACTATTATTCTTCCTTCCTTCCACTTCTCTTTAATTCTGGAAGCACCACCATCAGCAAGATAAGAAATAGGGGTCAAAGTATAATGCAACATAGAAGAACAAATATGGGACCAGCTATTTATTCAAAGTGCTAAATTGAATGTGTTTTTAATTTGATTCCTTCAAAAATGTTTTATTTTCTTAGAGTGAGTGGAAGGTATTAGGGATTCAGAAATTTCTTATCAGGAGTAGGAAAAAATATCCTCCACAAAGGGGTAGAGAGAGAAACACTAAGTTTCTTTCCTAGTGTTACATACATCTTAATAGTTCAAAATATCACAAAACCTCTACTTGTCTTTGAATAACATCCAGACAAAAAAATTGAAAAAGAAAAGATAGAATAAAGGTGAATATGTTTATTAACTATTTATTCCAAATAACTTGTAAGCCAAAACAAATGAGAGAACTTCATGTCACAAACACCAACAATTCCTACCAATAGCGGGACAATCAAAGAAAACTAGACCAATTCTGAATAGAAATGCCTTATGGTTTCTATATCTTAGATGTGTTCTATGAGTTTATACTTGTTACAGATATAACACCAAAATCATCTTAAAGAACGTGGCAGTATAGACTGCTTTTAATGACATGTAAGCCTCATGCATGTTAGAGTCACGTGGGACTCTTAAATTTTCACCAAGCTACTGAAAGAATAGAATCTCTATTTTATTTACCAAGAAATCACTAAACTGATTTTATGTAGTGTGTGTGTGTATAATATGATATCTTTCTGAGTATTTAAAAAATTTATGTTTAAAAGTTTAAGATTAATTTCATAATGTTAACTCTTTATCAAGCTGATATATTTGGCACTGTATGATAAAAATAAATCCTCAGAGTGTATTATCATTGTGTCAATTACAGCTGAGAAAACATTCAGGATCTCTTTTTAATTTTTGTGATATTAATACATTGACAGGAAGAAAATCATACCTACTTTTTAACAAGCTTAGCTATTGCAAAGCATCAGTATTGACAAAGTACCACAAAGGCTACATCTTTTAATAGTAATTATAGCAAGCATTGTGTTGTCATTTTTATAAGCCCACAAAACTTTGTCTTCTGTCAGGGTTTAGGATATATTTCTGCATGGGTTAGAAAATGTTTGAAATATTTGGCTAAAGTAATACTAGAATTAACATTGTACCGCTCTATTTTTTGAGTAGATATGCATTATGATCTCCCAGAAAATGAAATTTTGTTTTCTCACCAAGTGTTATATGAAAACACGCCAAGATATTTAGGTTTTAGTAAGTAGTTTGTTTCCTAATATTTTTTTCTATTAGACTATAACTTCCTTGATAATTTCATTCAAATATTTAATACTAAGCACTTAATGTGTCAGCGATCTAGTCATAATAAATGGTGAAATTAAAAACATCTTAACATATTATTTTTATTTAACTTTCAGACAAAACCTTACATTACTTCTAAGTAGTTTGGTTTGATTACTATTAAAGTAAGTTCACTTAGTTCTTGAGCTCTACAGCTCAAATGACTTATCAGAAATATCCCTGTAAGAGTAATTTCCTCCACCAGCTTCTTTAAATGTTATGATTTTATCTAAGATGAAGAAATTTGTGTGGAATCCTGTACACAGTCTAAAATATATATATATATATATATATGAAATTATATTTGAATATGATAAAGGAAAATGTACAAAATTTCTTAAAATATTTTCACAATATTATCCTGCTTACAAACAGATTAGGATACACACATAGTTACTTCTTTAAATCCCAAAGCAGCTCCAAACACTGTTAAGTATGCGAAAGGCCCAAGTAGTCCCTATTTTTCTTACAAGTACTGAGACATGCACATTCCTTAAAGTACACATTTTGCTTTGATTAAAAAGTATCAGACTATAATTTTATCAGGATTAAAAATATTCCCAGTTACTGTCTAGCAAATTTTTCACTTCAGCTAGTTTTTTGGGACTTTATTTTATTCCCTTCAAGAATTGCCTGAAGTTTAAGAGTTAGTCCCAGCTGAGCAATGTTTGCAAAGCTTACTTTAAGTTTTGAATCAAGAATGTAATGTTGGTTGCCAAGAGTTTGATATGGAGGAAAACAGGGACTTAATTGAACAATTTAATTTACTGCAGTGCATTTTTTAATTTTCTCAAGAATATTCAAGAACTATTTCCTTTCTAATGTAATCTTTATATGCAAAATTAGCAACCCAAATGAAAAGATAAACAAATTCTGTAGTTCAAAATGATGAGGGAATCTAGAACACAGAGAATATAATCTTTGTTTTATTTTGTTTTGTTTTGTTTCTAAATAATAAAATCCAAATCATTTCACCCCAGGAACTACTTATTCAAGGATTGGCTTTAGTTGGCACAGTTTCATATTTTTAATATTCCATTTCTTCCTTGTGGACGGAAAATCAGTAGAATAGAGCTAGGTATGTGCTATATTTCAAAAGTGCAGAGCAAACCGTAATTTAAGAATTATGGGGGGAAATCATAGAGGTAATATTATAAAACAAATAATAAAAGTACAATCCATCCAGAATTGTAGAAAGTACCAGTGAGCACCTTCCCCCACCTTCTACTGCTATATTGCTACGTCTGCATGTCTTCCAACCAACTTTGGATTTGAAAATATTTCGACAACTGATAGATCAGACTTTCTAAATTAAACAATTTCATTCTATTTGTTACAGCCAACTCTGTCTACTCTATTGAAACTGTATAACAATAAATTATATTTTCACAAATATGTGGACATTCATCATTTAATATCGCATGCCATTTTTGAGTGTCTACCATGTGCCATGAATAATACTATAAAAAGTTATACATCTATGTCTACTGATATTCCAAGTTCACAGGATCTAAAATTAACCTTCTTCAAGAATATATAAAGAATTATAGGTATAAAAATCATGGCATGTTAGGAAAAGTAAAATATACCTCATGGACATCAGTATTGCTGGACTTGTCTTACAGAATAATTGATTCAGAATATTAGATCTTATTGTCCGCATCCTAAATTATTTTGAAGTTATCCAATAGCACTATGCAATGAAATTTTTATAAAATAATTCACTTCTTTCTAAACACTCTGTACCCATTTTTTGAAGTGAAAAATCTTTGGACTAGAGCTGGAGACAGCATAAACAAAGACATAATAGTTGGATAAGGAAAATAATCACAAAACTGAAAGGAGAAAAATACTGTGTTCTGAACTCCTGGAAGCAAGGGACCCAGACGTGTTGCTGCTTAAATTTATCTCTATGCTAATAGTAAGAAATTTACCAAGAAACCTACCAGAGAAATCCAAAATAGAGGTGACTGCATAAAGGAAACATCTGCCAGAGTAACTGTATCATTTTAAAAAATTCTAGATATCATCACACACTAAGTTCAAGTGCTCTAATTAACAATTTCAGGTCATATTTTTAAATAGTGAACAACATGTGACACACTAAAAACTTTTTATATTTTTCAGGTGTGTGTGTCTGGATATACAGATTTGTAGAGATAAAATTATCCTGAAATAGAATCTAAAGGAATTGATATGTTTTTATGTTAGATGATCTTGCATGTAAGCTCACTGATTTGATGAACATGATTTCTAAATTAAGGAAAATCACATTCTTGTTTGATTTTAAAAAAAAATTTTATGTTTAGCTCTCTAAATGCCACATTTTAATTAAGAATAGAACTTTTTTTTATCTGCTTTCACAGTTATCTTGCCAATATATTCTTTTTTTAGCAAATAAGTATCCTGGAGGCTATTTCCTTTCTCATTTGTCCTGCACAAGTAGTTCCCTTTTCTGGCCAAGTAGATGTAAAACTAGTTCCAAAACCACTTTAATATGAGTCTATATAAACTTCATTAAATGTAGAATATCCAACGTGATCCAAAGTTCCTTCAAAGATGCTTCTAGTGATCTTTGAAAATGCCTGGAGTCACTAATTCATAAACAGACTCTGAGTAATGAATTGTTAGTTCCACCAGTGCTTATGAATTCCGAAACTGTTCGAAGAATCCTGTGTCCATGTGTCTATTAGATCTCCCGACTGGTATATGTGCCAAGTACTCCCTTTGCTCTCCAGGTTTATTCTCTTGCCGGCTCTCTGTCCCCAGAGGCCCATGCATCTAGATTACATCCAACAGAGCTTACACTGCTCAGCTCTCTTTTGCTTCAGCTAGTGAAGAATTTCAGCTGGATAGCAAGGAAAAGAAAAAGAGAAGCATTCAATTTTCTTGTCCTCTGGTTCACACCCTGTGAGGTTGCCTTCAGCTGACTGTAACTCTTGACTTCCTTTCAGGATGCTTAGCTCTGCAGAACTCTCTTCCTTCTCTCCTGTCTTTCGGCTTAAGGGTTGAGGCAGGTGGGCTAATCCAGCCTGGATTCCTATGAGTACCCTTTGTGAGTCCCCAACACATTACTGACACTTTAATCATTTGAAAACAAATCTTTCAGCAACTGTGTTTTTTCCCATTTCCACACTGATACAATATTTTCATCTTGATATTCCTAAAATAAAAATCATTGATTCCTTCATATATTTTCTTTTCTGTCCACCTATCTATAAAAGAAACAGTACTATTTTCCTGTCCATGCTACTATGATGCCTCATAATAAAACCAATAATATTATTCATTTCTTCAGAGTGTTTTGATTAACAAATCCATTTCATGTACACAATCTCATTTAATTTCACAGCAACCCATGCTATGCATCATTATTCCAGGGGTGCCTATGGAGGGGCTTGCTCTGCAGCACCATGGCCCTGTCACCAGGATATCTGAGGACTGGTGTATTGGATCTCAGCTACCCACAGGTAAACGCTTTTTTCTGTCTTCATCCTTAACCACTAATTTATTTCTTTTGTATCTGTACTGCCTCTCATATCACCTCAATCTTCTATTGCCCATTATTTCTACCCATTGACTTGTCAAGTAGACCCCTCCATGTATTTCCCGCCATCTGGTCTAGTACTCCTTACTGACGCCAGTCTTTCGATAGTGCAAAACCTTCCCTGGAGTTCCACGTTATATCCAAGGTCCAAATCCTTTAGTGGCCGTATTACCCTCTGATGACTGTCAGAGGCCACAATTGTTCCCCACCACTCTTATTGTTACTCCCTGAAATTACTACATAACATAAATTACTGCAATATGCGTGTATCCAATTTTTCCTGTCATCTCACTCACATTTTCTCCTATGCTGGAGAAAAAGTCTCCCTATCCTGTAAACTGATAGAATTTTCCCCATCTTAAAAAGCCTCATGGACATATCAGTACAGGTTTCAGTGGCCAGAATACAACTGCTTTGCTCTCTAAATTCTCACTATACTGCCCTACTCTTCTGTTCTCTTTTTTATTTTAGTTGTATATGTAAATATTTTGTACATCCATCGTGCATGTGAAAGTCTTAAACTAAAACTATTTTTTTTCATGTGTGTAGCACTCCTGATGCTAAAGTTGATAGAAAGAATAGGCTTCAGAGTAAAAATATACAAATGTTTTTTAGGAATGTCCACTCAAATTACTAATAACAATGTTTCTCTACATTTTTGACTGCTACTTTTAATTTGTCGTTACAAAATCCTATTTTGAATTTTTAAAACATGTCTTAGTTTGAAAATGTATTTCTTTATATGTATTTTTCATTGTACTATCAAGAATGGAGCTATCATTTTGCAGTCTTAACATAAACAATGTATGTTTAGAAAATCAGGGGGCATGAGACCAAGCACATTAGCTGCTTTTCTACGAATGTTGTGAAAGCTGTAATACTTAGTAGGTATGCAATAAAAATTTTACTGAAAACACACAAGAAGTTTCTTTCTCTTCTGTGTTCCATTTATTATTTTCATTTAATAAGTGAATTATCTATATGTAAGTGCATCCCTTTATATATATTTCATTCTAATATCAAGGATAGAAACATCATTTTGCAGTGTCAACATAACCAATTTATGTTTTTTTATAAAAAGCAGGAAGAATAAGACTGAGGCTTTATCTACTTTGCTACTGCTGCTGTGAAAACTATTCTTAATACTTCAGTAGATAGGTAATAAAACTGTTACTGAAGCCACACAAGAAGCTTCTTTCTATAGTTTACACATACATCAGTAAACTAGAAATACCCATAGTTTACTTAAGCATCAATCTCCTTCCTCTACAAATAAAATCTAACATAATTTTAAACGCATCTATCTTCTGATTTCTTGTCTGCTCTCTTTGGGGAAAATGCAAGTATTCATGTCACAGAGCCCAGCCCTGCCAGTAACGCTTTCCTCAGACTGAGTGCTCCTTCAGTTCAATGCTGCTTAATGCTCCAAGTTACTTAAGCCCCACTTTTCTCAGACCATTTATCTCTTCAGATATGACATAACATTAAAGCACGTAACCACATCGGAGATAGTATTTTACCTTTGACTGCCTAAA
This sequence comes from Dolichotis patagonum, assembly GCA_004027295.1. Taxonomy (NCBI): domain Eukaryota; kingdom Metazoa; phylum Chordata; class Mammalia; order Rodentia; family Caviidae; genus Dolichotis; species Dolichotis patagonum. The sequence goes on along the minus strand of PVJX010000186.1, from coordinate 196,937 downwards.
TTCAGTTTGGGATAATTATGTTAAAAGTGTTTGATGTTCTTCTGCTAACTGCCTTTTATCCTGGCTCGGTGTTCTCGGTTAACACTGCTGTGGATGGGAACCGGCCTCCCCTCTGGATCACGGATGACTCAGAAATGAGCCAGGATAAATACACCCAACTGGGCCTATGAATGGTCATTTAGGCTATAGTTAAGCATATTCGTCTATGCCTTTCTAAAAGAGCTTCATGGATATCTTGCTTTATTCTACTCTACTATCTCACAATTGAAAAGCAAACAGACATCAGTATTCAAAGTCTTATAAATGTGTCGGTACTGTACAAGGATATTACCCCCTGCTATTCTTTTTTATAGAAGTACTTTTTATGAATAAGACTCCTAGGCTGGGAATATAGTTCAGTGGCACAAGCGCCTGCCTGGCAAGCGCAAGGGTCTTGAGTTTGATTCCCAGTATCAAAACAACAAGAACAACAAAAGAATAAGGCTCCAAGAAACCAGATTTTCCCAAAGTTCATACAAAGAAAAAGCTAGAAACAGCTAAAGTCCAGCTTTTTCCATAACTTATAGTGCAACACAAGGAGTAAGGTCAAAGAAGCCTTCCTTCAGCCCTGCATCTCTCAGACATACACACTGCTGGGTTTGTCAACGAGGTTGTAAAAGGTTAACATTTAGTGTTTGGAGATTTTTATGACATTACGTCTATACCAGCACTAATTTCTTATTTTACATCTCATTAGCACATGTCTGCAGCACATAAGGGTCACGTCATTATACATGCACATAATATACCGCACTTCTTTTTTCATTCCCCTCTCCTTCTCCATCTCTCATTCCCTTTCCCTTTTCCAATTGATCTAGCTCCCTATTTCCTATTATCTTTTATTCTGCTCTGTAGTTTATTTATGTTTTGGGTCTCTCACATAAGAGGAAGCTTGTGATATTTAAGCTTGTGTGTCTGATTTACTTTCCTTAACATTATGGTCTAAGGTGCATCCATTGCAAGTGACGTGAGGTTGCTGATGGACATGGGAAGAAATGTACTTAATTCCAGGATACCTGTGACTATTCCAAAAGACGAAACAGCTAGTTAACAAAAATAAAACACCAAATATCTCCACCCTCAACTGGTAAGTGCTGAAAGGCAGGTATGAACAGACAGGCAACTTCTGACCAGACTTCAGCTGGTCAGAGAAACATGTCTTTTATATTTTAAATGGATTATTAATTTCAGAATTGAACTCTAGAATGCTTAATTTTATTGTAGAAATGTATTTAAATGTGATAGCTTCACCAATCAGAGATTCCATGAAGGAGGTGAAGATACTTCTCAGAAGAGGAAGATGTTGAGTGAAGACAGACCATATATCTGGAAACATCAAAAAAGAGTGTAAGAAACTTTATTATGGATCTTTCCAACATTGGGCTCTAGTACATAAATTTCCATACTTGTGCATGTTCATAGACTATTTTGTACATTAATTAAATTATGAAAAAGTAATTCCCATATGACAGGTACCAAGGCTTTGGAGACATATCAGTAAATAAACAGCAAAAATCTGGCAAATGAGGGTATAGTCCATAACAGAGATATACAATTTAAATTATATGGTTAATAATTAAATATTTTATATTCCATTAGATATTTAAAAATAAAATTTGCAAAGTCCAGGCCAATATTTTAAAAGTTACGTATGAGAAGAAGCTTGTCTTACTGTGTTACCATACATTGTCAACTTGATTAGCTATGAAGGGGATTAGTAAAGTACACATCTGCGTGTGCCTGGGTAGGTGATGGAGGCAGGATCTTGAGGGCTCCTCTGAGTATCTGGCTCCTCTCTGCTCTGCTTCCTGGCCACCATAAACTGAGCAGCTTTGCTCTATTGCAAACTTCTGACATGAGGCTCCTGTCTTTAGCCAGCTGACCACAGACTGAACTCTTGAAATTGTGAATCTAGTAATAAACTTCTCCTCTTCTGAGTTGTAGGTACCTAACACATACATCCATTACATTTCTTAAATCATAACCCAGAAACTTAGGAGAAACTTTGTTTAATTCATCCCTATGCAGGGCTACCACATGCAACCAATTTTCTTAGAAATGGGCAAATTGTTTGGCCAAGTCTTGGATTAGCCTTGAACACAAGTAGTCTGTAGTCTACATTGTCACCTAGACACTGTCTTGTGACATTTATTTATCATTGTAATAAGATCAGTATCTAAAGTTACCTCAGATTTACGTGTGTTTTTGTTCCTTCTAAATTAGTATATAAATAAAGGTATTGAAGTAAGAATGAGCTTAACATATTTCTAAATGCATAAAGAAAGTTCATAGAGGCTACAAACAATGGGGATAATGAATTTTATTACTGAGATAAAGTCAGAAAGTTCAACAGAAACCCATTATGAATAGTCTTACAGGTCTTGCTAGAGAATTTGGAATGTTTCAAACTCTAAAATGAAGTTATTAGTACCTCTGATGTAGAGAAGCGACACAACCTGATATATATTTTTTAAACAGATCATTTTGACAGCTGCTGTAGTCACTGATGATGATGGTGACATGGAGCAGGGGTAGAAATGGACCTGAAGACAAATAGTCCTTCAGAATGCCGTAGAGACAAAGAGGAGTCCTTCAGATGCCCAGCCCATGATCAGGTGTCAGAGAAGACTTCCCTGACTTCTTTATGTCAGCAGCTCATCTTCTCGGATGTAATGAACTATCTCTCAGAGCCTGTCTCATTTTCACTGAGACTTAATCTGATATTATCCATGTAGTTGGTTGGTATCTACCTGCCTTCACTGTAATGCAGAATCAAGAGTGTTCACACTCGCATTTGTCAGCGCAGTGTCTAGAGCACACGAAACACTGCCTAACATGCAGTAGGTGCTCTTTTAGTGAATCACTGAGAAAACCAATTAATATATACAACTTTTGAATAGTGGTTTCTGTTTTACATTTGGGGGTCACATAGAACACTCAATTCTTTTTCTATGAGAAAGTCCCTAAAATGGGTGACAGCAGTCAAACTATTCCTCCTGTCTCATCTAAATGTTAATTATATTGACTTTTTAAAAATATCCCTCTGTAATACAGCCAATCTTCCATGTCCATGAATTCTGCATCTACGGATTTAGCCCACCATGGATTGAAAAATATTTGAAAAATTGCATCTCTAGTAATCATATATAGACTCTTTTCCTTGCCACTATTCCCCAGATGATACAGTAGAGCAACCATTTACACAGCAAAGCAAGAGACTCACAAATCTTCAGATCCGGTGTCTGCAGGGTATCCTGGAACTAATCCTGCACAGACACCATGAGAGAGATGAATATGCTTTTTAATTTTCTGATATCCTATTTAACATTAGAACTTTGGTGAAATGAAAACCTCTGTGGGTTCTACACATTTATACACAAACATAAATCAGCAATTCTTGAATTTTCATATATATATATATAGTATCAATTATTAATAGCTGATTTAAGTATTGAACATCTTATACTATCATTTTAAAGGTTAAATAACTCTCATAGTAGATCATAAATAAAAGATAAGAAATTTTTACTGCTGTAAAACTACTCAAATTAAATTATCCCATGAAAATATAGTAATTTAAATGTCTACTGAGCTCAGTGAGACTGTTGCTTACCACTCATGACTCTATTCCTGGATAAGAGAAAGTCTATTTAACCTGGAGGTAAATTGAACACTTCTTCCTTCAGATGCTTGGCCATGAAACTGTTCCGTTCAATTATATAAAACTACAAATATTAGGCTAATTGAGCTAGGTATGATGCTCATTTGTAGAGCACTTACCTAGCATACATGAGGTCCTGGGTTCTATCCCAAGTGTACACACACACACACACACACACGCACACACACAAATGTTCAAAGTGTGTTTGACTGAGGGGCCCTTTGCTCACCCTCACTCAACTTCTGGCCTCCTACTACTTAGAAGTAGATGGACCAATGGCCTCTAGATGCTCCTACAGTTACCTTAGAACATGAGGCATCTTTAGCCATAGGCTCTGCATTGGAGAAATTAAAAATGGAAAAAAAATTAAAAATATAAAAAGCACAATCTCTTATAATGATAAGATTCAAACACCTGCTAATTGCCTCCTCTCCAATCACATTTTTTTAGATTTCATTAACTTTCAGTTATTCGAAGTTTTTTCTTGTAGGCTAACCCTAATTGATGGAAACTTCATCTGTTTTTGTTGCTGTTGTTGTTGATTTTCTGTATTTCAGTAATTTACAAGACATTTTTTGAAATTTGCAAAACTTATGTTGTGTGGACAAGGAAAAGAATGTCACTCAAAAAATGAGGGAAATTTTCACTAAAGAGAACATTGAAACCTGCTCTAAGGCCTTAAACATTGATGGTGAAAGACAATGCTGGTACTATCACATATACTCAACCCCAGCTCTGGTCTGTTTATCTACTTATTATTTTCAACTCTGGCCTGGCCTAGTTATTATTTTCAGCTCTGGTCTATTTATATAGTTATTTCATTTCTTTATGATTTCTTAAACACTTAGTAAAATATATGTCTTGGAATTTCTAACATTATTACTTGTGGTGAAATAAATATAGGAAGAGGTACTTAAAATTTACAAACATGTTTATATTTTACAGCTTCAATAATAGCAATGTAAATGTTCACGGATATGATTAAGATCATAAGGTATTTCAAAACTGTAAATCATGGGGTGATAGACTCGTTTCCAGTTACTTAAAATAACTACTTGATTAATTTGTATTAAATAGTTATGAACTTAATCTAGCTCAGGGTACAGTATTCCTCATTCTAAGTCAATCCTAGTCCCGTGTTTATTGATTAGTATAGGTTTATAACACATGGTTATATTCATCCTGGGGAATTGGGACACACATGCATATCCCATCTTGGTCATATTTATTCGCCCTCGCTCTCCTTTTTTCTCCTTTCGGACCTCTTTTCCTTTTCCATCCTCACAGAGTTCAATTCTCCATTTCTTGCCTTCTCTTTTATTTGCCCTGTGTTGTTTAGATGTTAGGTTTCTCATATTAGAGAAATCATGTGATACTAACCTTCTGTGTCTGATAATGGTGTAGTATCTATCCATTTTAATACAAATGTCTCAGATTTGTCCTTCTTTATGGTTGAGTAGCAATCCACAGTGTATAAATACCACATTGCCCTTATAGATGTATCTGTCAGTGGGCATACTTCCCACAAGATTTAGCTGTTGTGGATTGTGCTGCTGTAAATATGGATGTGCATGTATCACCTTAGTTATTTCAGAAAGTAAATGAGAAGATGTATGTCTGTGTCAAATGGCATTTCTATTTTTAGTTTTTTGTTGTTGTTTATTGGTTTTTTTTTTATTTGAAAGAAAGAGAATAAAACAAAAGGGGGCAGTACAGAGCAGATCAGAACAGGACAACATAGGCAACACAGTACTTTACATTAAGTCAACTGGACATCAACAGTAGCTAACACCATATCTCTTACTCTGCTATAGTTGAGCATAGTTTCAATTACAATAATATCAAACATAACACAATAGTATAAAGCCATGCATATAGTGAAA
>PVJX010000186.1:0-191254 GCA_004027295.1 Dolichotis patagonum | reverse complement strand
TTCAATGGGTACTGTAATATCTCATTTTTGATAAGGTTTTTTTTTTTTTAGGAATCTCCATATTGATTTCCATAGTGATTGCACCAGTTTACTTTCCCACCAACAACATAGAAGGATTCCTTTCTCCCTACAGTCTCACCTGCATTTGTTGTTTTTTGAGTCTTTGATTATAGTATTCCTATTAGAGTAAAAAGTAACCTTAGTATTGTTTTGATCTGTATTTCTCTCTGGTCAGAGATGCCAAACATTTTAGCATATACTTATTGACCATTTGTTTTTCTTCATACAAAGTATCTATTCTTTTTAAATTGCTCCTTTTTACATGGTGTATTATTTGGAGATCTAAGTTTTTTGAGTTCTTCATATATTTTAGATATTTATTCATTGTCCAAGGAGTAGTTCACAAATTTTTTTTCCCATTCTGTAGGTTGTCTCTTAACTCTGTTAGTTGTTTCCTTTTCCATGCTGAAGCTTTTTAAATTTGATCTACTTCCATTTGTGGTATTATATCTTATGCAGTTGGGATTCTATTTGGGAAATTTTTCCCTATGTCTATGTCTCAAGAGTTTCACTAGTTTTTTTTTTTTCCAGCAGGTTCAGTGTTTCCATTTTTATAGCTGAGTCTTCAATCCATTTTTATTTGATTTTAATATAAGATAATAAATAAAGATCTGGAATTCGTTCTCGTGCACATGGACAACCAGATTTCCCAAAAGCACTTGTTAAAGAGCTTTTTCCAGGAAAGTTTATTGTTTATTTTTGCAGGGAAGTTTATTACCTTTTTTCCAGGGAAGTTTATTGGTCCCATTGTCAAAAAAACCAAAAAACAAAAAACACAAGGCTGGAGGTGTTTGAGGTTGTCTCTGCATCCACCATTCTATTCCACCAGTGCACACATCTGTTTTTGTACCAGGAATATCCTGTTTTTGTTCTTGTAGCTTTGTCACATAACTAGAGATCCTAAATTATAATGTGCTCTGATTTGGTCTGCTGCTCAGGATTGCTTTAGCTATTCTGGGTCTCTTCTATGAATTCTGGTTCTATATGAATTTTAGAATTTTTGTATGGATCTGTGAAAAATGATGCTGGTATTTTGATTGCAACTGCATTAAATCTATATATCGTTTTGATAATATGGCCATTTGACAATACTGATTCAGACTATCCAAGTACTCGAAAAGTGGCAGCATACACATCAGTATAGAAAAATCAACAGTGTTCCTGTACATCAAAAATGAGTACTCACTAAGAAAGAAATCAGGAAAATAATCTCATCCACAGTAGCTTCCAACAAATACACACCTTGTAATTAACCTAATCAAGTAGAAGACCTCTATAACAAAAGCTATAGTGTTCTGAAAAAAAGAGATAGAACATTAGAAAATGCAGGCATTCACTTGAATTTTATAAAATATAGCAAATCTACAAATATCTGACTATCCCTACATCTACAATAATAGCAATACACTTATATATATGTACATTATATATATATATAATATATATATATATACATACACTATGGCCAATCTCTGATTTGATATCTGAGAGTATAAGCCCCAAATCATAAATTAATACTGACTAACTTCTCCCATGTAATAACATCTAAAGCAACATGACCTTTCTGAATCAGGTGAACACACATATCACAACAGAATGTAGCTCCCTACTATGAATGCTATGGTGGATATCTCTACAAATGACCATCACAGAACATGGGAAAGTGGAATTTAACATGCACTGGTTTTGAGGAAAAAGTAACAATTCTTAGCTATACCTCAAAGAAAGAGGAGAAAACAACAGGTAAATAAAAGGAAGAATAATTGGTCCAGAAAGAATTGCTTGAGACAGACTCAGAGGCTCACACAAGCCACCTCACTTTTGTGTTTCCCGGGTTGCAGTCCTCAGCCTAACTCACTGCAATGATGTTGCCAGTGGTTTTAGAAATCTAACAATTATTCTTTAAACACGTTCTCTTTGATGCACCATCTCATGTATATCCACCCAATTAGCTTCACCTTTTCAATTGCTAAGTCCACCAATAACACCTTTCACTGACTTCCCAGCCACACTCCTCCATCTAGCAGGTTCTCCCAGAGCTTCACACAAGGTAAGATTTTACTTGAGGCTACAAGGCATTGAAATATTGAATATACACACACAGCACATGAATCAAAAGAAAATAAGGGACTATGGGGGATCCTCAATATAGATTTCATCCTTTGAAGTCATATCTATAAAAATTTAAAACATTTTAACTTAGATTTCTAATTCAATGCCAATTTTTGGAACAGATTTATTTTCATAGATGCTATATAAACATTCTTTTAAAGAAAACAATAAAATGACCTGCCATACGCCATCATAAAGCTAGTCAGGCTTTGCTTTTATTAGTTACATTATGTACTCACTTAGCGGGGATCTAAAAACCCCATATCAGTCAGCCAAAAGTAATTTTTAGGTTTACTATTTGAATAGATTTTATATATTCTAGGTCTAGCTATTTTTTACAAACAATGACAAATTGAGGTGGCTTTTATGTACCAAATGTAACAATAATAAGTGGAGGAAAAACAGTAGCAGGGGTCAGGCAAGCTGTTTCTGATAACCATTTCCATAGCACAGCCTATGACTTTGAGGGGTTACTCTTTTTCCAAGTGTCTTTAAATATGAACGGTCTCCGTAGAAATAAGGAAGGGGAAGGGGTGTGTGAGCTCTGCTCAACTCCAGACACATGGTATAGAGCTCATCGTCCTCTCGGGGACCTTTCTCCAACACACTCAGTGACAGCTGTCAGCTGTGGCCATGATGATAAGCTGTCATTAGTGGGAGTTCATTCAAACTAATCTTCATCTATTTGAAGGCTAATATTAAAATGGACATATGGTACTTGCTGATGTCATAAATAAAAGGGCCTGAAAATATACCTATGGGCCTAAACACACAGTCATACAACACATAAAAAGCTGTACATCTGTTCCCTACCTACACGTGTCCATGCAAATGTGCACAAAAAAATGTTATCTTTGCCTTTCTTTTCATTTCTTTGTCTGAGCATCTATCATTAAAATTCTATAAAGTGTTTATGAAGTTATACCACAATTTATAATCTAATTACACTTGTTAAGAAAAGATTATATATATATATGTGTATATATATATACATATATATAGTCGAATTCAGCAGTACTTATCACCCATTGATCTTTGTTAGTGTGTAAGTTAGTTATTGATCTTTGGTTTAAAGTATGCAATTATATAAAATACAATTTTGTTAACTAAACCGTATTTATCATGTATGACAGCTACCAGGAGAATCACTGTACTGTAGCTGAGAGAGATAAATGTGGTTTTCACAACACAAGTATTTAATTTTTATAGTTAGGTAATGTTTTGTTCAGGTAGAAAAAGATGTTGACAAAACAGAACTAATTATCTAACATAGATTCTGAATTGATTGCTTGTTTTGCTCTGCACTCGCTATAACCTCATTTCCATATTCTGCAACTACCTTAAGTATTTTAACACATTGCAATTAACATATTGTTTTCCTCTCTGAAAATACTTAATGTTCTTCTACTAAGAACTCAGATTCCGCTTGATTATCCCACCAGCACTACATATTCCTTCAACGCTATATATTCCTACAGGGAAATGTGTAGGCATGGAGCAAAAGGGAAAGTAACCACAGGCAAATACCAGGATGAGCGCTCATAAACTGATCCTGTGTCAGCCCTGATTTCTGCATATATTGATTTCTGCAGAAAATTAATGCGAAAAAGTCAGGAGGAAGAAATTTATGGGATAGCTCTTTGAAATGTTTTTTGACAATACTGAACTCAAATACCGCTCTGCTGCTCATATCCCTTTGTGCTGGCCTTTGTAACATCAGCTTAAAATAAGCATCGTATTTATCAAACTTCAGCACTTATAAACTATTAACTTCAAGAACTGTATTCTGAGATGGTTATCCAGAGGCTGGAAAGTTGGATCAGGCAGCTCTCAGCAGCAGTGAAAGAGTTTTCCTAACTGAATCCCTATCTAATCCCTACTCTGCTCAGATATCACCTAGTGCAATTTGCAGGCTAGAACCCTTGATTTCCAGGATGATTTAATGAATAAAAATAGCTTAATCTTCTTAGGAGTTTTTTACTGAATTATCTACATACATTGCCAAACTTAATTCTAGCGATATAGGGGTAGTATTATCAACGTTTAACAGGAGAAAACTGAGACCCAGGAGACTGAACAGCTTTACTCAAGGTCCTGCTGTTGGAATTTAAAACTGACACAGAAAAGCAGCCTATTTGACTCCAGAGACCGAAGCCATGGTTCCTGAGGCTCGGTACCTACTGTTCAATGTCAGCTTTCATTCACGTGTCTGAACTTCCACTCACTTTCTGTTGGCAGTGCCCAGACTCTGCTCTCGGTCTCAGGCACCGGTAGCTAGGCTTCTCGTAGCCCCCAGTCTATAGGGCTAAAAGTCCACTATTTTACACTCCATCAGCCTTGAGGCATCAGTATTACTAAGTGTAGATTTCACCAAAGATATCTAGAAATTTTGCCTAAGTGGCTAATGATGAGACTAGAAACAGTACACAGAATTTTTTGTAATTAATGAACCAATTAAAAAATCAATGTGGAAAACCACTGCTGAAAAGTTGGAAAACATTCCATTGTGTCTAGTCACCATAAATTCTGATAGGAAAACTGATTTATTTAAAAGAACATGTTTTCATAACCAGTGAATAGGATTCGAAAACTGAATTCCATACTTTTTCAAGATTCATTTCTGTAGTTTATACTACATAGATTTTTGTTTTCACATATGAAAGTCTAACCCCCCCACTCTAACATAAGAATTAGTTACTTTTCCAAAAAGCATTCAATAAAAAAGAGAGTTTTTCCACCTGCCTCAATCTCCACCCCAGTAATAATATCAATTTCCAGGCTGGGTATAAACGTCATGGATGTGGTTTAAATGAAAGACCTGAGATTGAAAGGCATAGACAAGCAGCGGACGTTGTACCTCCCACTATCACTTATTTACACATTTGTAAACACATTATCCTAGTGGGCGAATTCTACAACTATGTCCTATGATTTTTTTTATTTTAAAGAGAATAAAACACAAACAGAACAAAGCAAATCAGAACAGAACAATGCAAGTAACACAGCACTTCACAACAAGACAGCTGGATATCAATGGACTACCATAACGTCTCTTCTTTGAAATGGTTAAGCATACTTTCACATGTAATAATATCAAACATAACAAGATGGTATAAAACCATTCAAGAGAATAAAAGCATTACAGTACATTCAAAACCAAGTAACAGGAAATGAACAATGACTACTATAATATCTCATTTTCCTTAAACTTGTTTACCATCACACATAATAAAATCTAGTAAGACATAACAGGATAGAAGCAACCAAAACAAAAGAGCAAAAGCATGGTAGGTTTTCAAAGCAAGATGATAGTAAATCAGCAATGGCTGCCATAACGTCTTGTTTTCTTCAAAGTGGATGTTCATACCATCACACATAATAAAATCAAACAAACAGAAAAAAAAACATTCCAACCAATGAATGAAAACAGTATAAGACTTCAAAGCAATATAATGGGAAACCATGATTACCATAAAATCTTATGTACTATTTACCATTTCTTACACTAAGGAAACTATACAGTATTTACATATGTGAGTTAGATTTATTTCACTTATGAGTATGGTCTCAAGTTGCATCCATTCACTTATAAATATCCCAGTGTGATCACTCTTTATCTTTAATTCTGTATTGTTTATTGTCTATTATTTATTCTTTAGCTGAGTGGTATTCCATTGTATAAAAATACCACATCTTTTATATCCATACCTCAGTTGATGGGCATTTACATTGTTTCTAAGATCTGGCTATTACAAATTGAGCTGCTATAAACATGGGTGCACATATATCACTGTCATATGATGTCTTCAGTTCTTCTGGAAATATACCCAGAAGTGGAATAGCTGGGTCAAATGGGACTTCCAGTCCTAGCTTTTTGAGGAATCTCCAGACTGACCTCCACAGTGGTTTCACCAGTCTGCACTCACACTAACAGTGCAGAAGAGTTCCTTTTTCGCCACAGCCTCTCCAGCATTTGTTGTTGGTAGTTTTTTTTTTTTTTTTATCCTGGCCATTCTTTCTGGAGTGAGATGGAATCTCAGTGTGGTTTTAATTTGCATTTCTCTAATGAATAATTATGATGAACATTTTTCCATGTATTTATCTGTCATTCATATTTCTTCACCTGAGAACTGTGTATTCATCTCAAATGCCCGTTTTTGGAGTGGGTCTTTGAATTTCGAGGGTGTGATTTTTTTTTTTTACTTCTTTATATGTTCTAGGAAAAAGTCCTTTGTCTCAGGGACAGTTTACTAAGATTTTTTTCCCAATCTGTGGGTTTTCTTTTCACTGTGCTGGAGATTTCTTTCAATGTGTAGAAACTCTTTAATAAGATGTGATTCCAGTTATTGATTCTGGAAAGTATTCCACATGCGGTTTGATTCTTGTTCATGAATTCTCGACCTACCCCTATGTCTTCAAGATTTCTACCTACTATGTCTTCCAAAAGATTTAGTGTGTCTGTTTTAATATTTAGATCTTTTACCCATTTAGACTTTCATTTAGTAAATGGTGATAGGCATGGGTCTAGTTTTACTATTCAGCATATGGAGAGCCAATTTTTCCAGCACCATTTATTAAAGAGACTATCTATCTTTCAGTGAACATGTTACACCCTTTTATCAAATATAAGGTGGCTGAGTGTGTTTATAGTTGTAGTTTTATCTTCTAAACTATTCCATAGATCTTCAGGTCTGTTTTTATTCCAGTACCATGTTGATTTTATTGCAGTAGCTTTGTAGTATAACTTCAAGTCAGGGATTGTGATATATCTTGCCTTGCCTTTGTTGCTTAAAATTGCCTTTGCTGTTCTAGTTCTCTTGTGGTTCCAGATGAATTTTCAGAGTAATTTCTCTAGATCTATAAGGTATGGTATTTTGATGGATATTGCATTAAATCTGAATAACAATCTTGGGAGAATGGACATTTTCACAATATTTGTTCTTCCTATCCATGAACAAGGGATGTCTTTCCATTTTCTGAGGTCTTCTTTGATTTCTTTTTCAGGGTATCATAACTTTCCCTGAATAGATCCTTTACTTCTTTTGTTAGATTGATTTCTAACTATTTAATTTTTTGGATGCTATTGTGAAGGGTGTGGCTTCTCTTATTTCTCTCTCAGTGATTTTATTGTTAGTGTATAGGAATGCTATTGATTTTTGAGTCTTGACTTTGTATCCAGATACATTACTGAATTTATTTATTATACCTAGGAGTCTTTCAATGGAGTTTTGGAGGTCTTCTATGTAGAGTATCATGTCCTTTGCTAATAATGATAATTTAATTTCCTCTTTTCCTATCCCTACTCCTTTTATTTCTCTCTCTTGTTTAATTGCTCTGGCTAGTATTTCCAGCACTATATTGAATAGGAGTGGTGATAATGGACACCCTGTCTTGTTCCTGATTTTAGGGTAAAGGCTTTCAATTTTTAGCCATTTAATATGATGCTGGCTGTTGGTTTGTCATAGATGGCCTTTATCATATTGAGGTAAAGACCATCTATTCTAATTTTCTGTAAGGTTCTTATCATGAATAAGTGTTGGACCTTATCAAAAGCTTTTGCTGCATCTATAGAAATCATCATGTGATTCTTATTTTGGCTCTATTGATGTGGTAGATTACATTTATTGATTTACATATGTTGAACCATCCCTGTTTTCCTAGGATAAATTCCACTTGGTCGTGGTATATAACCTTCTTGATGATTTGCTGCACTCTATTTGCCAATATTTTATTGAGAATTTTTGCATCTATGTTCATTAGGAAGATTGGCCTGTAGTTCTCTTTTTTAGTTGAGTTCACAGGTTTTGGTACTAGAGTAATATTTGCTTCCAGGAATGAGTTAGGAAGAATTGCTTCCCTTTTGATTTCATTGAGGAGTTTGAGGAGTGTTGGCATTAAGTCTTATTTGAATTTCTTGTAGAATTCTGCAGTGAATCCATCTGGGCCTTGGCTCTTCTTTATTGGTAAGGACTTATTTACATTTTTTATATAATTAGTTGAAATAAATTCAACAATTTTACAACTTCTTGGGCCAGCTTTGTTAATTCATAGTTTCTAAGAATCTGTCCATTTATTCTGTATTACCAAAGCTATGAGAGTAGAGGTTTTCAAAATAGGTGTTGATGATCTTCTGTATTTCCACCAAGTCTGTAGTGCAACCATTTCATTCCTTATTGCATGAATTTGAGACTTTTCTTTGCTTTTTTCAATAAAGTTGGTTAGGGGATTACCAATATTATTTATTCTTTTAAAGAACCAACTTTTTCATTCATTTATTCTTTGTATTATTTTCTTAGTCTCTTTGCATTAATTTCTGTTCTGATCTTTATAATTTCCTCCTTTCTTTTGGCTTTGGGCTTTACTCACTCTTCTTTTTCTAGATGTTTGAGGTGTAGCATCAGGTTGTTTATGGTGTTCCTTCTGTTTCCCCGATGTGGAAATTCACTGCAATAAATTTCCCTCTGAGGACTGCTGTCATTGCATCCTATAGATTCTGGTAAGTTGTATTTGTATTTTTGTTTCCTTGTAAATGTTGTTTAATTTCTTCTTTGATTTCCTCTGTGACTCACTGATTGCTCAGGAGTGTATTATTCAATTTCCACATGTTTGTGTGGTTTTTGCAGTTTATCATAAATTTCTAGTTTCATGGCACTATGATCCAGTAACATGCATGGGATAATTTCAATTCTTTTGCATTTACTTAAGTGTGCTCTGTGGACTAGCATATGGTTTATTTTAGAGAATGTCCCATGTACTGATGAGAAGAATGTATATTCTTACGGTGTTTGGTGGAACACTGTATATGTCTATCAAGTCCATTTGTTCACAGGTGTGATACAGTTCTGCTATTTCTTTGCTGATTTTCTGTCTTGTTGATCTGTCCCATTGTGTTCATGGTATTTTAAGGTCTCCTGTTAGAATTGTGTTATTGCCTATTTGATTTTTCATTTCTGCTACTATTTGTTTTCTATAGCTGGGTGCTTCCAAATTTGGTGCATATGTATTTAAGATTGTTATTTCTTCATCTTGAAGTTCTCCCCTAACTAGTATGTAGTGCCCTTCTTTATCTCTTTGTATCATTCTTAGTTTGAAGTTCTCATTGTCTGAAAACAGAATAGGTACCCCTGCTTTTTGGGGGGTTCCTGCTTCTGTGGTGTATTGTTTTCCATCTTTTGACTTTCAGTCTATGAGTTTCCTTTGAGGTTAGATGGGTTTCTTGTAGACAGCATATGGTTGGATGTTGTCTCTTGATCCATTCTGCGAGTCTGTTTCTTTTAATTGGTAAATTGAGGCCATTTTCATTAATGCTTATAACTGATATATACTGTTTTATTTTTGACATGTTATCTTTCTACTGTTGATTCTTTACCTTTCCACTCTGTTTAACTGTCTGCCTTGCTTAGTGTTTTTTTTCTATGTGTATCTAGAATGTGTTTCAGTATTCTTTGCAGAGTTAGTTTGGTGGTCATGAAGTTCTTCAGGTGTTCTTTTTCATAGAAGTATCTTATTTCTCCATCCATTTTGAAAGACAATTTGAGGGTACATCTGTCTGGGTTGGAAGTTGTTTTCCTGTAGGATCTGAAATATTTCACTCCATGCTCTTCTTGACTTCATTGTTTGTGTTGAGAAGTCTGCTGTAATTCTGATAGGCTTTCCTTTATAGGTGATGTGTCTCTTCTCTCTAACAGCTGTTAATATTCTGTTCTCATGTTGGACTTATGTTGATTATTATATGTCTGAGTGTAGTATTATTTTTGTTACGGCTATTTGGAGTTCTATATGCTTCACTGATCTGTATGTCAGTTTCCATTCTCATTTTTGGGAAATTTTCAGCTATAATTTCTGTAAATAGCCTCTGGATATCATTTGTGTTGTCATCTTCTTTTCAAGTTATCCTTATCAATATTTTGTTTTTCTTTGCATCATCTTACAGCTGTTGAATTTTTATATCCTGATTTATTGTTATTTTTAAAAGATGTTTCCTTTCCTGTCCACTAGCTGCAATCTTATCTTCGAGATCTGAAATTCTATCTTCACTTTCATTGAGGTGTTTTTGCCAACTTTCAATGGAATTTTTGATTTCCTGTATATCTCTTTGAATCTGCTTCATGCATTCTGTTTTTTATATTGTTCATTAATGGTTTCCATCTTTTTGCACTATTCTTCTAATTTTTTAACTATGTCTTCTTTAGATGTGTTCAGCATTTCTTTCATTACATTTATCATTTCTTCTTTTCCCTGGGAGATTATTTCTGATTTTAGTTCTTTTGTAGTTTCCTGGAATTGTTTCTTTCCTTCAGTTGTCATCATTTCAGGCATTTCATGCATGGCTTACATTTTCCTCTATGTACATGGTTCCTATGCTTGCTTGGGATGGGCTGGAGGTTTGTGATTGCATTTTGGTCTTTCATTTTGTCATTTTTCTATATTTCTAGGTTTTAAGCAATGGTCCAAAACCTTTCCCAGTGCACTGGAAATCACCTCACATGACTTCAGCTCAGGGGACTGAATGGAGGTCACTGGGTGTGGCCCAGTCAGGCCTGTGGGGCCTCCTGCATGTCTTCCGGTGATTTAGGATACCTATAAGGGTCTTTCCCACTGGCAGTGATGGTTCAAGGCTTCCCCTGGGTGCACTAGAAATCACCCCATGCACCTTTGGCTCCCAAGACTGTCCTTTATTGTTATCAAGAGACACAAAATATCTCTGTTCTCTAAAAATAAAAATCTCTAAGAAATAAATATCAATGTTGTCAGGGTTGGCGGCTGGGAGTTGTTTCTTATTTCTCCCTTTTGTCATGTTTTTGGTTCCTTCCATAAATGTGTACAGTGTAATGCCCAGACCCTTTTCTTGTTGGTTAAGGCTCCTCCAGAGGGCACAGGCTAGGAGCTTTAGCCTTCTTCAATAGGTTATGAGAGATTAGAGTTCATCCAAGGGCAGTGTGCGCTAGCTCCTCCCTTCCGGGCCAGTCAACCTTTGCAGGCCTTCACTGCATCAGTGTGCACTGATCTTAGGGAAGTAATATTGCAGCGACTCACTGGGTCCCTGCCAGGGGCGCGGCCTAGTCCAAGCAGATTCCACCAATCCACTCGGCGAGGGGAGCAACCAGCTGAAGCCACTTCCTTATGGAGTTAGGGCATGTGAATTCCTTGTATGTGATAATCTGGATAACTATTGGGAAGAAAACAAGAGTCAATATCATAGAGAGTGAATATCTCCGATTGTCTAGTTTTGAAATTTATGTCTCTTACATTGCTTTCTTGTGATCCGCTTTGCTCTGTTTTCTTGTGTTTAATTTTACCCTTTTGATATAATTGCATGTATATTTGCATGGGTAAGATGGATGACCATATTGCTGTTTTTGTCAGATCATGGAGCAGAACTGTTAACAGTCTTACTGTTTGAATGTCTACTTTACATGTTCTAACTTTGTAAATTGAACAACTATTTCCAAGAAGTCAGTATGTAATTTGTCAAGCAATAATTTCTTAGGTTTTGTTGTTGTTGTTCTTTTCCTTTTTTCCTTGGAATACTGTATTGTTGCTACCCTTTATTCTGTTTTGTTTTGTTTTGTTTTTTCTCTCTAAATAAAATTTTTAAAAAATATATGTTACAACTATGACAAAAAAAATAAATAAATATCAGACATAAATGTCTCTAATTTTAAAATGAATAATGCCTTCCAAAATTTAAATTTCCCCAACTGTTAACTTAGAAAGAAAAATTTATCACAGTGGTTTTGTAGTATATTTTCAAGTCAGGGATTGTGCTGCCTGCTGCCTTGCAATTGATGCACAGGATTGCCTTTGCTGTCCTAGGTCTCATCAGTCTCCAACTGAATTTCAGGATTGTTTTCTCTAGATCTATTAGGTATGCTAATGGTATTTTGATTGGAATTGCATTAAATTTGTTTTACCAGATTTGGGAGCATGTTCATTTTCAAAACGCTGTTTCTTCTTACTCAAGACAAGGGATATATTTGAAGATGACAATATACTATATATTATCCAGAGTTAATCTGTAATTTTGTTTTGAAATTCTGTATCATTTTTTTATTTTAAAATAAAAAAGAAAAATTTAGAACGTAGAATATTATTTGCATCTCAAAAGGAAGAGGAGTAATTTTTGTCCTATAATTAACTTTTAGTACCTCAGAACCAACCAGGTAATCCTGAATAATCCAATAACTTGATAATTAGTTTATTACAATTTTATTATAAATAACATTTATTTTTCTTTGTACTAAACAAGAAAACAAATTATGCAATGTAGGTTGTTATTTGCATAAGAATATTCAAAAAAAATTCCCAGTTAAAATAATCAACCAATAAACTGGGTGTGGTGGCACACACCTGTAATCTCAGCATTCAAAAGTCTGTGGGTTTAAGGCCAGCATAGGCTGTAATAGTGAGTTCAAGGACAGCTTGAACTCATAGCGACACTCTGTCTCAAAGACAAAAACAAAATAAACAAACAAAATCAATCAATAAATAAAGTAGGCCCCAAACAAGGAAGTATTCTTCATACAGCAATATTAAAATAAATAAAAAATTATATAAATTGAAAAAATAGTCTAACAACATGTATGCTACTTTAGTGAGCCTAGGATATATTTGATTTATAGATTAAATATTTATACTAAATTAGTATAAGTATATACTAATTTTAATATCAAGTAAGTAGTCAAATATATTCTTTCTTATGTCCCATTAAGATATAAGCTGTACATGTCTATCAAACTTTATGAAAGCAAACAGTAAAGCATTATTTTTATTGCTTTACTCAGCCAACATTCTATGACTCAAATATCTTCACTTTATAAATTAATATCTTCCTCTTATGAAGAAACTGGGATTCAGGCATGTTTATTCATTTTACCATTCATGTTTTACCACTATTATTTAGAACCCCTTATAGACAGGATATCACGTATAGACAGGATATCACGTGTAGTCAGGGTTTGTAGTCAGGATTTTCAAGAGAAAAGATTTAATACAGGACACATACGTTATGGGATGAATTTATAAAATTCACCCCAAGACACAAATGCAGAAATATACAAAAGATCTGATGCATTAAAGACCCAAAGAACCAAGCAATGTCCTACATGAGTCCAGCTGATGAGCCCACAGCGATGTCCTCCGCAAGTCCAGTTGGAGGCCTACAGTCCATGAAATGTCTCATGCAAGTCTGTACCAAGGATCTGTACTCAGAAGGCACAAAAGTAAGTGGTGGAAGCTAGAAAGTCTGTGGCACTGGGATGAAGGATCTGTGCCAGCAGGCCGAAGGACCAGCATGGGAACCAAGAAGCAAGGCTCAAGGTAAGGACCAGAGCTCCCCGCAAAAGAGCCATAGCCATCCTCAGCAACAGCAAAGATTTGAATTCCTCTGATGGTAATAGTTAAGTTTATATCGGGAAGACCAGCATGACAAGCTTCTCCAGGAACATCAACAGCACACCATCTTCCTCTCCAGTTTTTCTATGCTGTAGGCAATAATCTTGAGGTGGGCCTTCTAGACCCAGCATCATGCTGATTCAGTTCAGTTCAGCTGGGTTGACCATTAGTTGCTCCTACACAGTGCAGGTGTTAGAAATGTTAGTTAAACAGAGTTAATTCTTACTTTCTGATCTTATATTTGGAAAATACGGATGGGGAGTCAGAAAAGTGAAAACTTCAAATGGGGATAAAAACTCAAATAAAAATAAATCAGAGTATCAAGATAACGAGTAAGGGCATGGGTCAGGAAGCTATTCAGATAGTGTGGTCATGAACAGTCATTGTGAAATGATATGTAGCAGAGATCTCAATAAAAAAAGGGTGAACCATATTTACATCTAGAAAGGTTACATCTCCAAAAGAGAGGAGTAATTCAGCTCACAAGGTATGGGAGGAAGGAGCTCAGACCATTTTAAGGATGACTGGGTTTTGAGAGACACTGATATCCAAGAAGCACGGATTTAAGAAAACTTACCCAGTATGGAAATATGCAATTTTACGTTGTTTTCAAAATGATACACAATGATTAAAATCGTGTCCCAGGCTTACAGAAAAATACTATTTATATATGCAATCCTGAGTGGGTTGAGAGTTCAAAAGTTAAAAGCAACAAAAGGTTCCAAAGTTCCCCATCTAAAGAACATCACTGTAGGAAACTTAAATATAAGCCTATAAGAAAAGTTGTTTGGTGCTAGGCTGGACCGTGAAATTGTAAAGGTCTGGAGAATTTATTAAACATTAAGGATTGTCTTGTTTTCAGAGAATGCAGAAAATGGATTTTAATTCTTTCAATTTAAATATCAAAGGACTGGTCTATGCCAGTTGATACATACTATGTAATATACATGATATTTTATTGAGCAACTTCTAATACATCCTAATCCAAGTCAAAAAATGAAATATCAAAATAACATTCAGCAAAAGTTTCTATGGGAAGATCATTTTCAGTCTTCTGATGATTGAGTCAAACGTAAAATCAATGTTGAGATACTGAGAAGAAACAGTGTACTGTGCATGTTTGGATGAGCATCTACAAGAATTGCTTCTTTCATCAACTTGAAGTGATGTGTAACTAAGAGTTTAAAGTTATACTAAGTCTTGAAGTTCAAGTATGTAGCTGTAAACTTTAACACTGAACACTCAGGAAAGTTGAGAAGAGTACCAAGAATGTGTGTCTGCTTTTCTGACTATTTACGATGTCTAAATTGCATGTTTCTGTACTAAAATGTGACCTTTTCCTATGCTTTCATAGTATAATGGGCCTTTTATGGAATGTAAACACATTACACAATATACTGTAAAAAATGAAATGATTAAGAGATGAGTGGAGGGTAGAATAAGGGAAGGGAAAATGGACGAGAAAAGGAATTAATGTATTATGAAGATAAACCAACTCTCCACAAGGAATGAAATAATTATGTACTAAAAACACATGCTAAGAAAAAATAAAAATAAAATAATTTTTAAATTGTTTTCTACATTATAACTCTAATCCATGGTGTTTCTTCTCTTTCACTATCATCTTTTCTATTTCCTTTGATGTCATTTTTTATTGAATTATCCAAATTTTAGGGACCAACCAAGAGAGAGCGTGGAACATAGATTTAGTTTGTAGGTTTTAAAAATGATCTACAAACTCCTCATTTGTATCTGAAACCTAGACCTCTTCTATTATTTCCAGGCTCTCCAATCATAATTTCATCCAGTAGAATGGCTAAAATTCATCTCAGCCAAAATATGCCCATAAAATACATCTTAATTTACTATCACATTAATCAATTTCTCTACTGACCTTCATTCCACTTCAACAAATGACATTAGCATCCATGTAACTAATCAAACTAAAAAATGGAGTCAACCTTGATTCCACTTTCTCTCATCTGTTATCACCCTTCTATCAATCCAAAGGATGTCAGCTTGCAAAATTTGTATCTAGAATCTATTCATTTTTCCCCATTTTTGCTGACAACATATGAGCCCAACTCCAGATCTTTCCTGGACTATTGCAATAAGCTCCTAATTTGTCTGATTGTTTTGCTGTGTCTACTCATCAGTCCAGTTTTTGAAAGTAGACAATTTATCATAGACCACTTACACTGTAGTAGGATAACTTTCTCTCTCACACTAAGTGTTAGCAAAATGGATACTCTGACCACAATAATAACCTTTAAAATTATATAAACAGAAGGGAAAGAGTTCAAATTGTATCTCTGGCTCAAAATATATGACTACACAAGAAAAGTATTCAGAGAATTACATCAGAAACTAAGGTGAAATTGCCTGCAATACAAGATCAGACTAAATTGCAGAAAATATATATGTTTGAGATAAGTATTATTTTTAAAATAAAGCTGAAAAGCAGAGTCAATGAAAAAATTAACTTTTAGTATATATCTGTAAACAATGTTTATTGAGCAAAAATTCAGGAAATCTTGACTGAAAAGACTGATGCTTGGAATATGTTGCATTTAAATTAAATATTTAATTCAATTATGTTAAAACATTATTGTGCAAGATGAATGATAGTAATTAAGTTAAATACATAGAATCCTAAAACTTTAATTTTTTTTGATGAATTTTTCAGTTTTTATAAAGACATTCAGGAGGTCATCATGTAACAGCAATAACTACAATCAAATGTCTAGTTGTGTGAGCCACTGTGTGTAACACAAGACTTATAATCTATAAATTTTTTGCATGCTCCCTGGCTTTGTCTCATGGGTAAGGACTAGTGAATATTCTGGATAATTTCTGATATAACTTAAAAGAAATCAACAATAGTTGGAGAGGAATTAGAGGTAAATTTTAAAAGACTTTTTATAAGACAGGACTTTTGAAGCTTATTTCAAACATGAGGAAAACTTTTAAGAATATCTTAAGGTAAAAACACATGTTGAATAGAGGTAAGACAGGAGCATTAAAAACTGGAGTAGAACAAATCAGGAAAACATTAAAGTGGGAACCAAATTCTATACATGTCCCTTCAGAGACAGACACACATTAAAATTAGTCTTCAAGACATCATTCTTTTTTTTTTTTTTCTTGGTACCAGGGATCGAACTCACGACCTCACGCTTGCCAGGCAGGCGCTTAAGCCACTGAGCTAAATCCCCAGCCCCAAGGCATCATTCTTGAGGCTCATACTGTGAACATCTAAATCAATTAATAATGTTTGGAGGAGACGTGGGTATAACATCTGGTGGTAGTGGACATAATTGATAAGGTGAATGAGTCTCTGATTTTTCTATTCTTCTTCGCTGTAATAGCTTGTGTACTCACAGAATTTGAGTTCATGTGAGTATTAGTTGCCAAGATTAAACTTTTCTTCAAGAGCTAGTAAATAAGCCACAGAAAATGCCACACTGAAACTCATTTAGACAGGGTACTAGCTTAAGAATTTTTTTCTAAGACAATTTTTAAAACCTCTCTACTTTAAGATCAAAATAAGGTACAGAGACTTCAAAGAAACTTGCATTTCTCATGTAAAGGTGACAACATCAATACTCCCTTAGAAGTTATTCTTTACCTTTAGAATGTAAAGCAACATGTTTCGAGGCTTTCACAAAAATCATTGCCTTCACAGTCACAACATCAGAAATGTTAGAAATTAAACAATGTAATGCAGTGATTTCCAAACCAGGTTCCAAAGAATATTGCATTCTTTGTGGGATTCTATGACATATTTGAACAACTTATTCCCTTCTATTCCTGAACTATCATTACTGTGAACTGCTAAAACTCTGAAATCTGAGACTCTAATTGTCTAATATTTGCTTATAAGGTCTTCTGTTTTAAGGCTTTTTATGCAAAGAAGCTATATTACAACTTTGCTGATACCTCCATTTCCCTGAGAAGTTCCATTTTGTTTCATTCTCACCCTTCCCTCTGATTAATTTCCACCTAGTTTTACACAACAAACCTATGTCCTCAGCTATTCACTTGTAGTTCATGCAGAAGGGCTGGGGATGTAGCTCAGTAGCACAGTGCCTGCCTGGAAAGTGCAAGGTCCTGAGTTTGATTCCCAGTACAAGAAAAAAAAAGAATTCTGTGATCTAGATGTAGTGCATGCAGACTTCTTGGCCCCAGAAAACTTCTATTTATTTTCTATTACTTATTTCTATACCAAGAATAATGCAATAGAATCAAATTTGGAGAGAAATTTTTAAATACCAGAAAGATGTTATTTTGGGTTATGTACGTTTGAACAATAGCAAGTAAACATTTCTCTAATGAATAACTTAGTACTTTCAGTACTTGGAAAAAAACCATGCAACACAGTGTTTCCTGTTGAAGTGATAATACTCTTCTAAAATTTACTTTTCTGATTATATAACTTTGTGAATGTATTGGCAATCATTAAGCTATATAATTTAATTGAAAATTTGATTTGTGACATATATCTTATGAAAGATGTCATAAAAATTAATGGTGTTTTTAAAATATAAACATGAAAAACCGAGGTAGGTCAAATGTTCAAATACATATAAGAGAGTCTTATGGTCATGATTTCTCTATCAATACCCAAGCAGCAAATTTGAAGATGTAATACATTTAATGTTATGCTATTATTATTAACAAAAATATGAAGCAAAAACTAAAGTGTTCTACAATGTCATATGAGTACATACAAAGACTCAAAAAGAGAGTGTTCAGAACCCATCTGTTTCTCTAGGTTCATCTTGCAAAATATGAAGTATGGAACAGTTCTGTGAGTACCATGATGAGGAATTAGGGAGGAGAAAGTATATTGATATCTTCCATGGATTAAATTCATATAATCCTGATTACAAAACAAGACATATGAAATGACACCCATAAAGAGGTGCATGCTCAGTAATTTGAGAAAGAATGTGGAAAAGAGTAATTAATAGTTCCATGTGAGAAAGATTTAATGTCTTGTTGAACAGTTCTAGCTAATTTGATTTTATGCTAACTTTACCATAAATACATAAGATCATAAAGTTAACCTGATATACATTCATAATGAATCTGCTTTTATTCATCAGATTTAATCTTATTGTAAAATGTCTAATATTCAAAAACATGATTTTTAAAAATAAATAAGAAAAGTGAAAATTCATAAAGTAATTACTTTAAATGTGTATATGTTTTACTTTATTTCTGAATGTCCACCCCCCCCCCAAGCCTCATGCAACCATGGGGACAGGCTTCTAGAATTTGTGATTGATTCATGGTCCAATACTGGGATTATGGGTTGATTGCTACATCTACCCTAGGGTAGGTAATCTACATATAGTATAAGGGACAGAAACAGTTTTTGTCTCCATGCTCCTCCCCTTTTTGCTGTTGTTGCTTTTGCCGTTTTTGGCTACCATGAACTGTTGCTCTTTGCCATGTGCCACTTCACCTTGCAGCCAGCTGATTATGGACTGAAACCTCCACAAACTATGAGCTAAACAAACCTTTTCTTCCTTAATTTGGGGCATCAAGTATTTTGTCTCATTAATGAAAGAAAAGTATCCAACACAGTACATTATACTGACGACATATAATTATTCAAATAAATATAATATTTGAAACATTTATTTAAAGAAATGAAACAAACAGTTTCAGTTATACAATTCCATGATTTCTACATATACATTTCTCTTTTTCTTTTGAGATATATATTATTTATTTTGTGATATGGGATTTTATAAGCATGAAAGTTACTATATAGATTATTTAAATCATGTATTTTACTTATAAAATGATATTTTATTAATATAAAAGTTAAAGCATTCTGTCCTCATCCAATTTTAGACTGGATTTGTAGCAGCCACTTTTATCCGTAAGACCTGATCATTGTTTGCAAATAATGATCTAAATTATTGCATTTTTGAAATTGATTAAAAACAAATTGTGTCTTACTGCCTCTAAATTGTCAAAGAGATTTAATATAAGTTCATGCTGTGATCTCTTTGCCTCTGCCTACCAGAGTGCTGGGATTACAGAAGTGTGCCATGATGCCAAGCTCAAAAACTCATATTTCAACAGAAAAACCTAGAACTGGTCACTAATTTGAATCAAATGTCATCCTTTTATATCCACAAAACTCAGCTTTAGCTAGAAACTTAGGTTAAAATGGGTAGAAAAACTACAAATTTAACATGTAGAATAGGGATATGTCTGGTGTTATTGCTCTTGTCTAGATGTCTCTCTAAAGCTTCATGTAGTCATAAGTGGGACTTTTTCAGAGGTGGCTGAAACTAGACTGTGGGACACTGAAATTAACTCACGGTGCAGTGCTAGGATGAAGGGTACTTGGATTAAGGGTCTGAGTGCTACCCCTCTGAATATCCTGAATAAAAGAGAAGGTGCAGCAAGATTCTGTTAATGCCCCTTGCTTGCTTTACTATCTTGTAGATGCCGTGAACTGTTTCTTCTCGGCTATGCCTCTCTGCCATGCCACCTTGCCTTGGAGCTAGCCAATTGCAGACTTAACGTCTATAACCATGAGCTAAATAAAGCTTTGCTAGGTATTTTTTTCTCAACAATGAGCAAAGTAACTAAGACATCCCATATATAATTTTTAACTAAGCAAATAAAATTATATAATAACTATAAATTATGGATGACAAAAACAGTTCTGATAATTTAGAGTCTCTTTCAATAAATGAAATATTACAAAATCATTAGTAGGCTACAAATAAACCAAAAATTTCCCAATTTATTGTAATTCTATATTTATACATAGTATTTTCTGGCCAATGCACTATATCAGAAACATGAAGATTTTATAGTAAACAAAGTAGCCCTTATTAAGTATAAGAATCCTAGAAAGAGACTTTAACATACCATTTTTGTTTCAGCATTATATATATATATATATATATATATATATATATATATATATAATGTCCTCCCTGTATCAAAATAAGAAAACAATGCTTTTTGCCAAAGACTGGAAGTTTATGCTGCAAGAGATCTGTACGCATAAGTATTAAAAGTTAAACCTGCACACTTGCCACTTTTACCCTGCCTCCTATACTTCTCCTAATGACAATCCCGCAATGTAGTGTCTTTAGCTCAGTCTCCTTTGTGTTATTATTTTTTCACACATTTATCATTTCTCTGTCTACAAAGACATGAAATAGTGTGCTTTGGTCACTTCTTTGGGTCCTCACTTTTAAGTGTCCCCATGAGCATGCTAAAATTAATAAAGTGTATATGCTTGTCTTCTGGTAAAATCTTTTGTCAATTTAATTCTTACATCCAGTTAAAAGTTTAAGAAGGCAGAACTTATGCATCCCCCCCTCTTCAAAGTTCAGCTATGCCCATTTAAAAACACAGACAAGATGCTCTATCAGGTTGCAAACTAACGGAAGTCAAACTTATCCGATGATCAAATGTTTGTTTGATGAGGTCTCAACACATCAGTGTTCCAAATGCTCATTCTTGAAGTAGGAAATGCTGAAAACTATAATAAAATGCCAACACTTGCTTTAATTGCTACAAACTTTGTTTTATACAGTAGAGCCTGGTACCTGTTCATAGCAATGAGTTTTACCTCCACCTATTCATCTGATTCATAATAAAATTTGTTGCTATAAGGCAGGTTCACTGTTTTTAAAAAGCCCTTCCTGATGTAGTGCCACAGGCATTGTTCTTCCATTTTCCTGAAATGAGACAACGACCAGGTATATAAGCATTTTGTAGCAAGAGTGGCAATAATGCAATAATCTAGGGACAGCCCAAAAGACTGTATGGGAGCTACACAGTGGCTGACATTTAGAAATGATAGAAATGCACAATTTAGTTCAAGCAATTTTTGAAAGAGCACTATTCATATATCTGAAGAAGTTCTTCAGGTCAAGTTGAAGATTCTCTTGAAAATACTTTCAATACTCTTGCCTGAATGGTTGTGAAAATGTGGAAGTTTTGATAACTGCTTCAGTTACACAGTTAATACAGTCTGCTTAGATTAGAAAAGATCTATCCTATATACTATGATCTGTTTAATAGGAAGAAAACAGATTAACTCCAGTAACCACAGGAAAATTCTATCTCAGAAGAAATATTTTTATAGCTACTAAAGTATTCTTAGTATATTTCAGGACAAAATCCATGACAAATTTTTTAAAATTGGATTTAACTTTCTAGCCTGAATAACACCTTCCCTTACAGCATAATTATAGAGTTTAGAACAAGAACTGTGTCAAGAGTAGCACTAAGATGAGTTTGGTACACCAGTGAATTTTCTACGAGTAAACAGTAACAGTCAACCTGTAAGAGATACAAGAAATATTCTAGATCTGAGCTGGCTTTAATTGGACATTTGTGACACTCAACTGAGATGCAGAGATGCCACATTTAGGACAAATGGGCAATCAAACTACCCTTACAAATTGATTGGCAGCCTGTATGTAAACACAAATTTAATAGAGAAAAATCCTGAATTTGACTTACTACACAAAAGAACCTGATCAACACAGAGACACACACCTAGAGACAGACAGAAGGAGAAACAGAGGCAGAGACTGGATGAAAACAAAATCATTTTTTATATAAGTAACTAAAATGCAAACTACTAAAAATAAACTGATACAGACTGTCACATCAGAGTCTCTCAAATGCAATTTTATTAAAGATACATACATAGATCAGAATGTGGTAGGTGCTGGGAGTTCTGTTTTTTTTTTAATGAGGCAAACCCTAGATTATACATGTCTAGATTTATATATTTCTGTAGATAATTAAAATGAGAGATCAAGACTCATATAATTTGAAACAATTTTACTTAGAAGTGAGAGTGAGATTTATCTGAGGGGGAATTAGTTTCTAAGGGCTTCCTTATAGCTACTAATGGACTGACAGGTGTGCTCTGAACAGTTAGGACTAATTAGCACTTTTGCTGACTATATTAAATAAAGACTTCTGGAAAAACCACCTAACAACCATATCAATAATTATCTCACCCTTGGAGTTTTCTTTGCTGGCCAAGATATAGTGTCTTATGGGGAAGCGTGGAAAATGGAAAATGACTTTAGTACATGCTTGTTATCATGACCTGGCCTCTTTATTTATTTTTTTTTAATTTTATTTAAAGAGAAAAGAACCCAACAAAACAAAATATAAAAAAGGGTAGCAACAATACAGAATTCCAAAGGAAAAAAAGAAAAGAACTACAACAACAACAACAAACACTAAGAAATCACTACTTGCTAAATTACATACTGTCATCTTGGAAATAGTTGTTCAAATTACAAAATTAAAGCATACAAAGTAGACATTCAAACAGTGAAACTGTTAACAGTTCTGTTCAACAATCTAACAAAAACAGTAATATGGTCATCTATCTTCCACACTTAAACATACATGAAGTTATATCCTTTAGAGGACTTTCTTTTCCTCTCTTTTTTACAGTAGCAATTATGCATTTTAGTGTTATTACTCCTACATTTCTTATTACTTTTTACACTACAGACACAATGTGATATTTATAAACATGATTCTTATTTATTTCACTAATGAGGATAGTCTCAAGTTGTCTCCATTTCCCTATGAAGGCCTCAAGATCATCCTTCTTCATAGCTGAATAATATTCCATTGTATAAAAATATCATATCTTTTTTATCCACTCTGTGGTTGATGGGCATCTTGGTTGCTTCAAATTGTGCTCCTAAAAACATGGGTGCACATATATCACTGTGACATGAACTTTTCAGTTTTTTGGGGGAAATACCCAGGAGGGGAATAACTGGGTTGAATGGAGCTTCCAATCCTAGTCTTCTGAGAGTTCTCCATATTGATTTCCATAGTGGTTGCACCAGTCTACACTCCCACCAACAGTGGAGCAGTGTTCCTTTTTCCCCGCAGCCTCACCAACATTTGTTATCAGTTGATTTCTTGATGGTAGCTATTCTTTCTGGAGTGAGATGATGATGAAGTGGGGTTCATTCCAGGAATGCAGGGATGGTTTAACATATGCAAATCAATAAATGTAATACAACACATCAACAGAGCCAAAAACAAAAACCACATGGTCATCTCAACAGATGCAGAAAAAGTTTTCAATAAAGTCCAACATATGTTCATGATAAAAACCCTTCAGAAACTTGCAACATACAGTGTCTACCTCAACCATATAAAGGCCATCTATGACAAACCAACAGCCAATATTATACTAAATGGACAAAAACTGAAAGCTTTCACTTTAAAATCAGGAACAAGACAAGGATGTCCACTATCACCACTCCTTTTCAATATAGTTCTGGAGACACTAGCCAGGGCAATCAGACAAGAGAGAGAAATAAAAGGAATAAAGATAGGAAAGCAAGAAGTTAAATTATCACTATTTGAAGATGACATGATATTCTATATAGAAGACCCAAAAAATTCTATTAAAAGAATACTAGCAGTAGTATACAAATTCAGCATTGTAGCTGGATATAAAGTCAATGCTCAAAAATCAGTAGCATTCCTGTACACAAACAAGAAACTCACTGAGAGAGAAATTATGGAAATACCACCCTTCACAATAACATCTAAAAAAATGAAATACTTAGGAATCAACTTAACTAAGAATGTAAAAGACCTATATACTGAAAATTATAATACACTAAAAAAGGAGATTGAAGAGGATATTAGAAAATGGAAGGGTATTCCTTGCTCTTGGCTAGGAAGAACCAACATTGTGAAAATGGCTATACTCCCAAAACTGTTTTACAGATTTAAAGCAATCCCAATCAAAATAACATTGAAATACCTCACAGATCTAGAAAAAACACTGCTAAAATTCATTTGGAAACAGAAGAAACCTAGAATAGCAAAGGCAATTCTGAACAATAAAAGCAAGACAGGAAGCATCTCAATTCCTGACTTGAAACTCTATTACAAAGCCACAGTGATAAAATCAGCATGGTACTGGCAAAGAAATAGACCTGAGGATCAATGGAACAGATTAGAAGACGCAAGTATAAGTAAAAAGACAGCCATTTGACAAAGGGTCTAAACATGTTCACTGGCGGAATGATAGCCTCTTTAATAAATAGTGTTGGAAAAATTGGCTCTCCACATGCAGAAGACTGAAACTAGATCCATGCCTATCACCATGCACAAAACTAAGTCTAAATGGCTCAAAGACCTAAACATTAAAACAGAAACACTAAATCTACTGGAAGATAAGGTAGGTAGAAGTCTTGGAGATGTAGTGATAGGCAGAGAATTCATGAACAAAATGCAAATTGCACGGCAAAATGCTTCAGAGAATCAACAACTGGAATCTCATATTATTGAAAAGTTTCTGCACTTCAAAAGAAATCACCATCAGAGTGAAAAGAGAACCCAAGAATAGGAAAGAATTTTAGCCAGCAACCCCTCAGACAAAGGACTTATATCAAGAACATATAAAGAAATGAAAAACATCAAGCCTCCCAAATTCAAAGACCCTCTCCAAAAATGGGCATCTGAGATGAACACACAGTTCTCAGATGAAGATATACAAACAGCAAATAAATACTTGAAGAAATGTTCACATCACTGGTCATTTGAGAAATGCAAATTAAAACAACATTGAAATTTCATCTCACTCCAGAATGAATGGCTGCCACTTGGCCTCTTTAAAGAGAGACAAAATTGCTGTGAGATTCTCTACAGTTCTCACTAGATTCTAATCTATCATATACTTAAGGTTTGCATTAAATCCTTTATATATTTTAATCCCTGAGCTTCACAAAAATACTATAAGGTAAGTAATGACACTGCCGTTATTTTAAGGTACTGATATTGGGACAGGATAATTAACGTACCCAAAGTGACAGAAATAACAATTTCCAGCACTTGCCTCCCCACTAGAAAGAGCCTTTTGTCCTTCATGACACCTGCTGCCGCACACGCATCCCATAGTTCCCCAAGGGATTTCCTTTATTGCATATTTTGTTTATGAAAACGGAGTAGCATGATGAATCATATGGTCATTAATTATGTCATCCTAATTTATAACTTTATGAAACATTCTACCTTTATATTTCTTTTGATTTATTAGTATAAATTTGAGGATCTGCTATATACCTATTATGATACCAGGTCTTACAAAAGAGGGTAGCTAAAATAGTTCTCACTTTCAGTAAAGTTATAATTGACAGCATGTTTTTATATGAAATTTTAAACTCAGTTATGATTTTTATTGTTACCCACTGTCAAGCCATATCTCTTCAATGTGCTGTAGTGAAGAAAATGTCTTATTGGATTATTAAAATTCACAGTAATTTCTGACCTCAAAATATTGAGAAAAAATTTCAGGAATCTCAAAACTAAAATTTAGGTGAAATGAACAAATGCATAGTGATGTAACAAAGAGAAAACAAAATAAAATTATTCTGTAATTGCTACTATTGGTGACACTTTAAATTTATATTTTTTAATAATATAGCTCAAAGATTGTTCTCCTGTAATTAAACTGATAATGACAAAATTTAACCACTTCTTTTTTTACTTTTAAATGTTTAAAATTTATAAATTACAACTCCTAAGTAACTGTAAGAAGATATATATTTTACCACTAAGATTGCAGTATTGTTTTTAAAATCCAATTACTATTTTTACTTTGTAGATAAAAATAACAGAAATATTAATCCAGTTCACACAACTTTCAACGACATCTTTTGTTTGGGCTAGACATTTCACATAGGCTACATCCATTCAGGAATCAATAATTTACATAGTTCTTTGATAACTTTTTAATTTTTTCCCTATGTGAATATATAATTATTAAGAATATTTTCTTTAATCATGCTCAGTCTTAAGAGATGGTATTTTTAAAGTATATTAAAAGAAATAGTACAATATTGAATTAGATATTATTAAATAATTAAATTCCATCTTAATAGAATTTTATATTAAATGGATCAGGGAAAAATAGAGTAACAGAGACTTTTTTTAGGGCCAAAGAACAGCTATGCAGTATACAAACTTGCAATGAAAAACACAAGGTTCTCTTTTTCTTCAAGACAGGGTCTCACTGTGTTGCCCAGGCTGGCCTCAGGCTGATGGAGATGCTTCAGCCTCAGTCTCCCAAGTGCTAGGATTATATTCATATACCATGACACCCAAATCTGGAAATTACAAGGGTTCTTGAAGCCACTAAGATATTTATTTAAAATAGTTCTGCTACTTGTAATAGTTTATATATTTACTCTTCCAATTCTCTGAAAAGTTGAAGAATCGCTAGTTACACACGAGAAGTTGAACACAAGGCCAAGCTCAAAGCAGACAGGAATCACAGCTCACGGGTCTCTCCCCATAACACCTGTGAACTCTAGTCAACTGGCCAGGAGGCAAAGAATGAGACAGAGGAAAGGGCTATGGGTAAAGAAGAGCTTTCAAGGACACAACCCAATGACTCGTTCTTCCAACTAGGTCCCACCTTCTACCTCTCCATATCACCTTCAACTGGGCACCAAGCCTTCCACACAGTCACCCTTGGGAGCTGTTTACACTAAAAACTGGGACAATGGTGGGGCATGGTAGCACAGACCTATAACCCAGCACTCGGGAGAGATGGAGGCAGAAGGATCTCCATGAGTTCAAGGCTGGCCTAGGCTCCATAGTGAGCTCAGGGACTCTTGTTTTAAAACCAAAACAAAGCACAACAATGGAGATCAAAACCAGATCCTCTCTCAAGGTGGGCAAATGCTCTAACCACTGACACAGGCCCCATCCCCTGAAAGATTATATGTACGTATTTTAAATGGCCAGAAGATCTTTCTTTATCTTCCACACAGGGACTGAAAGGAGTATAGCTCTCTAACTGCACATTCTCTTCTTTCTGACTTTTAAAGGTTCTCCTCTGAGTAGACTCTCATATACCTTTCAAACTATGTTCTGATGTACTTTATACTACTAAATGATATTTAATATTATTTTCTAGATAACATTTCTCCTTTTTTCTTAATTTTATAATAATTTTAAGCTATAATAATTAAATGTATATAGGACCTCTTGTATTTATCATCTTAGATCTCTATTTTCTGTATTTTTATGTGACTTTCTTTCCATTGAATTCACGTGTAATATTTGAAAATATCAATATATTTTTTCTATTGTTAATCATGTCTATCTACACACTGATTCTGTTCAACTTCTTGAAGAAATTTCTCTGAATACATTACCTCTAGCAGTTCTCTTTTTGGCAGTGTTCTTATAGAACTGTTCTTAGAGAACAGTTACCTCTGTTCTATATTTCTGAATGTTTGGTTTCTGTGAATTTTCATCTTTTAGATTAAAAGCCTTCCCCAAATGTCTGGTAATCTCAGGCTCTCTGTTTATAAGAGAACTGATCACCAGGGATGATATCACATCATTTACCAGCATGACATTTGGAGATCCAGATGATAATGGGGTATCTAGACCACAGGCACATGGTGAGCCAGCTTTTGTGGGGGTTACCCATGTTACTGTGCAGAAAGCTGCCTTTGAGACCACGTAGAATGTGTGGGAAAGAGTCACTCAGTCATCTGGCCATGCCTACTTAGTGGTTTGGGGGTTCTGTTTGCTTGGGGTTGGAGTGGCTAAGTGGAGATGTTTGGGAACCTGAGGGTGTGGAGGACAATTTGAGAAGAAAATCTATAGAATGGGAGAAAAATTCAGTCAACTGTCCCTCAAAAGACTTCCGTCTAGAATATATAAAGAATTGAAAAAAGTCAGCCCCCCCAATTCAAAGATCCAATCCAAACTGGACCTCTGAGATGAATATGCACTTCTCAGATGAAGAAATAACAAATAATTTTTATACATTCACTGATTCTCTGTATCAAGAAGTGGATTTACTTTCATCCTGATTGATCTGGTATTGACACAGACAGTCTGTACTATTCAGCTTTTCTTTATAGAAACCAAATTTCTGATCTGTTTCAGAAAGGGGCAATGGAAGAGAAAAGGAAGCAAGCCTTTGTCCTTTGCCAGATTTTTCAGAGCTGAGGAAGGTACTTTGCTTCCCTAATATTTTCACTAATTGTTTTTCAACAGCTTCAAGGTAACTGAACCAAACTTGGGGCCTTCTTGAGGTCTTCGACTTGAATGTCTTTGCTACTTCTCCACATTACAGCTGCCCATCAGCCACCAACACTCTGCCCTTTGTCTCACTGTCTTTCAGTTCATATCTTGGTTGACGCTTTGCTCCATCTCTGTGTGCTCTTTCAGGAGGGAGAGGAAGAAAACTTTTATTTGCTTAAGCTGCTATGATTATTCAGAAGCTGCAATATAATATTAAAGTTGTAAGTATGTGTTTAAGCAAATACTAAAGAATCTGAAAAAAATTTAACAAGGTGATATATCTTCAAAATTCTTAATAACTCTTTCCTCATCTATTCCTCTGACAATTTTATTATGTCAAAGTTTAAATAAGAATAGATTTAAAATACAATGGCATCTTACAAAGTTTTCATTATTTTTGAAATTCTATCCAGTGGATTCTTAACTTTAAATTAAAGCCCCATACTTAGCAGTTAAAATTCAATAATATTAACAGAAAGAGAAAAAAAGAAAAACATGAAATTAAACTTTTTTTAAATTTTTTGGTACCGGGGATGGAATTCACAAGCTCACACTTGCCAGGCAGGCACTTAGCCTACTGATCTAAATCCCCGGCCCTGAAATTAAACTTCTGAAAGAGTTTTATGAAGGCATTTTCAGAAAGAAATTAAGACCGGCATTAGTTTATTTTCCATAGGAATTGCTCTTCCATTTTAAGAGTAGTTCATGCAATGGCATGTGTACACACACACACACACACATACACATACATATGTATTTGAGAAATAATAATTCAATTCTCTGGAGTAATTTTTGTTTCCTTTTATATGTATCCAGAAAACTGACAGAGGTTCATGTATTTTACTTCAAGTCAATTAATCAAATTTATTAGATTCCACTAATCATTTACAGAACATTAAATTACTTAATTTTCAACAAATGCTGTAGTGTAATTTAAGACTTCCTCTCAGATATTCTAAATGCAAATTTCTATGAAGTTCAAAAGATGGAAAAGTAATTATCACATAACATCTACATCAATGAACTTATCAAAATCACTTAATATGGTATATGTATATTTATTGAAGCCCAAGACAGGTATCATACAGTGCACAAGCAGCTATAGAAACACAACAGAAATAGCTACATTCAAAGAGCTTAAAATGAAACAGGAAAGAAGTGATAATGCACCCTCTGTAAGGTAAAGTCGTAAATGCCACAAATTAACAAAACTAAAATAGTCAACCTCAGGATATTCCCAGCCTTTTGTGTGTCTAGGTGGGAACAGTGACAAAGTCAAGGCTCATCTTGGAGAAAAATGTCACCCATTCCAGTGGTGAAAAACTCACTTGTGAAGCAATAGGGTAGGATGATACGTATGCAGCTAGGGAAGAATGTCGCAAGAGAAAGTGGGAAGGAGAAATTGATGAAACTCGTTTCTAAGACTATTGCAGGGCCATGGGTCCCCTAAGACTACCTCCAGGTTTGGCAGTTTGCTACGAGAATTCTTAGGACTAACCACACAGCGGTACCCATGGCTGTGATTTATTACAGTGAAATATAAAAAGAAAAAGCAATAAAGGAAAAAGCACATGAGAAAAAACCTGCAAGAAACCAGACACCATCTCCTCAGAGTCTTCTTCCAGGACAGACACACAGGAGGTCTCATTTTTCCGGCCACAGAATTGTGAACACCATGTTAGGGACAAAGGAGCCAAGGAGTCTAGGGTTTTTATTGGGAATCAGTCATGGGCACACCATTTCCTGAGTATGTACCCAATTTCCAGACATCCAGATGTAGAAGTGTTTTAAGATAAACTGCAATGATAGCACACTGATTTAGGCAAGTGAGCCATTCTTACCATTTCTGAAATCTGGGCAGCTTCACAAAATCCAAGTCACCGGAAGCCAATCAAGGGACAACCCCTCAAGCAGACCTTCCTAAGGACAGCAGCCTCTTCTGCACCATTACCAACTACAAGTGCGCTTTGTGAAAAGTCTTAGGGATACAAAGCCAAGAGTTTCCTGAAGCGTTAAATCTTATCATTCATCTACTTTGATAAATTGACAAGCAAACTTCCAACACAACAGAATTACCCAGAGCTTCATTTCCTACTCTCTACTAAGGAGAGAAAAGCCTTGGTTCAAAGAAAGCATTGCTGATAACATTAACATTCTGATGGCATAATTAGTGCATTCCATAAAGTTCTCATTAGTTTTTCCTTAATAGTACAGGAAGTCATTTTTTAGAGATCAGATTTTTCCCTAAATAACTTTAAGCTAGAATAACCTTTCATTTAGGCATTGTTTTGTTTTAAACATGAAAACATAATTTTCATAAGGTTGCTAAGAAGGTTTAGCTAAAAACAAAAAGAAAATCGTGTGTGTAATGAATGCTTATATTTTCAATATGCCATAAACTGCTTCACACATTTGCTCATGTATTTGCACTCATACTCTTGGAATAAAACTTCACCTACAAGTTTCATGCAAAATACTTTTTAAGCCATAAAGCCAAGATCAAGCTGCAATGCCCTGCACATAATATTTTGGTTGGCTGTAAGTTTATTATTGCTATTGGTTTTTATTCCTTAACTTTTTTGAACTTTTAAGAAATGAAAATATGCTAGAGCAAAGGAAACTGTTGTTAAACATGAAAAGCTAGTAGCCGATAAACTGATGTTTTCAACCCAATTTTGACCTCCCGCAACCCCAGCTCATAATTATATAAAGTATCTAAGGGTTGTGAAAAAATAGCAAGGAGGTTTCATCTTTTCATGTCATACGCTGACAACGTGAAGTTTATACTTTCTATCTTGGTGACTAGAGCAGTAAGTCCCAGACCAGAGAAGCATGGTTTTTTGCAGACAAACGAGGTGAAGGAAAAAAACTATAACAAAGAGTACACAAAACCAAAATTGTTTCCTTAGCTAGTTATAAATTGTCTTGTTGATAAAAGACCTCTGAATCTTTAAGAATAAGCCTCTTCTGTGACGGCTAATAAAAAAGCACAACTATGAAAGAAAAGGTAACCTCTGACGTTAAATTAAATTTACTTTATCTCCAGGATAGGGTGGAAATATGTTTGGCTAAAATTACTAGGGTGTAACTAACATGATGATTATTTCCATGTGTTAAATGCCAGAGGAAGAGGCCTTTCAAGTTTACTAAGCCCAACTTTCGTAAAAATAGAATTGCACAGGGGTCAAACTCCCATTTGTGCTATTTATCTTCATCTTTAAATAAAGTTGTCATTTATTTTAGCTTCAGCAATAGGTTTTAATTGTCACATTTCCCATAAAAATAAGTTTTTATGAAAAAGAAGGAAATGGGGATAGAAAAAAATTATAATCAGTCTACTATTTCTCATAGAAATCTGCAAATAATACCACTTTTAATAAGCCATGCTTTCTAATTATGTAGAAAGCATGAAAATACATTCTGTAATCCAATACCTGCAACGCACTGATATCTGGCACAAAGTTATTATGGTTTATTTTTGTTTAGTGGCCATGTGCTAATTTTGTTATAAAGGCAACTGACTGACAATTACTTTAAACAGTTAGATAGCAAAACCATTTGAAGTTCTTGAAATTCTTTAAGAATAATTGAGATGAGGATTAAATGAAATATTTTTAAATTGGAATACATTCTCTAAATGAAATCAAACTGTGTAAGAAAATAAGGGAGGTTCTAGGAAAAAATTCTAAAAACAAGAGAGAGTACAAAAACACATTCCTGACAAATTTTAAGGTTGTAAAAAATAAAATAATCAGTGAAAGGTGTGAAAGAAATTGTTTTGTGTCTGTAAAGCAGCTTCATTTCTGAGTTTCCCCTTAATGTTTCTACTAGTTTTACATTAGCATTTTCTTCTTTGACCATCTGTTATTTTTGCTTCAGTGTTTTCTTCTCTTAATTTACAGTAATTAAACTTCTCTAATTATTTCTATCAAGTCTCAGTTTATGAGCATCTCTAATCAACAATTGCAGATGCATCAAACAAATAATACAATTGCTCAATTGAAAAAAATATTGTGTCATCATTTATAATTAGTTGTTTGGTGTTACTGCTGTTTCCCTGATTTTCTATGCTAACCCACTTCAAGGATGACAGCAGTGGGTTTCTCACAAAGTGCCCACAGGGCTAGAGATTACAGAATTGAATGGAGATACCATAGGAAGATAATCACTGCTCAAAACAAAGTGCTGCTTCACTGCACAGATTAGTCTTGGGAAAACAAAAGGAGATAAGAAAGTTCCACTCCCTAAAGGTCAAGAATCCAACTCATTCATACCAAGTAGTCAAATACCATGCAATTCATAAAATGGTTCTCAGCTGCTATTTGAAATATGTTACAATTGAATGACACTAATAAGACAGTAAAATAAAAAGTCTACTTTATTCTTCAGGATGAAAATTTAAAATGCATATTGTCATTTTTTTCTTTAGAGAGCTTAAAGAAATAAATGTTATAGCAGGAACATAAGTGTTCCTGAAAGTTAGGAAGACATGCAGAGGGAGCCTGCCAGCTGGATTCTAGGGCTAGTTTACAAGGGAAGAAAGTTTTTATTGCATTCATTGCAAAGGATGAGGAATAATACATGGCTGATATTGGGATGAGCTATACAGGAAAAGTAAATAGGAGAGCTGCGGGATATTACATATCAGAATTGTGGATTAAACTGCTCTTGGGATCCCTGCCAGACATCTACTTCAGTGGAAACAACACAGAAGTAAGTCATGGGAACACACTATGAGTAGTAGCCAAAGTTGGGAAAGGTATTGGTTAGACACAAGCTCTTGTCAAATCTCTTACTTGTATCCATAGATCCATAAGTCTACCTTGGGTTTCAGTACCACACTTGTAAATTTTACACTATCAGTTGGAGAAAGATCTTGTTCCATTTATACTTACAATAATGCCCTTGATGAGGGAAAATTTCTTAGGTGTCCCAATATCAACAAGGGTTGCATTATGAGGAAGAAGAGAATTAAAGAAAGTTAATCAATTAACAACTATGGGCCAAAGCAACTAAAGTTATTTCATTCCTTATTTTATGTTCAAACTTGGATTCCAACTCAAGGCGGATGACCATGAGGCATAGTTCCACCTTGTTATAATTCCATCAAATGTAACAACTACTGACATAGGAGATTAGGTGTGGCAAAGCTGGCTGGATAAGTAAAGGACTTGTTATAAGATCCTGGAACACATGTGTCCTGCATGTGGACTTCTCTAGAGAACTTCATCAGGCTTTCAATGAGATAGTCTAGATCTGAGGCCAGCCTGAGGCCAGCACTGCCTCTTAGGACCCATATGTAGAAGTTCTCTTGGTTTCCTTGAGACTGGACAGCATACAAGGGCAGAGACTCCAAGAAGAGCTAGCGACCCAGCTTTCTTCACAATAGCACGTCCTGCTTTCTCCAGGTTATTTCTTTATCGTGTTTTTACACTCTGCCTAAACTCACTCTGCAGAACCAGTATTACCCTCACTATTCACTTTTACTTCCTCAAATAAAGTCTGCCAGTGTTTTTTTGCTTATTTAGTTCAATTGTTTGTTCTAGATAAGAAGACCCTAGAATCCAACTCCAGAGGGAGAAGTGAGCAACTCAGAACCAGGTAACATTTGATTGGCTGGCCACTGTTAGAAGTCACTACCAGGTAATGATATTATTACCAGGTAATGATATTATTTGTCCTTCTGGACTGATTTCCTACCCCCGCATTCTCCCATCTGGAATTATTCTGACACTCTATAGCTAATGTGGATTCCATGTAAATGCTTCATGCTTTTGCCTCCCAAGTTTTCTTAACACACATATGTATAACCCTAGGTACCGTGAACATTTTACCATGGGCTACTAGCCCTGTTGCTGGAAGTTGTAGGAACTTACCCAGGGCCTATCCCTCACCATGTGGCATCTATAACAGTGCAATTAATACTCTTAATTTCAGAGATTTTTTTTTCAGTCTCAAGAGTTTTGATTTAATGTCTCTTAGTACCAACACTTCACACTGCAGATAGTGAAATAAATTGAAAAGTTGTTTCAAAGTACAATATAGTCTCAGAAACAGTTTAGTTGTGATTGGCCCAAACAATGAAATAGTTCTTAGAAATTTAGTTCTTAGAACGTTAGCTAACGTTTTGTCCTGGGGCAGTGAGTAAACAACTTGCTACTCAGTGATGTATGAGCTAAGCAGTATGGAACAGAAGTTTAGCTTTTTTGTTTTCTTTACTTAAAAATCTGAGAGTCAGGGCATGGGCTGAGGTTGTCCTCTTCCTCTGCCCATCAACTAAGGACCAGGCTTCTGCTAAAGACCAAGCTAGGGTCTGGCCACCACCTGTGTGGATTAAATGAACTACAAAGGCTCTAAACAGAAACACACTTTTAAAAAAAAAATGAGGGCATTTGCTCTGAAAATGACATAGGCACTCACCCCAAAACAGCCTATGAAGATTGGAAGATTGGCTTGTTCCCTCCAACAGAAACATCAGGATATAGGCAATCAAGATTTCTTCCACATAAACAGAGATTTATTTTATTTTATTTTATTTTATTTTATTTTATTTATTTTATATTTTGGTTTTTTGAGCAGGATCTCACTATGTAGTTAAAGCTGTCTTTGAACTCTCCATGTAGCCCAGGCTGGCCCTGAATTCACAGCAATCCTCCTGGCTCAGCCTCCCAAGTGCTGAGATTACAGGCATGCACAACTAGGCCCAACAATACCCACATACTAATGAGATTTTTTTATCATACCATTGCAAAATATAGATTTATTGTTAGCCATGGAATGAAAGTTATCCAAAAATTCCACACAAAAACCCATACAAAGTAAGATAAAACATAATTAATGAGAAATAATGAAAATGGATAAAGCTGAAATAAGCCTTCTCCCACATTAATATCTTAAAACATATATGAACACTGCAAGTCAATTAATGGCATAAAAATTCATTTTGGCCATTCAGTTTAAACTCTGAGCCTCCAAACTTGTCTTCCTATCACATTTATGATTCTGTTTTTTGTTGGTTTGTTTTTTCATAGCATCTATAAAGAGCAGCAGCTTTTGGGCTGCGTATTTGTGTCTTCTCAGTGACTCCATTTAGTAAACAGAAGCAGCTTCCATGCATTACTCCACTTCTGGTAAAAATGCTAAGGTAGAATGTGTATCTTGTCTGAACAAGTAAACAATCACCATCTGGGCAACACAGCCCTGTAGCATGGACTGATAATGACTTCTCTGTGGTGATTAAAGACTACCACCTATGTACTTACTGGTTGACAGCAGGCACACAGACACATGGACCATAGCAGGGACATAGGCACAGTAGCTTATCAGACACACCAGACCAATAAATGAGGCAACTTCACCTTCACCCAAGATGTGTGAGAGGAGAAAACACTTCGGGCTGCAACAAAGCACACCGGGCCACCACTTTACCAAAGTCCAGCCCAGAGTCCACACCACAGTCTCTGCCCAGGAGATTGCCAGGCGACTAACTCCCAACCATCTCGAAATTTCAGCTTCATTTTACATGTAGTTGATACTGTTCACTATAAATCTATCCAGTGACTTTGCTCTGACATCTGCCTTTGGGTCATTAACAATACCCGGCCACCGGCAATGACTGCTTTTGTATTGACTCTGCATTGACTCTCATCTCCTACAGATTCATTATCATGTTCTTTCTGTGACCTAAGTGTTATTTGCTGTGCTATGTATAATTTGAATATTAAATCAGTGTTAGATGCTAGTAAAGATTGGCAAGCAAGAAGGAATTTGCAATTTCTATGGTCATGACTCCAACTAAAACCAATAGTACTCAGAAAAGTACTCAGAAATGCCACGAATATAGCTTATAATGTTCAACAAATTCTGATATTTCAGAAAGACACAAATGTGTCAATCTATGTCAATGGTATACCTTGCTCAGAGAAGCATTCTAATATATTCTTTAAAGATTTCAAAGCATATCTCATTTACTTATATCTTTATATTCATTTATTTACTTTTGGATTTTTGAGGCAGGGTCTTACAGGCCGGCCTTGAACTCACTATGTAGCCTAGGCTGGCCTCAAACAAACAATACTCCTGCCTCAGTCTCCCTAGCACAGGGATTACAGGCTCACACTACCAAGCCCAGCTAATAGATCTTTATTATAACCCTAACATAGACTTTATTTTCAATTTATAGATAAAGAAACAGTGACGGAGAGATTGCTTAACAAACAGGCTAAGATCAAAGATTTGCTAAGCATGAGCAAAAATGTCAATAGTAGAACACAAACAATGTGGTTTCAGATGATGTTTCTTAAATTGTTTCTTCTGATGTAACCAGGATTCCTCAGAACTGTCCTTCACTTTCACTTCCTGTCTTAGTTACTTTTTACTCATCGCTGAGACAAAATACCTGATGCCCAAAGTTGGGAAAAAAAGGTTTATTTCTTGCAGTTTTTGGAGGTTTCAGTCCATACTCAGTTGGCTCCAAGGCAGGGTGGCATGGCGGGGCCGCAGTTCATGGAGGCTGCAAACCGCAAGCCAGAAACCGGCAAAACAGAGAGACACACCTTCTTCCTGCCATTACATCACATCCTGGCTCCACCCCTAGGAGGGTGTAGCACTGACACCATCAATCCAAGCACTAGACAATGAACCAGTCACAAATGTACAATGCAAAT
Source organism: Dolichotis patagonum (assembly GCA_004027295.1). Lineage (NCBI taxonomy): Eukaryota > Metazoa > Chordata > Mammalia > Rodentia > Caviidae > Dolichotis > Dolichotis patagonum. The sequence goes on along the minus strand of PVJX010000186.1, from coordinate 153,926 downwards.
ACATGAGGCCTGGGGGCCACTGACATAAACCATGACACTTCCCTTTTGTCCTTCATCTTAATCCTATGGCTAGAGAAGATCCACCTAAATGAAGGTGCTAGCTTTCTTTAGATTTTGAAACCCAAATGGCATTTGTACAACCATTCCCTCAGACTCATTGCCTCCTTCTCTCCCCATAGAAGCTGCGTTGTGCTCCGGATCCTGAAGAACTAGAGACTCTAGGAAGCAGCCTACGGGGGACCAGCTGTCCCTGCCTGCTGGCCCACTAGTCTGCCACCCTGACCTGGAGGCAAAGGGTGATGAAGGACAGACACAGCTAGTTTAATATGTGGGCTGCCAGCAGGCTCTTGCCTCTAGTGGGCAGAGAGCCCCGGGGAGTGGCTCATCCTACTTTCATTCACTCAGATGTGGTACAAGCAATCAACGTAACAGAAGGTTCCTCTGCCTTCCAATATCCATTAGAACGCACTCAGGGCAGAAATTCAGTCTCAGCTGTATGGACTTTTCTCCGGAACCTGCGACACGACATCAGCCCTGCCTGCAGCCTCGCTCCTTTGTGCTCAGAAAGGAGGGCATTTAGGCCTTAATTCTTCTTAACCGGTCTCCTACAGTCGCCCTTCTATCTTCTTCAGGGCCAGCTTGCAATAAGCCATATTCTTTTCTACCAACTCTAACCTGTTGAATATTGGTACTTAAATTTTAGCAGCCCAGGCATTTGATCCCAATAAAATATGTTTCCTGTACAGGATTTCTTCTTCCTTCTGTCTCAATGTTGTATCTCATTACCTGGAAGAGTAGGTAGAACACTTACCATATGTTTATTGAAGAGAAAAACAAAAAGATGTAAGTATACACAGAATAGTATTGCAGTGAGCTGAAAACAATATGTATATTCCAAAAACATAAACACTAATTGTTAATTTGACTAAAATTATTATATAATGATAGTGAGCTTAACGTACATAGTATAATGGGCTTATAATCCACTCCCATTCACTTGAACGTCAGTAATACCCTAGGGACAATTCCCCTGACTTTTGTCCTAAGGTCTAATACCAGGAGGGAGGCTGAGATGAGAAAGACAGAGAACCCTGGTCCCCCTTGGAAAATTCTGAAGTCCTAAATCAGACCACCCATGCCAGATCTGTTGGTATGACCTACAATAACACTTCTTCACTTGCAGCTCACTAAATGTTGATGCATACGGACTGCATCTCAGTCCTTCAATTATAACACAGTGAATTATGGGAAAAGACATGCAACAGACTCAACACCCTACGCAGCTCTCCAAGATCCAATGGGAGGTACCCTGGACCTTACACAATATTTTAAATTCCTAACCCCAACATTTTCAGTGCTTGTACCATTTTCCTTTCCACCCATACAAACTCATTTATTTTGAGTATAGCATTGCCTAATTAAACTTTGCTGCTTTTTCCTTACCACCATGACATTCCAGGTTCAGTTCTTTGCTGTTTGTGCCAAGAACCTAGCAACCCATTCAGAACCCCATCATCCATGGCAACAAGGTGATGCAGAGACAGGCAATATGTATGTGGAACTAAGAGACAAACTTTAACCTATAGTATGAAGGCAAATGTAAATGCATAAAACTGCAAACAGACAGAAAGAGTGGTCTTTTCATTCTTACTGTTTGAAAATATGGACACGAATGCCAGAAGAAATACTCTCAAAAGAGGGGTGTATTTCCTTTAAAGGAAACCTGAGGGTGATATCATTTCATTGCAAATTTTTATGTTTTCAAAGTCGTGTTAATTTTTATGTCCAGGTTCAGTCCCTAAACCTGATACAAACAAAATTAACAAATTGCTTTAGAGTTCCTGAGAGGCGTTTTTGCCTAAGGATTGCTTTTCTAATTAAGCACTCTAACTCTTTAACATGCTAATTTCACCCATTAACTTGTAGATGAAGTGGTTTCAGCTGTTATCTGTGAATCACTCACTACAGAGCTTAATCTACAATTTTGTGAAAGCTGATTTGAAATTTTTTTGCAAATTATTGTTAGAGATATTTGAGTTCTTATACAGTGCCTTTTTTTTAGTGTAGGTCACTCAGACTTTATGGATTTCTTTTTGCCATTATTGGGAATTGAACAAAGGCTTTTTTTTATTTAAAAGAGAATAAAACAAAAGGGGGCAGTACAGAGAAGATCAGAAGAGGACAACATAGGCAACACAGTACTTTACATTAAGTCAACTGGACATCTATTCCGCTTCTAGGCATATTCCCAGAAGATCTGAAAACATCATACCACAGTGATATATGTGCACCCACGTTTATAGCAGCACAATTTGTAATAGCCAGATCTTGGAAACAACCTAAGTGCCCATCAACTGAGGAATGGATAAAAAAGTTGTGGCATTTTTATACAATGAACAAAGGCTTTCATACTGAATTGTATCCCTAGGCCTTTTTATCTTTTATTTTGAAGCAAGGTCTCTTTATGTTGCCAAATTGCTGGTCTATACTTGCATTTGTGATATTCCTGCCTCAGCCTCCCAGAGTGTGGGCTTTCAGGTAGGGACTAGCACACTCAGCAGATTTTATGAATCTTTAAGGTGAAAAAGATAAAAAGAATTCTACACTGCAGCAGGGAAGGAAGTAGAGAGAATGTACTTATGTGAATCCCGAGTGAAAATTTTCTGGAGGACATTTCTGAGTGTGGATTTAAAGAGCTTCCCAAAATAAAAGAAAAAAGAAAAGGCCATTTAAATTATAAAGCTATGAACATTTCTGGAAATGTTTATCAAAAGTAACATCACTTTAAGACAGAAAGGTAAGAAGGTGACTAAAACTGGATGGGAAAGGAAGTGTGAGGAACAGTTCCTAAATCCCTACACGGGGACTTCTTGTAAGAACTCCAGCAGATTTTCCACAGGATGGCTTGGACCTCGTGTCAGCATGAGGAGTGGGTGACACAAAAACACAGTCCTCCCTTGAGCTGCAAGGTGTACTTCATTTCCTACTTTTAGTCACCCGTCACACCTGGTTTCCTACCTTTAATAAAACTTTGCTACCATTTGCACTTGTTTTGACCAGTTCTTTTCTCAGGACAGAAGGAACCTAGAGGCCACCTTCAAAAAGTGACTGAAATGCCCCAAAACCTACCAGTACATTAGCCATGTCTGACATGTCACCAGAAGCTAGGTGGAAATGCACAAATATGCAAAAGGAACACCGATTTTAAAGACAAGTCTTACTTGCACTTACTTTGCCTAAAGATACATTTATTTCTTTGAAACTTGGGATTCTTTTCTATTTATATCTGTTTCTCATTGCTATAAAAATAGACGTTAAAATAACAGGCCTTGTCTGATGCAATCACTGACAAAATAAGTATGTGTTTTATGTGTTGTGTTGTTATTGTTATTATGGTACATTTTATCTATTTGGTCATGGGAATGAGTATCTTGGCATGCAATGTGCAGAATGCTATGCAAGGTTATCTGTATCTCAGTAATGGTGTTTCTCTGGAAAATGCCTTTAGGGGAGAACTGCTTTAGTACTATGTGTTTAGGAAGCTTGGATCTTGTATTAAAGATTGAGGATTCCTAAGCTAAATGTTTAAAAATTGAAACGTTCCACTTTCCAAAATATTGAGGACAGATGTGATAGTCCAAGTTCAAAATTCCACACCTAACCTCATAAGACAGATGGTGGTGAAAATGTAGGTACACAAAAATGTATATACAAATTTTCAGGCTATGGTTATGAAACAAATGAATTCCATGTTGATTTGGGTCATATGCCTAAGATACTTCATTATGAAGATATGAGTATTCCAAAATCCAAAGCACCTCTGTCCCAAACATTCTGAATAAAGGATATTTAAACTTTTGATAGAGAATGTTAGAAGAACATTCAAATAAATTGCTGGGAGGTCACATAGTGCAGGTCTTGACACATGCACTGAAGTAGGAGATTAGGGCTGGTGTAAACCTGACAAACACCTGATGGAATATATCAGAGGTCATAAAAACCAGAGGACAAACACAAAACATGGGACCAAACATGATCTCACAGCTCCTGAGCACCATATAAGGAACCAATCAGAAAGTGATATTTTCAGTGCTTCATTTGAGTCTGCCACTGTTTGCAGGACCAATGAGAAAAGTGTATTTTTAATACTCCATTTCTATCTGAAGGGAAACCAATGGAGTCATTCTCTAGAGCAGTTTAAATCTGGCTCCAGGCAAAGTGAGTTTTTGATAGAACAACTGTAATAGTACCTTCTGTGCAAGAGGGAGAAGTCAGTCCAGGAATTTCAAGTACAAAAGCCACCTCAGGATCCTTGTAATTCTATTCATAGGACCATCCTTGATTCATAGTTTATTACTTTTAGCCTTGAATAATTACTTGCTACCTATTCTGGTGTGTTGTCCAAATCTTTGCCCAAGAACCTGGAAAGAACCCTATGCAAACCTCCATCTGCTCCATCTGCCACTGTCCTGTAAATCCTCACACCGAAGCCTGCAGCCAGGAAAAAGGACCCAAGGTTCCTCAACCTCAGCCCACCACTGGCCTTGCTAACCACTGTCTGGTCAGCATGAGAGATGTGCCCATGAGAAAGAAGGGGACATCTTGGAAGGGGCCCCTACATTGCTGCGTATGGCTTTTTAATAAAAAAACTGCTAAGCTCTCACCATTCATAACAGCAATGGATCACCAAAGGCTCAGTCTACCTTTAGATGGAGCTTCTCAACATTTCAGAGCATCCATTGGCCCCATTCCCTCACTTCCCAAAACAACTCTGTGCATGTTTAGTGAGCAGGTCAGTGGTACCCCAGGGAGACACAGAGCTCTAGAGCTGCCACCTCCTCTGCAATTTCAGGTAGAAAGAAATCCACATTTATGAAAGAGAAGTCACATGCCATTATTTTATTTTCTCCCTGATTCCCTTGCCAAAGAGCAAATGTTGATGTATTAAAATTGCTTTAATTATTCCATCGAATTGTTCCAGCAATTACATTCTCTCAAATTAATTAAGAGCGTTGCAAACATTTTTAATGGAAATAAATTTGTTGAAGCTACGTAAGGAGATGGGGAAAGTATTCTAAACACTGATAGAAAAGTAGATACCAGTGTGTTTGAAGAGATCTCCTTTGCAGTGAGTTTTTTCATTTGTTGGTTTAGTATAACTCTGGGATACTTACCTCTGTTTTTCATCTGAATATAAAGAATCATTTCTTCTACAATTATACCTTATTACTCAGTTCAGTCTACTTTTTAGGAATTTAAAACTTGGTGGTCTAAAATAGTAGGGGTTTCTTACGTTACAATTCTGGTTGTCAGAGGTCTGAAGTGGATCTGCGGTGTGGAGCAAGGAAAGACCAGGGTGAACACCAGGATTGCCAAAAGCGGCAGGGTGGGTCCATTTCCGCAGTTTCCAGAGGCTTCTCTCATTTGTTGGCTCGTGGCCTTTTTCTTCCCTTCAAAACCACAAGTGCTATCTAGTCTTCCACCTGCTGCACTGGTTCTGGTTCCTTTTCTCCACCCTCACCTGGGCAGTTAAGACCACTCTCCCTATTCTAAGAGCACCTTGTTCACAATGTGAATTCCATTTCCAACCTGAAATCCCCTGTCCTGTGAAATCTAACATATTCACAGGGTTTCAGGGATGAAGACGTAGACATTTTTGGAGAGACAACAGAAGACTAAAAGCCTCTAAGATTTGTCCTCTGTTGGAAGCTCTTGGGCGTGGGTTGGGGCCTGCAGCAGGGCCTGGATAACTGACAATCAGGTGCTGCTGGAGGAGACTGAAGCGGCATCATGGTGAGCAGTTCTGAAGGCTTGAAAGTGTTAGGTCCCTCACCCAAGACTTAGTTTAGAGGCTCAGAGGCTAGTGCTCAGAAGGTTAGAAGTGGCTTTAGCTTTTTTAACAAGTTGAAAAGGTTTTTAAAGGGACACTTCAGTGATGTTTACAAAGCTGAAGCAATTAAATGCCACTGGTTTCTATCATGCTAGGCAAAACTATGTGTAGATTCTCTGCCTTTTGACTGTGAAGTCATTTGTAAAAACCCCGAAACCTTGAAAAAAACCCAAGCATTGAACAAGGCCTAAAACAGAAACTAAGGCCATGCAGAGAGGACTCCTACTCCAGCAGCTCTTGCTTCTCACAGGAAGGACGAGCAGGTGCTGTTGTTACAGAACACAGCTCGGAAGGTACAACCCAGTCCAGAACTACTGCATCCAACAAAAAGAATCACACTCCTCAGATCTCAAGTTATTTCTTTCCACTACTGATATTAGCAATATGGAAACGAGTCTAGGCCTTTATAAACAAGAGGATAAAGATCAAATTACAATCAGATATATCGATACATGTTTTGTGTAATTAAAGTAAAATTTTTACATTCGTCTCTGAAAGCTCCAACAATGCTTGAATTAGAAAGTTGTGACTACATTAGAGTTTGACGTATCTTCATTTATAAAACACCTGAAATGCCCAGGAACACTATCCGATGGAAAGCAGGTGACCAGAACTATTTAGGCACTGAGTAATTTTACTCTGAAGACCATAAAGGAACTGTTTATTATTGTTACTGGCATAATCAAAAAAGCAGTTTTTATGATTTTAAAATGTCACAGATTATTAACTTTTTGATGGATAGAGTTATAATACCCTTTGGTTCCTAAGTGTTAGTTTATGTAATGTTTCTGACAGATTATATAGTCTTTTTAGGGGCAATGGCTGAAGTTTGAAATCCCTCGAAAGGAATTATTCACTAGATGATTGTTGTCAAACAAGATAAAACCTCATTTTATAGCAGATTCTTAGACGTAAGTATTACATAGATAGCAAATATACATTTTTAAATTTATTTTTTGATTTCAGGGCATTCTTTTTTTCAGGCTATCCTTCTACCCACTGAAAACTATTGTGTGAAATGAAATCTGTCTTCCCAAATTTTCCATTAAAAAACTAATTTGTAAGCTCAAGAAGGATGGGAAACTTTGTCACATACATGTTTGATACAAAGGAAAGCACATTGAAAATGTACAATTTATATTTAGCAACTAGAGGGAACATCTGTTAACCTAACTAAGGGACATATCTATTATTCAGGGCAAACATCACCATAATTATTTGATCATTTATCTGAGAAATCTGAGCTGTGTGCTCACAGAGAAATCCCTCCCTTCCTTTTGGGCTGGTGCAGAGAACAGAATTGTTATTTGTATCAAGGGGATTGTTAATGAAATAGGACTTAGGTGGCGGCTCACAGTTGAATCACTGGATGAATTATCAAGTGTTTTTGATAAGTGAACTGAGGGATGATAGAGTACAGGGATGACATGGAAACTGGTTAACAGCTGAACCAGGGAAAACACCAACCTAAGAATAGACACTAGCAATCCAACAGGATGCTAAGTACTCTACTGTGCTAGACAAAGCCTTTAGGTTCTGGACTGCACAAGGGTCAGTAGGAGATTCTGGGTCTTCTAATATGCCCAGAGGACATTCGTGGAGTTTACAGCAATAGCTATTTCTCTTATGCTGAATATAAGGTCTAATGTAAGCAAAGAAAAATTCATTAGTACTTTGGGTCCTCTGTGCCCTCCTGCAAAGGCACATCTGTGTAGCATTCAGTTTAATTTACACATGGTGAGAAGGTCTAAAATTCTCCTTTTAAGATATTTTGCTTCTTGAAGAATTATCTTGAGGAACAGAGGGGTTCCAAAAACATTCAATAAAGCAGACTAAGAATTGTGCTGTACTACGTCGTTATTACTAACAGAACACTGTTTTTCATGTGTTGTAATGCATCTTTGGAGGGAATACAGCATAAATAAAAATACTTGCTATGTACAGCTACATAGCCCCCAGTCCAAATCCTTTTCTGATCATTTATTACTTCTGAAATCCTGTACACTCTCTCTTAGCTTGAGTTTGCCATGGCTAGAGGTAGGGCTAATGACTTCCGCACTATAGCTGTTTTGTCTCTTGTACTGATCTCTATATACATAATTTTATGACATCCTCTTAGAAGATATTTCCTAGGCTTGCCATCTGAAATTATAACCCATTTATGCTATTGTGTATCTTGCTTGATCGTAGCACTTCTCACTTGCTAATTAAGCCAATCTTCTTTTTGAAAGTTTATCATTCATTTTGTATCTGTTTATTCACTTAAAAATGCAAACACCAAAAGGTTGGAATTTTATTTTGGTATTGTGATTCATTTTCATATGTTTGAGGACTAGAACCACAGCTGTATATAATACATATCTATTAAATAAATAAAGTAATAGTCTCCATTATTTTCAGTCCTGAATCAGTTAGGCTGTTTTCTATTGCAATAACAGAAATCTTGAGTTATATTTATTTAAAGAGAAAGGAAATGCCTCATTCTTCCTAAACTAGAAACTCACTAATGCTCCACTTGCAACACTGCCAAGCTTATGCTCTTTTCATTTTATTCACCTTCACTTTTCTGTCAAAGCCTTTGTGCTGTGTACACTGGACGCCTTAAACAACAGCCATGGTTTTCACATAGTTCTGGAGGCCACAAAGTCCGTGAGCACAGTGCAGAAAGAGGCAGCCCCCTTTCCTGACTCATAAATTGCCTACTTTTTTGCAATGTCCTGACTCAGGGAAGAGGGAAGGGAACCTGTGGGGTCTCCTAATTCTATTCATGAAGCCTCCACCTTTGTAATCTAATCAATTTCCAAAGCTCCCCCCATCACATACCACCACAGAGGACATCAGGTTTCTATATATTTCCATTATAGAATTGGGGGGACTAAAATGTTTGGTTTATTTCACCAACAAGCTGAATTCTCTGATGCTGTCAAAAAGCCTAAGCAGCAGAGGGGGTAATTTGGTTCTGTATGTAAATCAATAAATACAGGAAAACCTACCTCACACCCACATGATAAAACCCCTTCCTTGGATCGGGGATTGAATTCACCTAATTCAAGTTCAGTTCTCTTTGCCTGTTCTTTCTCAAGTTTAAGTGGGTATCAGAATCACCTGGAAGGCTGTTGATACATAGGTTGTTGGTGAGGCTCCTTCCTCAAATTTCTGATATAATGGTTTCAGAAACATAAACTGAAAGTGAGGGATCATGAGCAATCCCCAGCACAGAAAGAAAGAAAGAAAGAAAGAAAGAAAGAAAGAAAGAAAGAAAGAAAGAAAGAAAGAAAGAAAGAAAGAAGAAAGAAAGGGAAAAAAAGAAAAGCAAAGAAAAGAAAAGAAACATAAATTGAATGTAGGTTTGTAGCAAGTCCACAGAGAAGTGAGGAGGCACTTGACCGCAGTTGGAGAATCACCACCTTAACCAATTATCAGTCTTGAAGAGAAAATCACAAATGCTTTCCTAAGACTAAATTCTTGAACAATCTCTGGGAAAAAAATGGGAGGACCGTCATTTGCTTGGATTTCAAGAGCCGTCTTTAGAGCTGAAGGTAGGATCAGTGTCCCCTTACTCACATAGGTACAAATGTCAGGAACAAGAAGGAGAAAGATGGTGGATTCTGGATAGAAGTTCTCAGCCATACACCCTCTTTCATGAAACTGGCTTTTAAGAAACTGACAATGTACCTAGTTTTTAACAATGTACAGAGTTTTCCTGATCAAGAATATATTAGCCGAATTCAATACTTGTCTTCTGCTTCCTAAACTTGCTCACTTTGCACATGCAAAGACTCACGTACTCTCACATGGTGTTGCACTGTCATTTATTTCATTTATCTTTTCTACATGTCTGAAGACCTGTTTATCCAAGGACTATTAATTCCACTCTGGAATAATTAATAGAAAGCAGAACAATTTTATAGTAAGGAAGGAGTCACTTAAAATCTGCCTGATGTAAGGTGGTAGAGCTAGTCAGTAACTTGGAGTACTTTAAATAAAAGCCTACATTACATAGTACGATGCTTTGAAATCTAATAGAAAGATTAGAGTAAAGGGTAGTCTGCCTGATTTCAAATTGCCCCTGAATACCATACAAAAAGGATACATAACTTAGATTAACTTTAATTTCTCATTTGATAAGGAGTATTTGGTGTATGTAGGAAACATAATTCAAGGTTATGTCTAATTGACATAAAAGGTTTTCTGCATCCATAGTTTGCTTATTTTTGAGACTAAATACTCACTTCATAGAATACTCTCCTTTATTTACTACATGCAGTCATTTATTGGAATTTGTTGAGGACTGATTCCTAGAACTTTCTCAGATAACAAAATCCATATAGGCTCAAATTTCTAGCATAAAAGAGGATAGTATTTCCATATAACTTGTGTGCATCCTTCCATATTCTCTAAATTATCTTTAGATTTCTTATAGTATTTATTGTGATTTAACCTTTATATAAGTTGTTATATATTATATTGTTTTGTGAACAATAATGAACAAATAAATCTACCCTTGCTTAGCACAGACACATTTTTTTCCAAATATTTTTTATTCACTGACTCTGAAGTTCATGGATATGGAAATTGTGGTCTTGGGGGCTATTGTTCTAAGAGGCCTCAAATGTTATAAATAATAAATCACTGCTTTGCATCATGGTCTGTGTGTTCAAAAAACTTAGGGAGTGCTGTCAAAATGGTTATTCTTAATGTTTGTAGAGAATGAAGATTCTGTAATTTACCTGAAAACAACAGATAGATGTAGATTTGTTTTTTAAAAAAAAGCAAATCATACATTTGTTCAATCATATTTTCTTACAAGAGAGAATCAACTATTTTTAGTAATGTTAAGAAATAAAAGGTGGAATGTGTATCCAAATCTCCGTAAAAGAATCATCAAAAACTCCCCAAAGCAATATATAAAATGCATACTGAAATAATTAAACATTTTAAATTATTGAAATAGGAAACTGGAATCTATTATGGAAAAAAAAAAGAAACAAAGCTCCACATGTATACTGAAACACTGAATCATTATGATAATGAAAGAAGTAAAATATGTTCTCATCACTGCAATATTGATAGCACGTCAACCATCTAGCATATGGTGGGTAAGAATTCAAACATAATTTTGAGATAATAACTAGGCATTAATTTTTGCAGTTCATGGAGTATTCTGGTACACACTTTATTTATATACCCTACTGTGTCAGAAGTTTGTTGGGAAGAAAAAAATTTTGTTGGGAGCTTTAGCTGATATTAAAGAACTCAGAGATTCAAGGCCAAGCTTATTATCAGCAGTAATTATCCCTTCAGTGTGTATTAGCTCCAATTTTTTTTTTCTCTCACAGAGAGTAGGCAGCAACTTATTACAAACATTTTATACAGAAGACTGAAGTTTGAATGCTTAAATCTCCCACCTAGTACTGCAGGACAGAGAAAAAAATCAAATCTAATTGTTTAAATGACCTTCTATTCTTTCAATTAAGTAGTGTTATATTCACCCTTATAATATGCCTTCCAAACTTTTCCAAGGGCCATCAGAAGAGTCACCCTACAGAAGATAACTGGAACCAGCAGGTGAGTCTATGATGCAGTGACTTGAGGAAGCCACCTGGGTCCATGTATTGAGCAGACACTCAGGGGTGCTGGCAATGCAGAGCAGCTGAATCTAAATATCTTGCTCCTGCACCTTCTGAGGCACAAAAATGTCAATAAGAGCTGAGCCGTCTCATAGGAAGAGTGGCATAGACTACACATGGCTATGGAGAAAATTCCTTGAGGAGAGAGCTCTGTACCTAATGGTAGGATGGATCGATCGATACCTCTGGCTTCTATAGGCTAGAAAAGGGTCCTAACATGAATGGACAGTTACTCTGGACTGTATTTTGCACATCTGCTGACAGAGTCACATGTTCAGGGATGTTTAAAAATATCAGAACAGAAGAATATTCCACATGTTTAGTCCATGGATTAACAATACCTTGGAACAGGGAATTTTATAGCCTATAATGCCTAACAATAAGCACAGAGATACCATTCATGGAGTAGTGGGTTGATAAAGAATTGGAATGAAAAAGTGAAAGCAACTGTTGTCCAAACTAAGAGAAGAGATGCAAGAAAAGCAGATTCACATACCTGCAGAAGAGTATGCTCACACCCAGCCTGAATGTGGCCAACAAAGATGTGTGTATTAGGTAGATTTCTTTACTTTTCTGAGAGATTGGGGAAGTTGAGATGGGGGGGGATTCTAGCATGACTGTGCTTTTCTCACCATTGTGGAGATAGGGACTCATGATAATATTATATATTTTTTAATTTTTCCAGCTGCATATTTTTCATTTTCTTTTTTCCTGCCTGATGTAGTACTCTGCTATTGCAGGAAACAAAAATGATCCCTAAGCATGAAACTGTAACTGTAGCTTTAAACCTTTACCTCCGAATTCTTCGGACTTGATGAAGTTCATTGTGTTTAGTAAAATTGGAGTTGGAGATGAAGAGAAGTCAGTTTCTTGGTGCTCAACATAATCCACTGCCTCTCTAACTCTACTCAAATGAATGGGAACAGAGAGGTGGGAAAGTGCTTGCTAGATTAGTCTTGCTGCTACAATCTGAATGACACAATTGCTGAACCCAACATCCTTCCATCCTTCCTTTAATGTGCCTAAAATTAAATGACAGATTGAAAAGTAAAGTAATGAATAAGTCGTTATGCAGTGAGGGGCAATTTAATATCATATTAATACCTTAAGAAATTCTGATAGCAGAGAGGTGATATCACTTAGCTAAATTTGACTAGATATCTGAAAGGCCAAATCCACTCCTGCTTTGAGAACCTGTCAAGGTTGAACGGAAGGAAACCTGCAAATCAGAAAGTCATTGCTCTAGGAAATAGTCCAGTCACATGGTGTGATGATGCATTCCACTGTTGATGACTGAGTTGGATTTTAAAAATGGTCTACTCTTTTCTGATTCTTATTTTTTAGATATCATCTGCTATATTAGGTTATAGTATAACAGTAGCATTGCCGCTAACATGATAATGTCAATGTTGATGGGCAAATGTATCAGGGAATCAAGTAAAAGCCTTCTTGGGATTTAATACTAAAGGAAAACAGCTGGCCTGAAGAAAAATTGTATTTAGCTAACAATCACCTAGTTTCTGTGCTAAACAGCTATGTCCCAATTTATCATAAAGTGCAAATAATCCCAAATTAAAGGGAAAAAATAAGAAAATATATGTAATAGGATGGTATAGTTGCTTTTAACCTCATAGCCACTTCACTGGCTCCTCCAAATGTTAGGAATAATTACACTGATACCATTCCTGTCTCTATCGGATCTATTAAATGTAAATGCCAGACAAGTATGGATAGTTTTGCTTTAAGAATGTCTTGGCCAAAGGCCAGAGCATGCCCTGTGTAGTAAAGCATTCAACTTTGCCCAAAGAGAAGTCTGCATTATATTTTGTTCCTTGAAAGACAATCTCTAACCCGTTGGAATTTCTGAAATGATAAGGCTTTTATTTATGATAAGTCTCTTGTCCCACACTTGATACTTTGTGTTTATGTGGTGACTCACTGTGGGCCCCACAGGCCACAGGAGATCAGCTTGTCCTTCATGGAGGGGATTGCTGGAGGCGGAACTCAACTATACAGGGAATTAATCAATCAATCATGTCCATGTGCCAAAATGCCAATAAACAGTCTAGACTTTGGTACTCATATGAGCTTCTTGATGGCAACCCCTGAATGCCAGAGATTTACATGTCAATGGAGCTTTCATTTTTGGAAATCTATGAGCCTCCATCCATTATGTCTCTTTCCTGGTTCTATATGTCTTAGTTACTTTTCTTATTGCTTAGACAAACTACTCAACACCCAAAGTTAAAGGAGGAAAAGTTTATATGCCTCACAGTTCAGGCAGGTTTCAGTCCATAGTTGGCTGGCTCCAGGGCAGAGTGGCATGGCAGAGAGGCATCACAGAGGAGAAACAGTTCATGGTGGGCAGAAGGTAGCAAAGCAAGCAAGCAAGCTACAAGTTCAACCAACAACAGCAGGTTTTTCTTCCCCTTTTATATTCTATCTAAATTACCAGGTTTAGGGTAGGTGCTGAACCAGTGAACTGATTTAAATAATCACACACCCTTAATCCTAGCATCACACACTCTAGATCCAGCCACCTCTGAAAGAGTCCTACCTATGACCTCATGAGGCTTAGGGAAAATGACTACAACAAGCCAAGTCTCCTCTGAAATTTAAAGCAAGCTTTTACCTACAAGTCCCCGTACAAATGAAAAGGAAGTTCAACACTTCCAACATTCAATGGCACAAGATAGATATTTACAATCCAAAAGGTAAAAATGGGGAAACAAAGGAATGGGACCAAAGCAAATCAAAAAATCCCCCTGGGCAAACATGAAGCCCTACAGTTCTATGTCCAGTATCTCTGGCCATCTGTGACAAGCTGTGATACCAAAGGGTTGGGTTTTCTGCCCCGTGGCACTGCCAGTGGTTGTAGCTCCCTTGGCTTCTCACTTGGGCTGGCTGTGCTTCCTCCTTGCAGTTTTCCTCAGATGATCTGTGTTCCTGGCTCCTCCAAACATTCTGGGTCTCCACTGCACCTACAGCTTTATGCTTGCAGCTCCATACACTGCCCTGTCAGAGGCACACTACCTAGCCTTGCAGGTCTTGCTTTGAAATCTGGGGGGAAGCCTTCCCAATCCTGAAATTCTTGCATGTGTCTAAAACAAGCGTCACGTGATGATGCCAAGGTCTGATCCCAGGTGCACCAGTAGCCAGGCTCCCGTCTCTTTTGGCTAAAGGGGTCAAGTGCCTATGAATCAAATCCCAAGGGGCAACTTCGTAGCTCACCACCTTACTGGGATACATGCTCTGGGGCTTCCTTCTCAGAACAAAGTCTTTTGCTTTGGCAATTTTGAGGGCTGCAGTTTAGAGTCCTGCTTTTTCATGTGATATCCTCAGGCCATTTTTCTATTCTCCTGCTGCTTCTCAGCAATGAAGATCTTCTCTGGACTATCTCTGAACTATCTTTGCAGTCCATGGATTTACATGGGGTGACTTTCTGGTCAAATTCACATTTTTAATCATTCTGCAAGGCTCTTAGCTCTTAATTCTCAACATAATTTTTTGAGACAAATTTTGCTATTAGTTTAGACTAAACTTGAACTCACTTTGTAACCTAGGCTAGCCTTGAACTTGCAGTGATCTTCCTGCCTCAGCCTCCAAAGTACTGGGATTATAGGCATACACTAGTATATCTGACTTCAACATAAATCTGGCTAAAAGCCCACAGCAGTAGCCATGACGCAACCTAACATTACAGTATCTTGAAATTTCTTCTGCAAGATTAATTAGTCCACCACCCTTAATCCCAGTCTCAGGCAAACTCTGTGGATATAAGCAAACTGCAGACAAAGTTTCTAATAAGGCATAACACACATTATCTGGAGTCTAGTAGTGAATGCAGTCCTTCTTCCAAGCAGAAACTTCCTGAACCTGGTCTTTACCAGTATCTTTTCTGTCTGTGTTCTGGTTCTGGTATTCTAAACTCTAGCCAGGATCTTCCCAGGGGTTTCCAGGACTGCTATTGTAGCCAGCATCTCTAAACCTTTCCAAACTCTTCCCACCAGCAGTTCCAAAGAACCCTGAACCACATGGTCAGGTATAATCAAAGACCCCACTTCTGCTACCTAATTCTGTATTAGTTATTCTTCTCATTGATGAAACAAAATACTCAATACCAAAGTTAAAGGGGGAAAAGTTTACTGGGCTCACAGTTTGTAGGGGATGCAGTCCATAGTCAGCTGGCTCCAAGGCAAAAGAGAAACCATTCCAGGGCATGGCACTTGGGAGGTAGGAAGCAGTGAGCTTCCCTTTAAGTTCATATTTCATCCAGGCTACAAGACTGCTGGCCCAAAATGGCCTTCCGTTCCAGTAAATCCATTTGGGCACACCAGAAATTGTGATAAACCATTCAGGGGACTGATCCACACACGCTTAATCCAATATCACACATTCATGATACAATCACCTCCAAAAAGCCTCATCTATAAGTATGTGAAGTTTAGGGGTAAACATCTAGATACAAGCTATAACACACAGTTTATGTAAACCAAATTACCTGTTTAACTTCAAATTTCTCACATTTATAACCAAAATGACTCTTGCTAATGCATTTATTTAAAGAAATGTTGCTTAGTAAATGTCTGTGATTTAGAATAGTAAAGATGTAATTCTTTGGCTTGACAATTACAAGTAAGAGCTCAAAATTTTAGGGTGCAAGATGTGATAAACTTTCTTTGAGGATGATTTTCTCCCTGAGTTTTAATCTGAACTAATGTTTTACAAGTAAACACAGAGGAAAATTTACTTGGTACTTAAGAAAGGATAAATATAAAAGAAAGAAAAAAAATAATAAAACAGGCCCAAAGTTATACAATCTTTTTTTTTCTGGATACATTGTTATATAATCAAAATAAAGTTTGGCAAGATTTACAGTTACAATTGCCATATTTCATATTTTCAATGACAATATACTGATCAAAGACTTACACAAAAATAGGTGTTTTTTTCATCATGATATTCTGGCAAACTCAAGTAATTCTGAGCTTGCTCTAAGATTTTATAGAAAAAAATATATTGCAAGCTTTTTCTCATATCTATTTCTTCAAAGGCATTCCCAAGACAAAATTATATATATATATAGTAATCTAGAGGAACTTATTGTGGCTTAAAAATATATATTTAAGTTGATACAAATTGTCAATATTTCTGCATCAGTGTTAAAATACAACTTCTATGTTTCATTGACTATTGTAATTTATTTATTTCAGATGAGCATATCTCTAGGATATACAAAGGCTGTCAGGGTAGATTTAATAGTACTATTTCTTTGGCAGTATTGGAATTTTGGGCCTTTAATAATTATCCATAAAACAGTCAAACATCAATATGTAAAAATAATAGTGGCCAGTGCTGTCTTTGAAATTGCAATATTCCAAATAAATAGATAATATTTCATTTTATATCATTATGAAGTAACTTCTAAATTTTTGTGAAAAAACATATGTTCAATGATTTTTTTTGAGTCAGAGGCTTGCTATTAGTTCATGTGGCCAACTCACTATGTGTCTCTAGCTGGCCTCAAACTCATGGAGATCTTCTTGTCTCAGCCTCCCGAGTGCTGAGATTACAGTCATTCACTACCACCCTCAGCTTCACATTTCTTTTAAAGACTGAGAATAAAATTTTGCTGTCACTGAAGCCAACTGCACTTTAGAATTAGATTAGTTTATTGATTAATTTAATTTTGCTTCTAATGTAAAGGAAGGGGTAATATTGCAAATAAGTCCCCAGATTCTTTACATATCTTTTTTATTGTTTGTTACATAGGTTAGAGGCTGCTTAAATTACACACCTGTGCAGTAAAAAGGTCAAATGTGCTTCTCAAATGCTATTTCCTAAGCAATGCCATTTTTTCATTTTTTTACAGAAGTTGTGACATATCTGGCAATAAGCATCCATGTCCAGAAGGGCCTTAGTCCCTTATGTTAGTGCTGGTCAGAGTATTGAGCTCTCTTCAATTGCTTTTGATCTGAAGTTGACATGACAACCAGCAGCAAGTTATTTTCCATGGAAGACAGTCAGGTAGAATTCACTGTCTTCCAACTGCTGATAAGCACTTTTAATAATGAAATAAAGATATGTATTGTTAACGCTAATAAAACTTACTCCTCATTCTTTAGGTTTACTACCTCTATCATATCTCAACTTTGGTACAAAATTAATAGAATCAGACCTGGTTCAAGTTGACAATTTTCTTCTCCATTTTAGTATGTAACAATTTCCCTGGAGGGCCAGGGGTTTAGCTCAGTGGCTTAAGCGCCTGCCTGGCAAACATGAGGTCATGAGTTTGATCCCCGGTACAAAAAAAAAAAAAAAAAAAAAAAAATTTCCCTGTTTCAGAGAGAGAGAGAGAGATGTCTTTCTCCTTAATAAATTATCATAAATAGCTTCATTGGATTCTTTTATAGCTGTAATCTACTTGCAAAGATTATGTGAATTGCCAACCAGAATTAAAAGTAAAACTAGCTCAGACTAGTAAGTAATTTTTCCCATGACCCTAAGGGCTAATGAGGGTCCCTGTTAACATTAGTCTTCAAGGCAGCGACGTCAAGATTCTGACTTTCACCCTGCCAATCTGTTTACACTTAAGCCACATTAGTCCTTCACTCATGATGGTTAGACCTATCATGAGTGAAAGGTAAAATTCTTATTTGAATTATGCGCAGGTAAATTAGAGCACCAGATTGTTAAAAACTACAAACCACACATGTAGATCTCAAAATGCTAAGAAATCATTGCCCTTTAATAAAAAGGTATTATTAACAAATTAGTAAGCAGTATACGAATGACCTGTAGGAACCTGTCAACCAACTTATGAAAAAGGAAATTTTGGCAGCCTTTTCTTAGTGACTGACTCCACTCTGGGTTTTGCCAACACAGTGCAACACAACACTCATGAAGATGCTGCTCTCATCAGGGCAACATTTATATAAAGTAGTCGGGTGCTACAATACCAAAGAAATGATGGACCTCTTGAGGCGAAATCGGAAATCATTGGTAGGAGGTGACATTTGACCTCACACTGAAAAGATGAGAAGGAGTCTCAGGTTTGAAGAGCTAGATAGGGGAATTCTAGAAAGAAAAACATAGCCAGTGCAGCAACTTTGAGACAGGAATGTTTTTGGCCTGCTGGGGATTAAAAGGAGGCCCAAATTCTGGCAATGTGGTACCAGGGGCACGCAAGGGGTCAGAGGGCAGAGGTCAAAGTGGAGCTCATATAGAGTCATGTACAAAGCAGAGTGACATGCGGGTTGTATTTTAGAAGACCCAGAGATGTCCTTGAATTAATTTGAGCAAGCTTTAACATTTGTATGTATATAAACCATATTTCCAACCTATTTCATACTGCCTGAGAGATAAGTATGCACTTTGCAAAGATTTAGGTATGCAGATATAGATACAGATGATAAACAGGTATAGACTTTCTATGATTCAGTCTCTCTTCCTATTTGTTATCAATATCACACACTGAGAAATTGGAAAGCATGGTTTATATACAAATCAATCTGACTATAGATAGCCAGAGCTGTATCTATCACCTATCTATATGAAGTCTATAAGAAAAGGCAGCTGTAAGGGCTCCATCTTATTACTTTAAACACTCAGAGCCTCAGTGCAGGGAAATGATGGGAAGACACCAGGGAAAGGTGTTAGGGATTTCTGGGTGATTTCACGATCCCTTTGCCAGGGAGGAGGCTGTGGGAGTCACTTTCTCCACTGTTTGACCCTACTTCCTCTTCTCTTCTTTCAGATCACTCACCTTCATCGTACAATTCATATTGCCTCCACTGCACAGTTGTCAGGCCCACCCAAATAAATGCGATTTTAACTCTGGACCATGGCTTTGCCGATGGAATACATCACGTTCTCTGAGGACTGAAAGGGAAGCATCTGCCCTACTTCCGCTCCCTGCTCTCGGGGCTCGGATACCCCGTCTGTCTCTGCGCCTTGCTTCTCAGTGAGATGAACTGCTGTCCATGTTGACAGCCCTCTCAGGTAAGGAGGGGAAGGGCAGAGTTAGCTTTTGATGTTGGCACGTTTCTAGAAACAGAAAACAAAACAGCTTAGCAGCCAGAGAAATGTCGCCTTTGGATTGTGACCAGAGGGCCAGTGCAAAAGTTTTCCAAACAGAAGTGAAATTTCTCTAAGCAAGTTGGTACTAAAACCTTCAATGCGGTTAGGTAGATTTTAGTAAAATTTTCATTCCAAGAGTAATTATATTCTAAGATTGTAATTAGATTGGTTAAATATCCAAGAGCAAAATGCTAATCAAAGCTTTATTTCCACCTTTTAGAAATCACTTTAATTAAATTTTAAGATATACATTAAACATACACATTTATATAATAACTACTTTTGGACACAGAAAAATCTTCACTTTTCTGTATAATCCTGCATAAAGAGTAATATATGCCTTTAAAATAAAATACAACCTCCCCAATGCAATCTTTGGAAGTACCAGGCACTGTTAGCAAAAGAATTTATAAAATTAATATTTATATTCCATAACTGTCAAATTATCTTTTATTTGATACCTCAAAGTTCGTGCCAGTATGTCATACAGTATACCATTATGTCAATGGGATACATCTTTTATCCCAATAAAGTTCACAGATAGAAAAATAAAATTTGAAGATATTATTAGTAAAAGGGAAATCTAAGTTGGTTCTAACTAATTCTCCATTATGCTTCTTTAGGTTGTCTTAGCTTTGGCCCACAGGCTTTCAGTCAGTCCCTGCGGGGCTCAGTGACTCCCTGCCTCAGGGTCTGCACACAGGCTTTGCTGTGCTCCTCAGGGGCTATAGAATCACCTTCAGCCTTTGCTCACACTTCTGGTCACATTCACAGCACCCCCACTGGGAGCTGGCACACAGCACATGTATAGTAAATATGAGTGAGTGAATGGATGAAAATCTGGGATACAGTCAAGGGCAAGGAACTTAGATACTTAAAGTTCCAAATCACGATTTTTGTTAAATACATTAATAATTTATTTTAAGCAAAGAATAATTTGCAATTGGTTACATGGAGAGGACTCGGGGAAACTTACTTAGTCAGAGATTTTGAATTTGAACTTACACCCTATCACTTAGCTTCAGTGTATGTGTTCTAAATTGGTTATTTACTCTTGTGTTGTTCCTTTCTTTGCCCTGGTCACAATATAGGTGCAGTATAGACTGACAGTAGGAATTTATAAGTGCAAATATAGAGTATTAGTATAAGAAATAGACTTGGTTTCAAAAAATTTGGATTAGACCCTAGATTCAAGTACTTGGTAATCACAGGAACAATTTCATGTCAGGTGTTTTGGGGAATTGTTCTAGTAAGTTATTAAATGGTATGACCCAATGGCCTGAGCAAAACTATTTAAAGGAGGAAAGATTTTTTTGGCTTATGTTTTCAAAGGGTGCAGTCTATAGTTTATATTTTCACTCATGGTTTCAGAGGATGCAGTCTATAGTTGGATTGATTTTGACTCATGGTTTTAGAGGAGGTAGTCTATAGCTGGCTGATTCTCCTGCTGTGGGCTGAAGGTGAGGCATAAGACCATGGCAGAAAGGTCTTGCAAGGAAACCTGCTTGCCTCCGGGAAGACAGTAAGCTGAAAGAGTTGTGCAGGTGGGAGGCTTCTTTTCATTTTTGTTTCATCCAAGAACCCAGATGACTAGACGATGCTGCCCACACCCAGGACAAGTCTTCCTACTCAATTTTCCACAAGTCAATAATACCTGGAAATTCAACTGTAAACATACCAGAAAGTGGCTTGACTACTTTCCTATGTGTTTCTCCATCCAGTCAGACTGACTACAAAGATTAACCCTACACTTGCTGTTATTTTTTGTCTTATGTGACTCTTTTTAATATCCAGGATTTTTTCTACTATTTTTTAGAAAAGCTGAAGCAATCATGGACACCATTCTCTTACAACTCTAGCAGGTGCGTGTTTATACCTTAGAGATACTTAATTCCTGCCAACAATTCTAAGTTTTTCTACTCATTTTCTATCTTTTGTCCAAAAGACACCTTAAAGTTGTTAAACTCATTTAAAAGTAGTTTTAAGGGCATTCAGAGGCTGTTCTTGATGGCCAGTAAATAATTAGGGCTGGAACTTTGCGCTTCCAAATTCCAAGAAACTGGCAAATCATTAACTGTTAGCAAATGCTATTTTTGTATGAGACTTCCTCTCTGTTTGTTGTCCATATTATAAGCTCTGTCTTTCTATTTGAGTAATACATTCTCTTGGAAAAGTTTTGTGATAATGAACTTGAAACATTTACTTTTGGAACACCATTTTTCCATCTCCCTAGCAGTTTCAGGCTTTGCTTTTTAGGAAGGGTAGGTTTCTTTGAGGATATTTTTTCATTTTTAACCTTTCCCTTTGTAATTCCAGGAAGATGAATTCATAGTACATAGGATACCCCCATGTTTTCTATCCCAATTTTTCTACAACCAATTTTATAATTTGGTTTCTCTCACATTCCTGGTGACTGATTTCCTCAACTCTCCTTGTATGTCTCCTATAAACTTTACATAACATTTATTTTTGTTTGTTTATTGTAATGTAGCTTCTTTCTCTGACTTATTTTTCTCTATAATGGATTCTGTACATGTATGGTCTATTCATTTTTTGGAACTGTGAAGATTTTTCTGTCTGAATTTAGTCCATGTTCTCACCCCATAATAAAGTAAGTATTCTTTACCCATTATTTTGTAATATAGATAAGTAATGCAAATATTCTTCCTTTTTAGTTATTGCGTATTCATGAAGTATGGCCTAGAAGCAGGTAGCAGTGGAGAAGCCCAATCAACAATCCCACTAGAATTTCAGTGTCTAAAACATTGGCCTACTAAGCAATAAGTACACATGGGCCTCCAAGATAAAGAAACATTACAATATAACTTTATATTAAGCTCTGTCTATAGATTTTTATTCTTGTGCTTAATTCTTATCTGTGTTTTTAATTCCTCCTTTCCTAAAATATCCTTAAGGCAATACAAACTTCACATGCCTATAGCAGAGGTCTTTGCTTATGCTTCTCTGATTTAGAATATTTCCACAATTACTATAAAATAACCTTATTTTTTCCTGCTATTTAATTTGGCTTAGGATTGTAACTATTCATTTTTTTAATGAAAAAAACACTTTAAAATGATCACATATATTTTCATTGAACTTTTGTTGGTTATTTTGTAGCAGAAGAGCAATTATTTTCTATTTTTAAGCAGAAATCCTCTTTTTCACCAAAATTAGTTTCATGTAGGATTTGAGTTATAATAGTCTTTTTGATGATCATGTCTGCTACTTATACTGGCTTGAACATTTTTTTAATATATCTATGTACCTATTTATATTATCTTCTTGAATAATATATTTTATACTTTCATAAATTGTAGCTGATAATTGATTTGAAAATGTAGTTTCTTATAACTCATACATCTCTCATGGCTTCCACCTCTGAACATGTTTGCATGAGGGACCCTCGATACATGGTTCTTTGGTTCAACTTCATATTAAATCCATAATAGGGATCAGGCCACTTCTAGCTCAAAGGATTATTTTAAAGTTTATATTAAATAATGACTATAACCCCAGTTAATGAAACAAATTATATCATGTCTGACTTCATTATTTTTACTCTTTTTTGTATATTTTCTATATTAGAGCTTTTCTTTTTAGTTTTAGGCACTTCATAATACTAAATTTAGAAAACAATAACACATTCTATGTCTTTCTCTAAATAATATATCACAGATATTTTATTGTGCTACAAAATACATAGAAGTTGATATCAAATGTTGTTGAAATGTTATTTTGACAACCCTTGAAGTCTTACTAATTCAGTTGGCTGAATTTTTCTTGTGTTTAATTTTTATCCTTGTTTTATTTAATGCATTCCTAAATTATCCTCAGTGCAATACAAACTCCACATATCTAAAGGAGAGATATTTTCTAATGGTTCTCTGACATAAGGCTTAGAATTTTTCAAATGGTAATTACCATAAGATAACCTTATTTTTTCCTGATAACAGAATTTTGAATCTATGCCCCTTTTAGCTATTCTATTATGACCCTAAAAATTACTTTCTTTCTTGCTCTACCTCAGATGATGAGGAAATGAATTCTAATACCACATTGTTGAGAAAAGAGCATTAGAAATGAGATCTGGCAGAAAAGCTAATAAAAAAGGTCAGAGTAGCCTAATGTATGCCCTCTGCTAATCGCTTTTACATTGGAAGTTTATTTTTCTAGTCTATTGTCTCCTGCATTTGAGCATACCTGCAGGATGCCACAATGTGCAACTGATTTTGAAATTCACAGGACACTTACCCAGCAATAACCATTATGCAATTTCTAAATAAGGATGTTATTTTTCAGTGAAAAAATTTGCAAAAGTGTTGTAAGTCATGTTTGAGGTACTGAAAGAATTCTGAATGCATAATCATGGCACTTTATTCTTTTTTATTTCCTAACTCCTTTTAATTTGCTTAGAGACTTAGGAGACATGTTTTAACCTTTCTTTGGTTTTATCTTCAAATAATGGATTGCACTGGCTAGCCGACAGTGCTGGCATTAGGATTAAGTACATTTCTGATAGAGAAAGACACACACACACACACACACACACACACACACCTTATCCTAAAGTTGTAAAGGTCTGGGCATCACAATATTTGCAGCATGTTGACAGGAGATACCTGAGTCAAGCTCCAGTTTCAGACAGAAATATTCATGATTTCCACCTCAGTTTCTCACAGGATACTATTTGCATTCGAGCAAAGTATTTTAACTCTCTGAGCATTAGTTTTATTGTTTGTTTTGCTTTACATATAATATGATCATAATACTTTAGAGGGGTGTTAAGAGTAAATTGATATCAAGAATGGTATTTAGATGGGTTTAATAAATCATAACATCCTATATCTAAACAGAGAACACAAAGATGGGGAAATAGGTTTAAGGTGAGCCTGTGGTATGTTAGGTATTTTCAGACCGGATTAAGCCTCGATATGAAAAATCACTATGTGAACCTACAAGTATTTAAGTTAATTTCGGTTTACAATCTACTCATTTTTGAGTAGATCTTCCAAATATTAATTTAATTTGAAGTACTGACATGTTAACATAAAGTGATAAGTATTGATGTGCTTTATATGTTTTTCATTGGCTAAAATATTTATTATTAGGTTATACATAAAATACCCACATTATTACAACATGAAACAATATGAATTCATTAAGTAGGGTCTATTATGATGCTCCCCAAACAGCTATTCAGACTCCTGCCAAATCTTGCTCTGCAGGTAAAGAGATGACTTTACCAGGAATGTTACAGAAAGAGCTGTAGGGTTCTATGCCTAGGGGGTCACAGCAAAGGCATAGACTAGCCACTTTCAGAGTATATAATAAACACTGCCTACAGATGATATTTAGAATGTAGTGAAATTTTCAAAAACATTCATTAGTGTATCGTAAAATGACAATTAACTGCATGTCCTCCTTCTTTTCCTTCTCCTTTCCATTTATTCACTTAACAAAAGTGTATTAAGTTTCTGTTGCACTCTGCCATAGATCAGGCACTGACCTCACCACTAGTACTAAGTTCTCTTCTTCTAAAGATTCATATAGATTAGTAAGAAATGCCTAAGTAGAAACACAGTAATGCATTGTTACTGGTGGCTATGGGTAAATGTCCCTTCCAAAACCCGCACTAATATTTAATTCCCACTGTGAGAGTACCGGGATATGGGAGCTTTGGAAGATGATTATATCACGAGGGTTCCATCTCTATGGCTTAGTGCCTTTTCTTGGAACTACTTTCCTTATATAAAAAAGATGAGTTTGGCCCGTGCCTTCTTAGTCTCAGTGTCATGTATGCTGGCTTGCCCTCTGCTGCTATAGTGCAGCAAGAAGGCCCTCACCAGATTTGCTCCCTGGATCTTCAACATCTTAGCTTCTAGAATTATGAGAAATAAATTGATTTTACTTATGAATTAGCCAGTCTGTGGTATTGTGTTACAACAGCAGCAAATGGACTAATATACTGTGTGATAATAAAAAAAAAATACTGTATAGTGTCTCACTGGCAAAACAAAGGTTGGTAAGACGCTTGCGAGAGAGATGTAGTAGATGTGAATGTTCTGCAAGTGCCGAAGTATCTGAAGGAAAGAGGCCTTCTGGGCAGAGCTAAGTGAAGTTAGCACCTTTGACTCTCCTTAAAGAACAGTGCCAGCTCCTTAGAACATGAAGAATAGTGCACTTAACTGCTAGACTGGCTTATTTACAATGATAATAACATGGTTGAAAAAAAGTTTACATTTCAGATTTTAAGTATGATTAACTTCAAGAGGAATTTTATTATGTTGATCAAATCCAGACTTAAAAAAAAGAGAACCTCCCACATACCATACGTTGTAGGGATCTGTTCTGTGTGGATGTACCTTCACTTTTATCTGTATATGCATGATAAAATGAATACCGAGTATTGGTTTCATGATACTGAAGCTACTGAGCTTAGGAATTTGCACTGTTCAGTAACATAGGTATGACTAGGCTTCTTTGATTCCATTTTGAATTATAAACCAGTAAATTGTTCTTATAAACATGGGTATGCATGTATCACTGTGAAATTTTTCTGTTTTAACAGAAAAAGGATATATTTTGCTTAGGTACAGAAAAGTGTACATAGAAATTGAATAAATAGCATATTTTAAACTTCTACATAAGCATAATATTCAAATAAACTCAATAAATTTTCATGATTACAGTGTCAGATAAACTCAAATATTACAGAAAGTAATAATGGAAAATATGTGGTTTTGTCATGCAAATATAATGTTTTTAGACTTATTATAAATTGTGTTCTACATTTCAGTAATCTGCAATCCCATGTCTGGACATAGAAGTAAAGTTAATCTATAATGAAAGCTATTTTATTATTCCCTAGACTACTAAAATTAATGAACACTGTTCTTTCTCATAGATATCTAATTCTATAATAAGCAAATCCTTCCACAAAACATTACTTTTTTCTATACATTCCAAATTAAAAATAAACTGAACTCATACTGCTGAATTTTTATTATTTTAAGATAATTAAAAAAGGAACAACTGCTGTTATTATGCAGTTATATTTACTAAATCCAGTTCATGAAATGTTGAACAATTCCTTGAAACAGTGGGCTCCACATACATTTATCATTTTTTAATTAATAAACTTTACTTTTTTAGAACTGCTATAGGTTCACAGCAAAATTGAGCAAAAAGTACAGAGAATATCCATTTACCCTCTAGCCCTACCTGCACAACTTCACACACAAGAGTGATTTTGTTTTACAATAAGGTAACTTAAATTGATAGTATTAGCATCTGAAGTCTATAGTTTACATTAGAGTTGACTCTTGATATTGAAAATTCTGGGTTTTATCCAGTGTATAATAACATGCATGGAAAATTGAAATATCATAGAGTAATCTCACCACCCTAAAGATTATATGTGGTTTACCTATTCAGCCCTCCATCAAAACCTTTACAACTCATGTCTTTACTGTCATCAGAATTTTGCCTTTTTGGGAATGTCATTTAGTTGGTATCACACAATATGTGGCCTTTCCAGTTCAGCTTCTTTCTCTTAGTAATAAACATTTAGCATTCCCCTATATTTTATTAAGGCTTGATTGCTCGTTTCTTTTCATTAGGAAATAGTATTCTATTATTTGGATGTAAGATTTATTTATCCATTCACTTACCAAAGGGCAATTTTGATGCTTCCAAGTTTGATAATTGAGCATAAAGTTGCTATCCATATCCATATGTTATTTTTTATGAATATTAGTTTTCAATTCATTTAGGTAGCATGATTACTGGAAAACATGGAAAGAGTATGCTTAGCTTTGTAGGAAACTGTTAAACTTTCTTCCAAAGTGACTGGACTATTTCACATTCCCCTAAGCAAAGATCGCGAGCTCTTATTGCTAGGCACCCTTTCCTGCCTTGAGTATCATTACTGCTTTGGATTTCGGCCTTTTTTCAGTCATTCATGATATCTCCATACTGTTTAAACTTTCAGTTCCCTAACAACATAGAATGCTGAGCCCCTTTGCATAATCCTACAAGCCATCTGTTTATTTTAGTGTTTTCTTTCCATCAGTTTTTGCCTCATCTATTTTGATGTGTTGTCTTTAAGCATATACACCGGAAGGTATGTTATAATTTCTTGGAGTACTGACCCCTTTATCATTATGTAATTCCACTTTCTATGCTTGGGAGTCTTTAACTTTCCTTGCTATGAAGCCTCTTCTACTTGAGAGTAGGTAGTATATCTACTCAATTCGTGTGCGTGTGTGTGTGTGTGTGTGTGTGTGTGTGTGTGTGTGAGTGTGGTACTTAGGGGTTATAGCCAGGACCATTACAGTGAGACTATCTCCTCAGACTTTTGTAAAAAGTTATATGCATTCTCCAATGTTCTTTATATAGAAACAAATGCATGATCTATATAATTTCCTTTCTCACTGAAAGAGATGGTATTTTAACATATTTTACAAGGGAAAGCCTCTGGCAACAAATTCCAGTCATATAAGAAACTCTGCTTCTCCTTTACTCTGGAAGGATAATTTCACAGGTTACAGAATTCTCCACTGGTGGTTTTTTGTTTCTTCTCTCTCACCATTTTAAATATTTCACTTCCTTCTCTTTTTGTTAGCATGGCTTCTAGGGAGAAGTGAAATATAATTTTTATTTTTGATCCCTTATAAAGTATTTTCCCCCTGTGGCTTCTTTCCATATTTTTTCTTTGTGTTTAATTTTCTGAGGTTGCACGTGACACGCCTCCTTGTGGCTGTTTCGTTTCCTGTCTCCACGTGTCCTGTGTAGTGCTCTGTGAGCTTCCCAGAGCTTTCCACATCTGTGATTTCGTGTCTTGAGAAACTGTCAGTCAGTCCTGCTTCAATTACTTCTGTTCTTTTTCATTTTTCTTCTGGAATTCTCCTGGGTGAATATCATGCCTCTTGTCATTATTCCACATTGCTTTAATATTTTGTTCACTCTCTTTTACCTTTTTGAAGTAAACATCTCTCTCTTTCCCTACATCCACTCTACTAATGAGCCCATCGAAAGGCCTTGTCTGTGCCTGTGACTCATTTGACCCTTAGCGTTTATTTCTAATGCTCTTTTTAGAATTTCCATCTACCTGCTTACCTTAGCCATCTGTTCTTGTATATCAAATTTATCCATTAAAATTCTTATCATATTAACCTCTTAAGAAACACCCTAACCTGGTAATTTCAATCTTTCTGCCATGTCTGACTCTGGCTTCAACACTTATTCAATCTCATCAACCTGTGCTTTACCATGTTTTGTTACTTTTTGGTGGGTGGGCTGATGTATGTGGGGTACCCAGGCCTTTAGTGATGAGCGTTCTGTAGTCCTTTGATTAGCTTCAATCCTTTAGTGCCTTACCAGTCTCTTGGCTTTTAATCCCGTAAGGGGTGAGACATTTTGGCTGGCATTAGCAAGAGCTGGAATCTCCCTTCCGCCCAGGTAGGTGAGGCTCTGATAACACCTGGGTGTCTGCCGGAGGCCAGGCAAATTCACAATAGTTCCTGTCCTCCTCTCTCTGCTGAACACATGAAGGGATTTTTCTCTGCCACTCAGTGTGAGAACTTGAATAGTTCCTGAGCTGAAACTCACAGAAGGATGAGAAGACTCCAGGAGATTTGGGCCTCCTGCAAATCAACAAGCACAACTCCCATTTCTCTTTACCCCGTCTCAGCTCCCACGCTCTGGAGGATTCGACTCGTGAGTTTCGGCTCTAGAAAGTGGTGATTCTCTGTTTTCATCCGTGGCTTTTCTTCTCTCCAGTTTTTAGGGCATTCTGACAATCCAAGAAGGGCTGTCGACTTTTCAGTTTGCTCAACTTTGTAATTTGTCATTTTAAAAAAATGGCAAAATGTAAACTCTTTAGATGTTGAATTAGAAACCGGAAGTCCACTGACTGCTTCAAACACTACAGTTTCCTCCACATTAAAAAAAAAAGTTAAGACTCTATTGGTGCTTTTTCTATTTATTACATAAATTAAAACATTTATAAACAAATGTTTATTTTTTGTCCATTCAAAATGAAATTTGAGAAAAAGGAGAAAAAGGCATAGCCTATTATACTGACTTCTTATATCTATTCAGTGAAATGCAGTACATTTTCTTTAATCCATGAGTCCCATGTGTCTCTTTATCTTGTTTTCTTTCATTTTGCTTTTATTTTATATCATCGTTTATTATCACATAGTCAGTTAAAATGAATCCAACACCTTAGTGTGAAAATCAAGGGCACAAAATACATACATAAAATACAGGCTTCCTCACTTTTTCCCATCACGTGCCGTTTTCTTCTCTTCTCCCGACAGTGAATTAATAGAGGGCGGGTGCAAAGTTATGCTTTTGCTAAAGTGGCTTTCTCCTATTGAAGCTCCTTAAAAACAATCAATTCAAGCCTCTTTTAGCTGTCAATATGTCCTTACCGGATCTCTTGTCTTTCCTCTTGTCGTCAGCAAGCGATACATTCAGCACCACATAGGAGATTGGCTAAATGATCCCAGGAACGAGAAGGGAAACTCAGCTTCTTGATAGCACCTGTTCCCCTAGTCATTTTAAAGAGCTCCCTGCGTTCAAAGAAGATTCACCAGCAACGATGATGGATGAGTCTACCTTCATGAGACTGAAGTGGGGAGAGAAGTTAAAACATGGCGCCGAAGTAGCTACTGTCACATCGCAATATGAATAAATGGGTTTCACAGCAAAACTAGTTTCCCTAGTGGGACTTCTGTCGTAAAAAAATCAAGCAAATAAAAAGTAAGACACAAAACTTGTGGTTAGAAGGAGGAAAAAATCTTGGGAGGAGTAAAGAAAACTTTATTTCGCATTTAGTTATATGGTTCCTTACATGAATAATTAAGTCTGAATATATTGTAATGAACAATGCTGATGGAAATTAACAGATTCTAAATGAAGCATTATCCTTTCATTCTCAGCAGCTGCTTCATTTTTACTTAGTGTGCACATCTTTCCCCAAAATTACAAAAGTAAAATTATTCTTTAGAAAATTAATCACACGTGTCTCATTATTTCAAATAAAATATTCGAAAATTCAGTTTCTAGAAGAGAATCATTTTCCCGGCACCGCCTTAAATGTCATCAGTGAGGAATGCAGTGCCACCTTCTGGTAGATCTGGGGATCGCTTTTCATTGTTCAGAGAAATACCTGGAATACTGGAATCCAGTTGTGAAAATATATAGTAAGGCAAATAAAGAGTATTCCTAAGCATTTACTTCATTCATAGAATCATGTGTATAAAGTATTCAAATTTATCCCATTGAGAATATGGCTTGATATAATGTTTACAAAATATCTTTGAGTTTCAAATTCACTAGGGAGCAAGCACTGTGTCAAACTCAAAACACCTTGACAATTTCATGTTAAAAGACAAGTGAACACTTTGTTTTAAAAAATTACTGGCAAAGAAACATTGCTTTCAAGACTAGCCACACATTAGAATCTAGTGTGTTCTATTTTAAAATGCATGTGTTAATTTCTCTTGGAGGCTGATTTATGCATGTAAATAGATTACATGGAGGATTTTCATGCATATTGAGTAAACCGTTTCAGAAGCACAGTTTTATATGATACAATAGTGATTTTTATATGGAGGTATACTTGCACATGAGTGCCTTTATTTACTCCTTATACAGCCAATGGAACAGTTTGTTACAAATGAGGGAACTGATGTTATAAGTATACAAGTCACCGATTTTAGATGATTTCACGAGTGGTGAGTCAGGAGTCTAACCCAAGATTTCAATTCAAATTTGTGAAGGTTTTCAAACAGAAATATTTTCACTCAATTCACTGATTATCTGAAATCTTTCTTGAATGAGACTATATATTTATTTTTCTTATACTTTTTAAGCATTGATTACTTTTCATGCTGAAACTAGTTTTCAACTAACTTCATTAGTACAGTGTACCTCATTTTAGAAACTTATAATTTCATGTAAAATTTTACTCATCATATACATTATATATATTACAATTATACTATATGTATAATACATATTACTACATATGTATAATGCATATGTACTACATATTATACTATATGTTTAATGTATTATTCTATGTGTACAACTATACTATACATATACTGTATATGACTGCTATTAAACATTTAAGTGGAAGGTAGATAAGTTATATTTTCCCATGAACTTTAAGATTTATCCTGCAGTTACAAGATATTATACAATATCTCACACCAGTAAGAAAAAATTTTTGAATCTTCAAATTCTCTCGAAACTTTTTCATATTTCACTGTTGAGATTCCAAAAGAACAACAGCATATATTTAGAGATCTATATTTACATTTTTATTTAAATTATTGGAAATTGCATAATATCTACAAAAATTCAGAAGATAACCTCTGCCACACAATGTCTTGAAAAGGCAAATTTTCTGGCTGTTTTATTTTCAGAAGCAACACTGTTAGGATTTGAGATCTGAATTTGAACTTCCTTTGAGGCAGCCCCCATCTTGCATTAAATCTTTCATAGTATCTGATTATGCAGCTTCCATTTAACCTTAAGTTAATATTTCATTACTGTTCAAAGCTCTGTTATCACATTTTGCTCTGAATATTTCTGACTAATTGAATCACTGAATACTGCTAGCATTCAGCATTTGTCTGTACTTTGATCTGAAGAATATCAATTTGAAAATAAAAATTATAGTATATTTGCTTTATTCTTTTTCAGAGTTCTTTAAAATCTAATAATAATTTCATCTAACCTAAGTATTGGATCTAAATGGTAATCTGGTTTCAGCACTTTCATAAAGCTGATTGACAATGATATACAACAATTTTTCAACTATGTAATGCTTTGTTACTTTTCTTTTTAACTGGAGTTAAACTGAGGTCACAGAATTCAAATCATCAGATCATTTGCCTGTTTTATGAACTCTACTATATCTAAAGAGTCCTACTCTCTAAAGCTGGAAAATTAAAGCATTTGTTATTATTAGAGTGAATAATGTAACTTTTTGAAAATGCTATAAAATACTCTTTTGCCAAGAAAACAACCATTTTTTTCTTTCTTTGAAGAACTGTGGCATCAGGTCCAGAGCTTTACAAACTCACAACAGTGAGTTTCACTGAGTATAAGAGAATTCAATCTAGTATTTTGAGTTAGAGATTAGTTTCATGACAGCTATTCCTATATTACTGTGGAAATCAAACTTATCATGAGATCACTTTAACACAGATTATCAACCGAAGTGGAAAGTGAAGATTAAGATAAGACTTGCTCGTGGTTAAAGGGTTGAGTTTTGATGAAAAATCAGAAGCTAAATCCCTCAGTTTCAGGAAGAAATGTGATGTGGAAAATCAAAACTGTCCACAAAGCTAGGACAACCACTTTTTGAAGACATCTTAGAAAAGTCTATCCAATGACATATGGAGAAATACGAAAGATTTTAGTGATATCTTGAGTCCAGAAAAAAATAATTGTTTTCCTCTGAGACTGTGAAGAAGCTTAAATCTTCAACAAATAGTTTGATAATCAAATTTGTATGTGCATTATACAAAAAGAGATACACTAACATAATAATTTAGAGTATCTCTTTTGGAGGCATTCTCAAAGAAAAAGCCTAAAGAAAAATGAGTTTGTAATAAATATAATATACCATGTAAAAAAGGTAACACATAAAATAAAATGAAAATTTGAGATAATAGAATTATATTGTAATATTATATAAAATATATTTGTTTGAAATAACTAACATTGAATATTTACAAATTATTTCCAAAAGTATAATAAAGTTTAAATAAAAAGTATCAATGGTTAATGTAAAGCATCATGTTAGATAGGGTTAAAGAAAAGATTAGTAGATAGTACTTTCTATGAGCAATTCTACCAAATGTGTCTTGCTATCAACAGATGAGATGCTATCAAAAATGTCCAAATGTAGAAGGGATTTAAGGGAAAAAAAATCTCTGCAATCAATGCACTTAAGATTTATGAACAACATCATAAAACCTAATAAAATCACAAAATTAGACCTAGGAAGATGAGGAAATACAAGATACTAATGCTTGGAAGAAATAATATTATAAATATTACATCAATTCTCATTTAAACCATACATTCACTGAAATACAAGAATTCTGATGGTGTTTACACAGATACTGATCTTATAAATCAAACATAAGTGAGCCAAATTTGATAACAATATTTTCCGTGGTCAATTTTTCTCAAACATTAATGTAATTCAATTAGTCACTCTTATTACAATATAAATGTTTAATAATGACTTTCACTGGATGAAATGATCAATAAGTTTAACTAATTTAAAATAAAACTCTGCACCTCTAGAAAGCATATTGAATTTTGGAGGGCAAACAGATATGATATTGATTGAGACTAACAATTTTAAAACCATGTAATACACAAAGGAATAGTATTGATGATATTCACAGAAGTATAAAAAAGTAGAAAAGAATGAAAAGTGCAAAGAAACAAATAACAGAATTCAAGCTAGAAATATACTTACCAGAAGAAGCTTAACTCTATTTGTTTCAAAGAGGGCATAAAGGAAATAAAAATGAAATATCTTAAATCCATTTTAGTAAAGTTTGGTAACAGTTCTAATATCAAATGACATCAGATACGCGAATATTTACTTCTGGTAGAAATGTGAATCAAAATGAGCTGCCTGACCAGTGACTGGGAATGTCATGAAGAAAACAACACTATGAACACTCACTGTGATATACACGACAAAACGAGGGACATGCTCAAGGAAGTTCACTGAGTGTTTTACAGAAAGGCGAATATGGGGGGAAACCCCAAAGTAAGAAAAAATTTGGTTTGTTTGAACATTGTTATACCAGAGAAGCCAAAATCCTATATGGATGGACATCAGTAAACACAGTGTCAGTGTGGCACACGATCAACAGTGATAACAATTCACAAAAATTTTGAAACAAAAGGAGGTTTGTGTAAGTATCATAATGCGCGTATTTTGAGTGGTACAAACCCCACTGATGTCGTGGTACGGATGAATAGCAATTCCGGGTTCGGAAAATTCTGTGAAAATGAGTGAGGTGAGAAGTAGGGTGCTCGGTGCACACGCTGCCTTCCCACCTCAGTAGCACACAGAGATAAAGCCACACAGGAGGAATGAAAGATGCTCAGGTCTATGAACATCAATCCTAGTGTCAAACTATTTGTGGACTTTTTGTGTTTGAAAAAGTTTCTAGCTTAAATTTTGAATACATAAATGATGTAAAGAAAAACTTTTCATCTATAGGGCAGTAGGTGTCACCTAGGAAAAGTCAAGAATAAGCTCCAATTTTGTAAAATGATAAAGGATTTTCTACACTAGAACCTAGCCCAGGAAAAATGATCCAAGTAGTTAGGAAAAATATCTCTCTGTTTTTAGACTCATGCATTTTTGGTCTGCAACTTTCAAGTTATTGATAAAAAGCAGTCACTGCCATATGTCAATTTATAGAATGTCAAGTTTTTTGAAATATGTTTCATGGAACCCTGTATTCTTGGGGTTAGGGGATTCCCCTAATTGTTTGGCTTGAATTTGATTTTAAATTATCTATCTTCCAATGTAAACATAGATCCTGTATTGGTTTTGTTGGTGGAGCCTCCATAAGCCAAAATGAGAGGTGTCAAGTACTCGCATGGTTCATGAGGGGCTTAATCTCTTCCCACAAAATGTAATGAGTGACTTTAAATCTCATTCAGCATTATAAGAAATGAGAGAGGCTACGGGAAGGAAGGCGAGGGGTGAGTTGCTGTGTGTGCGTTTCACAAGGATAGATGAAGAAAGAGGAATCCTTTGACCTCACAGCAAGCCCAAACATGATAGCAGATTCCATTTGTAGAGCAGAGACTTGAGGGAAATAGGTGCTGGTACTGTGTTGATTCCCAAAAAGCTTAAAAGACAAGTGACACTGTCAATCAGAGATGTAACATGAAGCACTACACACATCAATCACTATACCAGTCAAAGTTTTAAAGCATGAGGTTAGTGTCAATTACATTTTACTCCAAAATCTTAAAGATATTATCATTTCAATATCCAATGATTAAGGATGTAATAATCATTAATTTTTTAAAAAATTAAATTTATACAATAAAATGTGATTTTTACCCTGGTAGAAAATCTCAAGCTAACCACATTCAAGTGTCCAATACTCACACATGGCTAGTGGCTCCCCTGTAGGACAACACGGGGCCGTGGTATATAACACGAGATGCTCTAGTCTTCCTGGAGAGGAACAATGAGCAAACTGTAAACTGTGCTTCCAACATTGAGAGCCAAAATGTGGGCTTCTACTCTTACATGAGAACCCTCCAGAAGGGAGAGGTTTGCGGTTTTCCTAAAACGGATTCTATGCAAAAGGACTGGGAGGAGGAAGGTTTCTTATGTGAATCCAAGATGGCCATATGTAGCCTAGGAAGAAAAGCTCAAGAGAAATGGAAATTTCCAGGGAGGACAAGAGTTTCCTTTGCAATGGGACTTTTGTCTTGCCAACTATGGACAGTGGATAGCCCCTGTCCTCTCTGGCTCCTATTCCAGCACCAGGAGGAGCACTATGTGTCAAAATAATGCTAGGTGTCAAAAGAGTGAAAGAAGGGGTACACAGAACCAGGGGAACCAAACAAAGCTGCCCCAAGCTTTTACCTGCCTTCAAAGATCCAATCAGACTCATACAGAGAGGAAGAAGCTTACATGGGGTAATAGTTTGATTTTTTATTGTCACAGTTGCTGAGAATTCTTGTTTATAAAGTGGAACTAGTATTTTAATGTAAAAATAAAATAATGATTGTATATTTTCTAAATGTGTGTGGAAATGTTGTGTGCACAAGTACAGGACATGAGTTGAACAGGGAGTGGTGAGAAATGGTAAAGTTACCACCTTCTTGTATTGTACTAGTTCCACCATATTTAACAGGCACATTTTACCTATATTAAAACTGGAATAAAAACCAAGTACTCATGAATATATGTCATAAGCAAACAATATAATGGAGATGCACTAACAATTTCTCCCAAAAGTACACACTATAAGTGAAAGTATAGATTCTTCTGCCACTTTTGTTTCAGTAAAGGTGATTCTATAGTGATACAGGCAAGTCTTACAAAGTTTACTATCTCTGTTAGCCAAGTGGGTTGGAATTTTCCTAGCATCATGAAACTCCTCTCCAAAAAAGATTGTTTTATGAATAAAATTTTGTTACATGGAATTTTGGCATTACTTCTAATTTTAAAATTTTATTTTCATTAAATAGACTCATTACATGCATCAGGTAACTTGTAGATGTAAAAAGAAAAATTCTAAATTTTATAATTCAATTCATACTACCAAAACATTGGTTTATCAGTTTAAAAGTGAGGCTACATTTTAGTTATTGATTGAAAAAAAGAGTATTTTTAACAGTGTTAGAAAATCACTGCTCTAAATTTTAGACTAATGCCATGAGATTTTTCAGTTTGTCTAGGTATGGACAACCACCTTCCAGGCTACATTTTTCATTGCCCACCAAGTTTGAATGGAATCATTATAATATAGCTGAAAAGAAGTTATAATTAGACAGGTAAATCTTTTTCCAAGTTAATCATATAATACATTCTAAAACCACTAGCTCCGAATTTCTCTCCTGTATTACTCATTGCCTGAGCCTTTCTGAAGAAAAATACAATCTGCAAGTTTGAGTAAGTCTACTTTCTTGAACATAAAGTCCAACTTTTCCACCCAAATTTCAACCTTCTCCACAAACAGAAACTTAACTTGATATCTCAATTTCTCACCTTGGTTTCTCAGGACAAAACTTCTACCCACATATCTGGTCTCTTTATTCACGGTTCCTCAAATATTCTCTGATACCACTTGCTGGATAGCAAATATGTTTTTATTTAATTAGCATTGAACCTTGGAACAAAATAAGAAATCTGAGCTCCCACCTTTAGTATGCTATTTGTTTATTTCCTTGGTTAAATCAATTTTCTGACTTCTTTTCAAAAATTACAAATTTACATATGGCTAGTATACATTTTCTTACATTTATATAGTCTACATATATAAATTTAATATGGTACTACTGCAGGAATTAGACAAGGAATGTTGTAAAATCTTAGAAAAAACTATCACAGTTAGTATGATACAGAGCAATGATTTATGTATTCAAAACATTAATTATCTCTAAAGGGAAACTGTATTTATTTTTTGTGTGCTTCATTGAGTTCATTCATTAACCAGATTTTCCCCAAACATGAAATACTTTCTGAGAATAAATTAAAAGTGGTAGTACCTGGTCTAAATTCATTTTAATTTAATAGCAAGGCATTATATATTGTGGATCTCCTTATGACTGCTTTTTAGAAAATGTATCTCAGTGATACGATGTGTCAACCTCTAATTTACCCAAGAAAACATTGAAGATTAGCTACCTTGGACCGTTAAGAAAGAAGAGAAGCCCATACCCAAGCTGTCTGTGGCAAACAAGGGATAAGTGTTGTTGTTCAGACAATTTATGAGTTTTTAAGAAGACAACGCATACACACATTTAGTTGCAGAAGGAGTTCAGTATTCTAAGTGCACTGTGTTCTCATTACAAAAAGCAAAATCTGTTTTTTGTGGAAAATTAGAAAGTAGTGTTAAGACAATTAAAATCACCTGTACCCATAATACCTAAAGGTAAACATTTAACCACTGGGGAATTTATTTCAGCTCTTTATTTCTGCAAATTCACACAGACATCCACAAAGAGAAAATTGGCCTTAAGTTATTGTTGCAATATGTCTTTTCCAATTTTCTTTTGCTTTACTAAGTATTATTTTCCCATGGCTTAAAATATAATTATAAAGGTTACATGGTTCTTGTGTTTAAAAAAAAACCCAATAATTAGAAATAAACAAAAACAAATTTAGCTATGGCCTTAAACAAAGAGAATTCAGCATGATGTGTAAAATACTATGTGAGCTGGGACTTTTCAACCAAATCTGTCCTTTATCTACATAAGTGGGGTTCCCTGAACCGTCACATAGAGAAAAGGCAATAGCCAATAGGGAAGACCACCTCAGACACTGAAAAATAGGCTTCTGCTTTCTTGGAGGCATGCCATGCATTTGGGCGTATCGGTTACAGCAGGCTGGCCACCCCCGGCGGAAACAGATGTGGAATGAATGAGGCAGCATCTGGCTGTGATTCCCAGTCAGGCTTACACACTGCACCATCCATGGCAAACACTGCAGTCAAGCATACTCACAGAATTCTGTTTAACTTTAGCTTTTTCACCTGTAAGTTCTCAGTGTCCCTTTGTGATTTCTAATCTTACTGATCTGTTTAATTCATACGTAGATAGCATTAAAAAAAAAAGCAGTCTTCCAAGAACCAGAACAGTAAGTACTATTATCACATAAATCACTAGAATCAGGCTTTTGAAAGCACGGGAAAAAATCTGAAATAAAACAAAACATAACAAAACACCAGACCCTAAGTACTTTTCTCTTGTATACTAGGTTTGAAACATAGTACAGAATGAATAACCTAGCACTGACTTGTCATATTCTGTTAAAGTCAGAATCAAATGCTTTGCTTATCTGTGGATAGAGGAGAACTATCCTCTGTCTCCTGGAAGGAGATCTACTAGGATTCAGTCACTGGTTCTACCACAGCAATGGACGTGAGTGTGGCCCACTCTTGGTAGACAGGCGCATCTCACAAGGAAACCCTGACCCAGCAAAGCAGTGGGACAGTGCTGCTCCTAACCATCTGCTCTTAGCTCTGCTCTCTGTGCAGTGGGAGCGCATGGCTCCAGGGAAGACATTTCCAGTTTTCCACACTGCAGATGACCAAGGCAACAGGTTATCTTTCTTTTAAATAGAAATTGGAAGAATATGTGAAAGTCCTTGTTTTTCCTCAGAGCTAATTTAAGATTATTGGCCCCAAAATGTCAAATCGGTTTTCACTTAACTTGCAAAGAATATTAATTATTCATTATGGAGGGGTAAAAAAAAAGATGTTAATGAATAAGTACAGTTATGTGACCGCGAGACATTTCAGGGGTATGCAAGATTCTAGTAGTCTATGGTAGGATGATTTCTTAAAAACTGAATAAACTAGTTTATTTCTAGGGAAAATCTTAAAATTGTTATGCTAGTAGTAGTATAGATTTATAAAATATAAAATAACATATATTAATGATAGGCGTTAGCAAGCATTGTCAAAAATATTAGCATTTTTTGAGGCTGGGTCTCACTATGCTGTTCAGGCTGGCCATAAATTCATAATCCTCTTGCCTCAGCCTCCCCTGGAAACTGGGATTATAGGCATATGCCACCATACTTAGTTTAAATATTTCTAAGAAGACTCTGTATATAAATATAAATATAAATATAAATATAAATATAAATATAAATATAAATATAAATATAATATAAATATATTTTTAAAAAACGTAATTATAGGCTATTTGTATACATTACATTTATATTACTTAGAGTATATGCCAAAAATTAGTACAGTGCTAGCATATAAAAGCTGATACATTCATAGTCATAGTAATGCATTTAGTAAAATTAAACAAATTGAACACAAAAATAGGCAAGTTAACTAAAATGTCAAATACCTCCAATTTTACATGCATTCACCATGGAATGCTGTGAATGATTTTGCAAATGAAGAAAACTCATTTCCACAACTGCTGACATGCTTTTCAACATTTTTGTTTGACTCCTGCCAATTTGAATCCCTAGACTGGAATAAATGCAGAGCCATCTGCTCTGCAGCAGAGGCTGTGATGGTCCGCGGCTCACTGAGCCTCACCGAGCAGTCCTTTCCAGCACCCTCTGCACCCGCGGTAAGCTTCACTCTGCAGCAGCCCTGGGGTATAAATGGAGTCTAACTTGTATCACAAATGCAATTACGTTAAGAGCTTGACAAACTTTCTATGGGCCACGGTAATTTAACCTTTCTACTCCAAGCCTCCAACATTTATTGGTGGTTTGGAGATATCATGCTACCCCAGCATTCTTCTCCTTTGCTAACAAATACCTTTTACCTGTATACTATTAGCATATATGTAATGATGTATAACATTTAAACTGAGAGAAAGACGAGGGAGAGTTACGCTATACTGAGCTCAATTTTCACTGGGCCTGCACTGGTACGTGACTGTTTTGTTACTAGTTTTGTGGGTTAAAAATAAGAAACTGAGTTCAGGGCTGTCACATGGAGGCCAGGAACAGAACCTCAGACAGACGCTGCAAAGGAAACATCATTCTGCTGGCATAATACAGACATTGCTAGGCTTCAAAAGATCACATTGATCAAAGTCTGTTCATGTCTGAGCTAACTAAATTAATGCTAATGCGAGTAAGTAACGGTGGAGAACACAAAGAACATGAATTACTGGTATAAGTTATCCATTTATAGGCTGTCTGCAAAAAATGGGTTCAAAAAGTGATTACACAGACTGAGTTAAGTAATTCATAAAATTATAAAAACATAAAAATTAATATGAAACAAATTACTTTAAATAGTTAGAAATACAGTTTTTTTCATAAAGACTGGTAAATCCTTTGAAATGTAAATCAAATAAGATGGGAATGGTAGCACACGACACCACTGAAGATATAAACTGAATATTTTAGGGCATCGGTGCTATCTATATTAACGAAGATGTAGACACCCAGCAAGAATGATGAACGTCAGGCAAAAAGAAGGTGCAGCAGTTGCCAGAGACCACGCTGGCTTAAAAACCTGAAGACCATCAAGTCGTGAATAGAAGTCAAGAGCCATGCAAAAGGCAGGAATTTTGTGAGTGTCACAAACCAGGGATTTGCAAGCTGAGTTTAACTGAGATGGCAAATAAGCTGGTGACAAGAGGCATCCGAAGTGCACAAGGACAGATTTATCCAAACAATGGCGATCTCATAGGTTGGAATTACCGCGGTAGCTGTAGTGGCTGTCGAAGGCAGTGTCTACCATTCCACTGGTAGTCATTGACAGATGAACGGAGAAATCAATGCGGAATTGAGTTACCCAGATGTAGACGGAGTGTGTAAAGGATGTGTGCATGGCCAGGTCCCCAGGAAAGGTACAGCAGAAGGGAAATCATGTCTGATGCTGTAACAGAAACCAGCAACATCAAGGCTAAAAACTACAAGAAGGAGGTTGTGAGGAAAGGGTGGCCTGGGGCCT
This sequence comes from Dolichotis patagonum, assembly GCA_004027295.1. NCBI lineage: Eukaryota > Metazoa > Chordata > Mammalia > Rodentia > Caviidae > Dolichotis > Dolichotis patagonum. Next base: position 112,137 of record PVJX010000186.1, on the reverse strand, counting down.
GAGTCCAACCTGGGGAAGGGAGTTCAAAAACCAGGAGTGGAAGGAGGGATCCTAGGCGAGGAGGGAATGTAGGATAGAATAATGCAAAGGATACTGCAAATCCAAGTCAATGAGTGAAAGAAAAATCAGGATTCCGAGGACGGTCAGAATCCATAGCTGTGCTGTCTTAGTCGAAATTCTTCATTGTTTCCCCCAAGTGAATATTAATTATTGGTTACTACAAAGTAAAGAGCAGTACTCCCTTGTCTACTGAAGAAGTAGAGCCTTTTCCAAGAGTGCTGGGGGTAGAGTGGTTAGGAGGATAAACACCTGCCCTTTATTACCAACTGCCCTTTATTACTGGCCCTTTGTCTCAGGTTCAGAGAAGAGATGACTGTTGCAGGGTGACAGCAAGTGTCTTGATTCAGGTCATGAGCAGCTTGTATTTCACCCACAGAGAACCTTTGCATATAAAAGGGTGCATATATGAGTCTAATGGTTCCCACACCCCCACTCCAGTGCTGGCAACCTTTGAATAATACAGAGTGACTGGTCCCATCCCAGATTCACCAAATCAGAAATCTTGGCAGCATGGCCAGCAATCTGAATTTTACAAAGCTCTCCAGGTGATGGCTGATGCATGCTGATGTCTGAGAACTATGGTCTTATGGGAAACACACATTGGAATATATACAAAACAAACTTCATGATGAAAGGTAAAGTGTATTCCTGGCCCTAGATAACAGGAACTTTCAAGGTTCTGCGTCTAAGATTCTATATGATGACAAAACTTTGAAAACTACTGTTAATGTGGTAATGAGATCACATGTGTTTCTCTAAAAAGACAAACCTGGCTGCAAAGAGATTCGCTTTCCTCCTTTGAGGAATATCGCTTTGCAAGTGCAACAGTTTTGTTGCATATTTGCTAATGAGAATTGCACAGAGAATTACCGTTAATAAAGAACAACATAGGTTAAACACAAGTATGTTTGAGTTAAAGAAAAGAAAAAAACTGAAGGGAAAAATACTTTGCTAAGCTATAAAGTACTAAGTACACAAGCCCCATCTAGTGGCCTTGTACCAAGAGTTCACTGAGGTTTCCAAAGCTCCAAGACAACTAGAAAATCATGAACACATGAGTACTTCAGCCATAGATATGGCGAGTACAGCATGCAGCATCATAGTGATAACAGCGTAACTTCTCACACAAATAGTTCCTAACTTTATTGGAACCTAATGCCACACTTTGATGATCTAGATCCAGAAAAAGAGGAAACATCTATTGACAGTGATGTGTCGGGTCCTATGTTAGATGTTTCTATATTTGTGGATATACAGTATGTGGCATAAATGCAGAGATATATGCTTACATATACAGACATGCATAGGTATATAGCATCACCATTAAATCTGGAAATAGGTGAATAAATAGTTTGCTATGTGATGAAATTCAACTTTCCATGTTTCCAGAGTATTCCAATTAAAAAAAACGTTCAAAATAGGACTTCTTTCAAAGTCACCCAGGAGATTACGCCTCTGCTTAATCCTGCTGTCTTTTACTTTCTATGTTATTGATATTTATGTCTCTCACATACCTTTAAAATTGCTTAAAGAATATAGCATTTTTACAGTAATACACTTTTTAAATGCTTGTTCCCCAATACAGTGCTTAATGAAGTGATTAATAATTCCTCAATAAATAGACAGTAAAATAAATAAGTGTATAAATGTATGACTCACTAGATGATTTATTTATTTTTGTGGTTTATGTATTTCTGTTCGTATATATAATCTATAAATGCATACATATGAAAATGTTACATTCACAACAAAGAAAAGGAATCTTACCACCAACAGTGGGGTTATGCAAAGATATCTTAGCTTTGTCTTGTACATTCTACAAATATTTCTTGACTCATAATAAAGGAACTATTGATTACATCAAGGGCTATAGTAAGAGGAGATGAATATTCCTATGAACAACCATAATACACTATAAAGGTGAAAAGTAGCTTGCAAACAACACTGGCTCCTTGCTCTTGGCAATTTAGTGGAAGGAATGACATTTTGTTGAAAGCCGCAAAGAAGATTTCATGAAAAGGACCCCCCCCCAAAATCAGTAAAATTGAATAAGAAGTCATGGTGGAAGACATCTCATTAAGAGGAAGCCAGCAAGTCATGCTTGTTGAGGCCTCAGGCCGATCCACCAGTCCACCGTGTGCTCAGCGCACGCTGCAGAAGCAGCAGGGCACCAAAGCCGGAGTGCAGGGGTCAGAGCAGTGTAGCTGTTTCACACCAGAAGCTCCTCGGTTCAACACAGCTGAGCATAATTTTGTGTCGCGCTCAATTAAAGATAGCCAAAAAAAAAAAAAAAGTCACACAACAACAATAACACAAACATGAATAGAAAGGGGACCCTGCTAACAAAGGTAGGGCTTTAGCTCTACTCTATGTCACCCTATGTTAGCAAAATTCACTAATTATTCATTTAAACAGAACCTTCACTCTATTCTCATAGTTAGTCCATTGTTCTCAGCATACAGATGACAAAAATATTTCCTCTGCACTAGTTTTCAGGTCAGTACCAACTATCACCAAGAACTAACTTTGACCAAGTAAGTCTTGGTGAAGATACAGATGATTTGTAACTAGCACCAAATACTGCTGCTTTGACTATCATATTTCTGCCATTATTAGCAGGTATATTAAAAATAATTTCTTAATTTCCCCCCTAAAACCATAGATCTCCTAGAGGTCTTTTATTATAAAGAAAAACAGCAGAAATGGGTTTTAATTGTTTAATTGTTTAGTGACTCAGTATTAAACTGCTGAAATTGGAGAAATAGTTTCAGACATCACATTTACGGTTTTGATGGAAATAAAACCACACATAGGATAGCATTTCTTTTAAGAAATGAGGAGCTGTCTTTCTATAAAAGGCTCTTTTCTCAGAAAATATTTTCAAGGTGACATGTCTGTTAAATGAAAGAAGCATTAGATGAACAAGGGAGACATGAAATTTATTATGACTATAAAGTATATGAAAAACTTCACATATGCTGAGATACCCTCCCTTTTTTTACTACTTTATTTTATCACCTAGAACTCTTTTAAAATTGGCTCTACTCCTCAGATCTCTCAAAACTGAATCTAAAGTTCCATCTAAGAGTAATTCAAAAGATGACGTTTGTTTGCTGTTTTCCTTACTGTGAACCATCACATGATTTTGCAAATTCTAAGTTCTGCATTTTAGAGATCTTACCCTAGTGATTCCTACAGGGCCATGACTTGTATTATCTGCCTAAGGAAAATCTCCCTCATATGACTTGGTGTAATCACTCAACCCAGTTTGATCTACTGCTCTGAACTGGAAATTCTGTTCTCCGGAACCCACCTCCAAGGCCATAATAAATGCACACATACAACCCTTCTCATACATCCATTTACTCATCTCTGCATTCCTCCACTCATTCAAAACTCTTCAAGCATTTTTATGCATCTTAGAGATGGCAAGAGCATATTTTATCTGGAAATACACAGAACTAGTGATCTTTGTTAGACAAAAACAAAAGCAGCATTTAAAATCTGGTGATTAAGTCACATGGTAATGAGATTTGGAAAGCAGAAGTTTGAGAGGGAAAATCCTAAAAAGGTAGCACAAGCAAGCTCATGGGAAATTGACTGAATGATGGTAATCGCCATAAAAATAGAGAGCAGACTGCACAAAGGGGTAACAGGAGTGAAGCGCTGTCCACAATGCAGTGAATGGAAGTTTGCATTTGAGCTCCAGAGGACACATTTAGTTGCAGATATAGGTATTAATTTCTCATCCACTGAAGAGCATTATAATGCTCAGGAAAATACAGTGAGGGAAAATGAGAAGACTTAAACCCTAATGATAACCAAGTTAAAGGGGGGCACAAAAGAAAACATTTCAAGGAAGTCGAAATTGATCTAAGGAACAGAGGGAGAGGAAAGAAAGAGGGAAAAGGGAAGTAAAAAGGATTAAGGTGAGCTATGCATAGCTACTAACCTCTCAGGTCGAACGTGGTCATTATGCTGCACATTTACACTAATAAACAAATGAATAAAAAAAGGAAATGGAGATTGGCATGGTCAATTCTGCGAATGAATAAATGAAACAAAGTGGAGGAGTGAATGTGGCTTATGGTGACTTGCCAGAGTCACTTACTACCACTATGGAAATCAAAATGGAGGTTTCTAAAAATACTACATAGAGCTACCATTTGACCAGCCATAACAGTCCTCAGGACACTCCTCAAAATAGTTAAAGCAGTATATTACAAAGATATCTGAATGATCAAGCTTATTTTGATTCAATTCACAAGAAAAGGGAGTAGATCAGGGAAGGAGACAAGCAAGGCAAGAGGGATACTGCTGGGGTTCAATCTATGTTATATGCCCAAATATGAGGCAATATGCCATGCAACTAAAATGAACCACTAATGCATGAATGAATGTAAGAAAGGAAGAAAGGAAGGAAGGAAGAAAGAGGGAGAAGTGATAAAGAAAAGGTGCCATTTATACACAATGAAGTACTACTGTGCCATAAAGAAACACCTAAGTACATTTTGGGAAAATGGATATACCATAATGTGAAGTGAAATTAATCAAGTACACAAATTTAAAATCACGTGACTTCTATTACATGAGAAACCCAATTTATAAAGACCAAAATAAAAGGTAATAAAAAGTGCAGAAATGGACCTTTCTTAAATGGGAAGGGGTCAAGAGATTGAGGGAAGGGTAAGAGAAGGGACAGAAAGGGGAAGAAAAAGGATTGAAGATGTGTCATGTACATGCACCAGCCCCACACAATGAATGTAATCATGTAATGCATACATGCATGAATAAAAACACAAAAGATAAGATGGATTGAGGAACAAAATGTCAGGAATGGTAATGGTAGAAGGTACTCAACTACTGCGTTTCAGGAAGTCTGGCTGAATGAGACAGAGCAATAGGGGCAGGAGATCAGAATATGGGTTTAGGAATGTGGACGTTAGGTATGCATGTATGACAGCAGTACATTTACAGATTTTTTAAAGAAGCAGCTTGAAACATTAAATGTGTTTTTCTTAAAATACAAAATTTGAGGGTGAGTTTGAAGATGCAGGAAAAAATGGATATCAATTATAAAGCAAGGTCTGTAAGGTTGTAATTGTAGATGGTCCTAGTTATTGCACTCGTATGGTCAAGAGATAGGAGGCAAATGAGAAGAGATAGGGACACACGTGAATATCTCATGGAAAAATAGTAGAGACAGTTCTCACTTGATGAGGCGCTTAGAAAGTTAATGTTTTCAAGAAAGCCTAAAAAACACAACAGAATAGATGCACAGTAAGTTTTCCGTATGGTACTGTATCTGAAGGGCAAATATCTGGGGAGGAAGAGGTAGAAAATAAATTCTCCATGTTACAATGTGGTTCCAAAAATTAAGATTGTGACTTTAATTCAAAAGCTTAATAACTTGAAAGTTCTATGATCACTTTCTACATGAGCATACTATTTATTTTTATTCAATTTCCAAAGAAAATAAAGAAAAACAATGAATCAATAGACAATACTAACTCTGATTTTGGAGACAATCAATTTCATAGAAAATGTGAATGTGTCAGTTTGTGGGAAAACTAGTAGTTAAATGCTGTGGATTAACAGAAATTTTTACTTTGTAGAAAGAGGAAATTCTATCTTATAAGAAATCAACATCCTTAGAAAATTAAATCTTCAAAAGGTACAATAGATATTGTGAAAGAGAAAGAAACTGTTCAACGGGGGGGAACAACTGGGATGGGGGAAAGGAGAAAAGTAGGAAAGGAAAAGAAAAAAATGTATATTTACATAAAATATAGCTAAGATAATTGCATCAGTAATTCTATTAGCTCAAGGAAAGGAGCAGTTAGTACTCATATTGTTTGATCAATTTTGCATGCCTGTATCTGGTAACCTGAGCAACTCTTTTGAAGATAACAATTTGCAATATAACAGCCGTTATTAAACTCCTATCATCTTGTCTTGAAATCCTGTATCATTATTGTTTTCAGTTTTTGTTGTTATTTTGTTGTGGTTTATTTTTGTTTGTTTGTTTTTTGCTTTTTCTCTGCTTTTTCCTCTTTAAAATAAAATTACTTCTTGTTTTACATTAACACTCAGTACCATCATTTAATTTTATATATGTTTTCAACACATTAGAAACTAAAAGAAAAGACATTCTGAATATCATTTTGAAAATAAAGGTTGAAACTAGAATAACCATTCATTTAATGAAAAAAAAAAGATACTTTCCTTAAAGTTATCCATATATTTTGAAGTAAATATATTCTTCTCATATAAAGTGTGAACAAAATATACAGTAAATGTTCTAATTAAAGAAGCATTACAGTGAAAGAAATATCATCATTAATCCTCCTCAAAATACTCTGCCTGGTTTTAGCCCACTTCTGGAACTTTTCTCTTCTTTCCTAGATGTCTTCATGATGTAGAATCAAAGCTAAGGTGAATGCTGCTGAAAGATCCACACTATAAGGTGCTGAGTGCCCACCAGTGGAAAGGCAGGCTCATGGAAACAGCATGGTGCGGACTCATCCACCTCACACACCAGATATGGCTCCAGAGGAGGCTTCTAGTTCTTCGTCAAAGTCAAGACTCAATAAAAAATAAGTATTTTCAATTTTCTCAGGACATGAAGGCGGCCATGCTAAGACAATTAAAGGACTGATGAAGGACTTTCAGAACTACTTTAGAGTGGCAAAATGATAGAATAAATGTATTCAAAACCAATAAGAGTATTTTAAGGGGGATTGGTGTCACTGTATCTTTTACTGTAATAATTTTTAAATGTTAGTATTCACCATAATACTCAATCACAAAACATAAGTTAATTTCACCAAGTTGTAAATTCAGAATTCTACTAAGTACCTATCTTCATATATTGATATATTCTATATATATGACTTTGATATTCAAACAAATTTTAAAATATATTATTAAATTACTTTTAAAATAAATATTTTAAATTAAGAAAAATAGTTACATCCCTTAGAAATTTGTGTGCTGAATGAATATAACTAAATAAAATAGTTCCGAATGTTTATAATCTACATCAAATAAAGTCAATAAACTTTTGAATGAGAAAATTTTAATTTTTTCATCAAGAAGACTTGTGATACTTTAAATTATGAAACACATTTTCTCCTTTATAACTGTTACTTGATGTATCTTCACTAAGTCTTACATATAACTACCATGAAAAAATACCTATCAATATCTGATTTAAAATTTTGCCTTTCCCTTGTCTCCTCACAAAGCTCATGAAGAACGTTAATACTAAATACAAGATAAGAAATGCAACATTTGTTCTACATGTGAAGATTGGTAACACCCAAGATCTACCTTCCAAGTGCCACAGGATTGCAGTTTAGTACGTTTTTGTTGTCTTTTAGTAATTTATTATAAAGCTGTCTCAGAAATCAAAGGTAGATTAAGACAAATGAAAGACTTTCACAGAAAAAAACGCATCATGGAGCAAAGTGAATTTTTAAATCTCAAATATTTAAAAATGTTCTGAGAGGTTAGATAGCGGAAGGCTCTTTAAAACTGTCTATTGAAGACACAGGGTGAGTTGTCATTTGGGTGTCCCAGGGTGATAGCTACTTGCCTGTCCTCAGTCACACGGAAAGACTCCTCCACCTAGGAGCAGCCTTCTCTAAGAGGCCGGTTGCTCCTTACCAGCATGACTGGAGGCAAGAAAACAGGACCAACCTGGAGATGCAAATGAGAGTTGACCTCACCCCGGGATGGCTACCCCAGCCAGCCTGACTCACACACTGCAAGGTCATGGACTCCACCGAAGGTGTGGACCGCCTGGTGGGTCTCACAAACAAAATGACACTTCCACTTACAGACATTTCAGAAGAGACAAAACCGCCCTCCTTCCCTTCCTCCTCCCCTCAAAGTTGACCTCAAAAACCAAAATTGAAGTAAAATGACTAAAATTAAATTGAGCTGAGAGGTTAATTTAAAACAATACTTGACCTTTTCAGAACTGCTTGGAGCCTTGATAACCACAAGATACCGATGACAGCAGCGCGGACCGGAAGCCTGCATGTCCAGAGGCAGCGCCCGAAAACAGGAGCAGGTCACCCACCGCCCGGCTCAGTTACTAATTACCCAAAGCTGCCCTCCGCGTCCATTTTTATACCTCAGAAATGTTAAAATCAGCATGTCTTTTCTGTTGTTTTTCTTTTAATCTCTATCGTTGCTTTTACAACTTCAAAGGAAAACAACAAAAAAATACCATTTTTGAAATACTTTTTCATACATTGCTACCTCTGTTCTATTTTCTAGATTTCTTTCTCAAGTCTGTTTCTTACATCTAATCCTTTTATTATGTTGGCTCATCTCATTTGAAAAAACCTGTGGAATCTGAATTTTTATGTTACTTAAAACTCGGGCCTTTTGCTTTTGAACATTAAGAAATGAAGTTTGCTGTTACTAAAAATTTTTCTTTCTGTTTCATTGCCCAATTATGAACATTGAAGTAATGCAGATATTGATCATGAACTATAACTTGTCACACTCTACGGGTTTGCAATGAGTTGCTAATACGCAGTGGTGCTGCATCTACAATGAGCTCTTCACTTCTCTGGTGAATAATCAGTATACCAGCGCCTTAAATATAAAATGATTTCATATCAAACCACCTAGTTAATTATGAGGAAAAAAACCCACACATCTTGACCTTCTTGTATTAGTTTCCCCACTGACAAACTGTGTTATCACAATTTGAGTAAAATTTGAGTAAAAGAAAAATCCACCATTCAGGGTGTGTGCGTGTGTGCATGTGCGCGTGTGTGTGTGTGTGTGTGTTAACGCAAAGCAGACTGTGATGTTCTTCACAGAACATAAAGGAGTTTTTCTAAAAGGTCACAGCCAAGACCACACAATGCCCACTGCTTTCTTACCCAGGATTTCTCAGATTTGCTTCAATCTTCTCACCCCCTGAACAAAGATCACTGTGGTACCCAAGTGTTAAACAGCCTTCCCCGCAGACAGTAACAACCCAAGGCTGATCTGTTCTCCGTTCAGGTTAATCCACAAATTTCTTCAGTGCAAATGCAAACTGTAAATAGTCCATTGCAGCACGTATTTATGTCACCTGACAATCTCTTGGGAATTTAGTTACCCTAGATACTTCAAATTAATAAACCTAATTTTGGCAATATAAGTTCTCTAGGGCTACTTGTCTAAGGACTTTTATAATAAAATGACTTTCAGCAAGATCAATTATACATAAAATGTTTTCTAAGTAACAACTGTTCTTTTATAATATGAATAATAATATAATAATATTCTTTTATAATATGAATATAATAATAATAATATGTTTCCCTGAAACATAATATATGAGACATAAAATGGACTTTTTGAGCTTTGCTGGATTTTACAGGGTTAAGGTCTGAGACCAGTTCAAGTTTCCTGAACATTAGAAATAGAATCTAATTAGGGGTAGTGTTTGTTTGTATATTTTTCAGTGTCTTTCATCTATTAAGCATCTCACTTTATTATACAATGCCATTAGTCGTGCTCAAAAAATTGTTGCTATATAAGAAGCATATTGCTGAATTGAATGCTACCTGTTACCAATTCCTTGTTCTGTGATTTAGACAAATATTTAGAAATACCCTTTTCCAAGATATGATTCTTTCAATAAGTTTCTTTTGCAATTTCCTATCTTACCCAGACATGCAAAAATAATTTCAAAACTTTAAAAGTATGACATAGATTTTCTTGTTCACAATCTGTTGAGTCTCTTCAAATGTTATTCCTGGGTGAGATTCTGTTTCCTGGCTCTAAATTGTGGCTCTTTAGCATGCTAAGTGGAGCAAACATAACTCAGGCCAAAAGACTCCAGATATCTGTGCCAAATAAGGAGAAAAATGTTACAGATCACAGAGAGTTTTGTTAAGACTAAGTGTGTCTATGCATGAATAGACCCAGAATAGGAGGGTGAACACCAAAGTTGAGCATCATTCAAAAAATATGATCTATTATTTTTAGACTGTCACTGTGTTCTTGAGATCAATTGAAAACTCAAATTTCATGTTATGTTTATATTTGTAAGCAACACCTTTTGAAATAGAAAATTATAACTATATTTAAAATTCTTGTGGTTATTCACAGAACAGACATATAGCTGGATTATGCAACAATGATAAGTGACCCTTGAGGACACTATGAGATTCAAGTAGAGTCAATCCAAAGAACTACATCATAGCTTCAATATTCTCCATGTTGAGATAGTCAGTGAAAACTCATGTTAATTTTTCACATGTCATAATTTCCTATTCATCATTTTTGCATTTCATTGGCCTCATTTTATTTTGTATACCTTTATTTTATTATATTCTTTGTGATGATTTAAAAACTACTAGCCTTCAGTCATTCACATATTCATAATTAATATTTTCTGAGCATCTTCGCTCATGTAATTCATTTGATTCCACAGATAAAAGATAAATTAAAACATGGAGACAGTTTTCATGAACCATGAGAAAATAAATACTAGATAAGAGAACCACACTGTCATGATGTACATATATGTAAAATTAAGTTAGTGGACAAAGTGAAGAGCTAGATAGATAATTATAAAAACTTTACTTGAAGAGATAGATAGATAATTATAAAAACTAGTAACTTACTTTTTGCTTACCTCATCAGCGTGTTGTTGTTTGGTTACTGTGACAGGCTTCTAACTGCTCTCTCAAACTGTAATTTCCTTTGTTTATTTGTTGGCACTGGGGATTGAACTAGTCTTCACATTATCCCCAAACCTGGTTAGATGTCTTTCCTATATGACCCATAAGATCTGCTTTCCTAAATAACATTCCTCATTCTGTGCTGTAATTTCCTGATTATTCATCTTCATTTCCTCATTCTACACTATAATTTGCTGATTACTCACAAAATTTGCATGGTGAGTGGCACAGAATAAGACCAAGAAAGTATTTGCTGAATGAATGTATGCATGAATGGATGTCACAAAGGAAAGGGATTAACTTCTAAAAACAGATAATTATGGACTTAAGATAACAAAGACAAAGCCATTGGTGACTTAAAGATAATTCACAGCTCAAAATGTCTATAAAATGCCATGCAGAGTCCCTCATGGGTGCCAAATATAACTTAGATTTCAGAGAAAAAAAGATTTCACAAAATGTACTTGTAACATAGAGTTATTAATAAATTGAGAGTTATTAATAAATTGTTCTGAAGTGTGATGATTTTCTACACTATATTGCAAATGTATAATCAGAAAACTGGAATTAATTTTATATATTACTTAATAAGTAATATATATTACTATATATTACTTAATAAGTAAACATAATAATTTGCATTCTAAAAATATTATGAGACAGTAGTATAAGGAAATTAAAAGAAGTCAAAAACAATTAAAAACTGTCTTCAAGCAATATATATTGTGTTAATGTATCTCCTCCAAAACTAAAACATTACCTATTAATCTAGAAAGTTACATTCTTAATTTCAGTGATTTTTAAATTCAGTTTAACAAGTAGCACTCAATTATTATGCTTGGTTTATTAATTTTCACTCATAATAGCATGTTCAACTAATATAAAAAATTTCAGTCAGGTCTTCAGGTAAAATTATGAGATTATTTACATAAAGCACAAATACTTGTAAATATTGCAAAAACTAAATTTATTAAATTTATTCTATATTTTAACTTAGTTTTGGTCTTCATATATAAATATATTTACATTCATTTTGATCTTGATATAATATTCTTGACAAAATTTGTTTCAATATTTTTAATTCATTAGAAATCTGGTTTTCAATTTTAATTAAGATGTTTCTTAGAGACATGTAGATTATACTCCTACCTACTCATGCATTTCAGAACATATTCATCAATTGTTTCATGTTTGGAGGCATTGTGGAAAAGACTGTAAGGCTGTTGTTCTCAAACTTTATTGGAAATAATGATTATTTATTATGCTTGTTAAATATGAGTTTCTGAGCCTTTCTACTAGAAATACTGTTTCAGTATTTTTGGATCAAAATACACAGCATTTTAATCAAGCAAAGGGATAATTTCTAAGTGGATTATATATTCCATGATCAGAAATGGTTTTATTTGTGTCTGCAAAGATAAAAAGACACTTCCTTACTTACCCTCAAAATTCTTACAAGCTATTATGGTTATTATATCTCATACACAAAGTACACTATTGAGTTAGCCACAGGCTACCTTAGAAGTATATGTCTGGCAAACACATAAGATGTGGAAGAAGAACTTGGCTGCATTTCATAGAGTTAATTCAAATATTCCAGGTCTAGGAGGATTCAGCATGAATGATAGTGAAGAAGTAGTTCATGGGCTTCAAATCTGTTTTCAAGAACAATCATTATTTTATATCTTCCATATTAGTTCTCTTTGATTTTATATACTGTATTTATTTATGAATTAATTGCCCTGTCTCTCTCTTTCCCAGTCCTGTACAGTTGGCTCCATGAAAATCTTAATAGTCCTAGCAGTCAGTCCTTAGGGACACAATTTTACATACCAGCCTCATTGACAACACTTGGCACAAGGCCAAATTAAATCAGTGACTCAGTGGTTCCAGGACTGGTCCCCGAGCGCAGTTTTCACCCAGAAGACAGCTATTTTCCCTCTTCTCTGTTCAATATCTCCAAGCATGAATGAGTTATTTCATCTCATTTACTATGTGATGATTTTCCTCTGGAATTTGGGAGGAAACAGTAAAACAGATGTTAGTCTCACAGTAAAATATGCATCCATGGAAAACTGTAATAGTCTGACTCCTTTGAAAACTAGCAGGAGGATATTACTGGTTTTCAAGTAATAAATGTGTTTACTTTAATTTTATATAGTTAACACCAGATGTATCAGATAGAGCCCAGACTGAAAACAAAACAAAATAAAAACAGAATCATTTGAGAGATAATTTATCAAAGGAATGGGAGTAAGGACATTTAAAGGTAAGTGGAATAAAAAACAGGGTGGTGAGGAACATGGATTTAATAAGTACACAAAGCATACCTCATTTCTAGGATTAAAGAAAGAGAAGAAAAAGGACAACCAGATTTTAGGGATGAGGAAGGAAAGTAAAGCTCTGAGACTGGACAATGGGAGTGAAATCACCTTCAGTGACATAGAGACTGTGGGTGACACCATATTGGTGATCCTCAGATGATCAGTAGAGGCAAAGCTAACTGGCACAGTTGCCTTTGAGGAGCATAAATTATCTGCTAATCTAAGAGGCAAAATTGTGTGCAGGGAGGGATGTTCTCTGCTGTAGATGTAACACAGATGGAAACCAGAAACAGGAAGGAACTGCTTTCCTTTCTCCTTTCTTTTTATCTCCTTTTAGGACCTTCTCTTGGCAGAAAAAAAATTAATGGTACAATAGCTGTCAAAAGAATCTATGAAATGTACTTTTTAGATCTCATGAAATTTGGGATGTTTGTCGAAGAATTTGGTATAGGTTGTTTGCATAATAAAAAACTCATTAAAGGGTAGATTTGGCAACAAATGAGGTAAATAACAAGGATAAGAACTACAGAAATTCTTTGATTTGCAAAGTATGTTTATTACCAAATATAAAACAGTTCAGTGCCACCATTTGCGTCACTGAGACCATTTAATTTGGTGAAAATCATCTCCATACAGTCAGAAGAACCAAAACTGGCTGCATGAAATGACAAAAGACTCAAAGCTATTGTTCAACCCTTTATGTGTTTGATACTAAATTGGCTTTCTCCCCACAAAGGTTCAGTTCGCTGGCTGATCACATTACATGGTGGCTTAAAGTCCATGTCTCAGCCCAAAACGAGATCATTGGTTTAAAAGTACTTTTCAACAGGGGTGGGCACCATAGAGCAAGAGCACCGTGATAGGGCAGTTCAGGCAAGTGAAACTGAGAAGTGGCGGCAGTGGGAACAGAAAAGAGAAAATCCTTCGGGAGAGAATACATTTGCAGTAAGACAATGCTCTTGATATACTGTAGAGAGCGAAGGAAGTAGATGACCAGAGCACAACCGCTGGTATTAGACTTGGAGAATGAGAAAGAGTCATGTATTAATTAACTAAAAAAGGAAAACTAAAAATTTGCTTGGGGGCGAATGTTGTTAAGTTTCATTTTAGACTTGCTAACTGGATCTGTTACTTGTTGACTAAACATCACTGAACCTTGCACTATTCGTGCCATGTTTCTTAAATAAATGGATTTACCTTTGGAGTTCTCCGCAATTAAGTGTATTATTGCTACATTATTTCCTATGAAATAAGGCCCAAACTGACATCTAAACAGTCGTATATATTCCGCTGCAGTGCAAGGATCTATGGATACATTTGTAGACTCTTCTCCAATTGTCTCCTCAGTGGGTATGCACAGAAAGGATGCAATCATCTTGCTCCACTGGCAGCATAGTGACATAGGACATATTCGTACGTTTGTAAAGGCTCTGGAAGGAACTTTGCCCCACATTCTATCTATCTGTGATTCTCTCTGAAAACTCAGCTTAAGTATAATTTCCAGGATGCCATTCTTGGAACAATCTCCAGAGAACTGATTACATTCTACTATTTATTGCTCTTCTGTGACTCATGTTTTTCTGTTTGCTATACTTTCACAGTTCAAGATTTGCCCACGTATCAGTGTCTTCTTCTAGATTAGATTACCTTAAATTTATAAAAGTAATACACACATGTTTAAAAGACATGCCAGAAACTTACAACACATGCCCAAAAATGATATTTGTTAGGAATATAATGATATCCTTCAGAGAAATCTAATATCAAAATCTAAAAAGAGGGTAGAAAAGTCAATTAACGTAATAAGAAATTAAAAAATGATTAATGATCGAGTTCAATTTGATCCCTATTGTAATAATCTTGAATAAATGACTTTCTTGTGTATTTAATTGTTTGCTGTATTTTTCTCTGACACACATGAATCTATGTATTTCTATCTAGACTGAGAGTTGAGCAAAATAAGTCTATAGATATGCAATTATGGTAAAAAATCAAAAATAGATTTTCTTTACCAGTGCTACAAATACAAATTGATACAGTTACCTTGAGCGCTAATTTTATAACCTGAAATAACACATACTCAAATGCATGGAAGAGCTTAACTGTGGGATTATTTGTGTTCATTAAAACTGGGAATGATAGATAATAATTTGTGATATATTTATACATCTGTTGCAACAAATTGTATTTCATTAGCTGAAACATAACTGGGGACATGTAAGCTTTAAAAAGTTGATGTATATCATGAGACAACTGCAGTAGAAGTGGAATTAAGCACTAGTGGGACAAAGATAATAGAGATCTAGGAAAGACGATGAGGATAGACATAAAGGTGAGAGACAGGTTTTGTCAAAAAATAAGCTGCCATTTTTCTTAGTACTAGGAATTGAATCCAGAGTTTTTCCAATGAACTACTTTCCAACCCTTTTCATATTTTATTTTTTTTCCAGGATAAACTTGAATTTGTAATCCTCTACAGACTGCTGGGATTATAGGCATGCACTAAAAGCCCCAGTTTCTTTCTGACTGTTTGACTGATTAATTGATTGGTTGATTGATTGTACTTGGGATTGAACCTAGATGTGTTCTATTTCTGAACTACATTCCCATCCTCCTTTTAAAATTTTATTTTATTTTGTCTTATTTTGAGATGGTGTCTTATGAGATTGCCAAGGTTGCCCTTAAACCTTAATCCTTTTTTACTCAGCCTCCCATGTAGCTATTGAATACAGGTGTGCATCACCACCTTGGCTCACTCTGTCTGTCTGTCTGTCTGTCTGTCTGTCTATTTTTCTAGGGTTGGGTAGAAAGGCAAGATACAAATGTATTTTATTATTTGTCTTAAACGATATGGGCATATAACTATTTGCTATATCTAGCCCTACTTGTAGCTTTACGTTTACCGCTATTATTGTATGAGTACCTTCCCCTCAATTTCAATGTCATGTAACCATATGACTTCCACTAGGAATAGAAATTCCTTTCCTTCTTGTCAGTTCATAACAGCATTTTTAAAAATCCTGTTTTCATATTTTATCCAGCACTTTGTTTCAGTAGGTGGAGGTATTAGATGGGAGTCTTGTGACTCTGTCCATCAAGCATTTAAACTTTACAACATCGTGACTTGGAGATACTGTCATTATCCACGTTTTAAAACCATCAAAATGAAATAAATTAAGACAGAGAAGAGTTACTTGTACAAAATACCGATAAATTATTTGTGCAAGATGTAATTAATTTTATTATACACATTCATTTTTTTAGCCAGTTTATGATATTGCTAGGTAGTAAAAAGAACTGTTCACCTAGACAAGATAATGAAACAAAAACTTTGTTTCTCCTTGTCTACCAAATTAAATCCGTTCTTCACTCTTGTGTTCAAAACCCATTATGCTATTTTCTGCATTGTTAGCCTTCTAATATTTTTTCAGCTAATTTTAATAATTTTGCTTCCCTCACAATGTTTGCTTTGTTCATGATGTTTGTTCTTCCCATGATGCCTTTTCCTCTCTATTATAAATTACTGAAACCAGATTATAAGTCCACCCTCCCAACAGCAATTTTCTTACAAATACTGCAGTCAAATGCTTGCTACAAGTTGTTTTCCTATGTTCACTCCATGAGGTGCTTCATGATTTCTCCATTTGGATAGGCTCCCTCTGCCTCAGTAGAAATAAATCACTCTGAGTGATTTACCTCTTGGCATTTTACATGATCTAGGAGGTTTGGAAGGACATTTTCTTCAGTGTTCATCACACGCTAGAGGACTTGGTAAGTGGAGAACATTTCTGCAGAAATGTAAGAGGTACATTTCAACGTGGAAGAGGCAAGTGTGACTTGAGAGCTTTGGATCCTGATAAAAGATGGGAGTGGCTGCTCTGAAGTTCAGAAATAAACCCAAAAAGACAAATATCAATAAGACAGATGCAAAAATTCATGAAAGGCCACTATTACTGATTCAGTTGTGATCACTGCTAATGCCTTCATTCACATGATTTTTTTAAAGTGAACTTCCCCTGGTGTCAGTATGTCAGTAGTAGTTTTTTTGTATATGTTTTGTTTTGTTTTGTTTTATTTTGCTTTGTTTTGTGGATTTTTTGAGACAGGGTCCCGCTGTGCAATTCAGGCTGGCCTCGAGCATACTTTGTAGCCCAGGATGGTCTCAAATTTACAGTGATCCTCCTGCCTCAGCCTCCTGCATGCTGGGTTTATAGGCGTGCACCACCACACCCAGACCATACGATTTTTTTGTAGCATTAATACACAGCATTGCAAAAATCTCCTTTTGCTTTAGCAGAGACTTATTTTGGAAATATCAAGAAAGACTATGATAAATGAGGGCATCAAATTTTGCTCTTCACTGTGTGGGCCTTGGATTGCAAACAGTGGCATCCTCTGGCATATAGAAGAAATGCCCCACCTAAGATCTCTGCACTACACGTTCACTTTTTATTTTTAACAAAAACACCAGATAACTTGTATACATACAAAAGTTTGAGAGGCTCTGGGAATAGAATGCATCTTCTTTATTTCTTTTACTTAATTATACCTACTGAATATTTAATTATTTCATCACAAATTGGTAAAAAAATCACTTTCTATATAGAGGTAAAGACATCATTAAGGAGTCAGAGGTATGCTTAACTTGTTTGTCCATGAGGAAAAATAATGAAATTCTAATTACTACATTGTTCACCTGCAACAGAATGACATTGAATATGGGTTTCTTTCTGGTTGTGTTGACAGTTTTATGAAATGAGTCAAATCATGATAAAACTTATCAGATGATATTTTCTTGAATTTTAATTTTTACTTCATCTGTTAATCATATAACCACATTTAGCATGATGACATTCAAAGGGATCCTAACTTCTTTGGTTTATGTCCTCTGGTATGGCACAGATTTAGCTATGAGACATGAAGGATAGTTAATTGATCTGAGATGTAAGCTAGGAGGTTTCTTTAAACTGTAAATTACGAGTCCTTCTTTTTGCCTCCGTGATTTAACATCAGTTTAAACCAGTGGAATGAAAATCATTAGACATTCAAAGACAAACCCTTTTATTAAACCCAGTTATATTATTTTAAACAATGGCTACAATATACAACTGTTTAAGATGTTGAAAGATGATTTTGGGTGACTCATTATATATCTGCATTAAATTATATATAATCTTGCTAACAAACAGCAATCAACTAGGATATGTCTCACTTATTTATAAGCCCAAGTGGAAATGTGTAATCAGAATAATATTCATAGTGATCACATATTAATTAAAATACATTTACTTTAGACATATATTTCAATTCTCCTTAGTGTATAATTTTTTAAACTGGGAAATGAACTCACGACCTCACACTTGCCAGGCAGCTGCTGTGCCACTGGGCTATATCCATGGCCGTCCTTAGTATAATTTTCATTGGTTCTGTACAAATTTTACTAGTTGGTATTTTAAAAGTATTTACAATTTTGAATATCAAACAACATTAAAAAGTGCAAATTTTGCCATGGTTTTGTCATACAAGATTTTATCTGATGCTTCAGTATTAGGTACTTGCAAAATGTAGATCAAAATACAGAGTTATTACTTAAGACTACATCTGATGTGTATAAAAATTATACTCTATAAAGATGATTCACTTTTACAAATGAATAAAATAAATATATAATGACCTCTCTAGTAACTTTCAGTACATTTTTCTTATTTTTGGAATAACATGAATAGGCTAATAGTCAATGCTTTGCAAAGTAACTTTCATATATTTTATTTTAATAAAATTGGTTGATACTCTAAATTTCAAAAAAGTACACATACTCTTAATATATATATTTGGAAGTATTTTAATGGCATACAAATCCTAACATGCACTCTCTAACAAAAATTATATTAGAAAGGAAAATCCATCAGGTAGACAATGAAAATTACGTGAAATAATTCCTAGAATGTGAATGAATAGTTTTACTACTTCTGGAAAGAAAATAAAGTTACCTCCTTTGAACTTTCCCTACCTCTTTGCCTAGTTGAGATTTTGAACCAAAGGTGATTGACAAAGGGCCATTTTTATTTTCTTATGCACATGGAGTACGGCATTTTCCTCCAAGGTCATTCTTAGTGCCATGATATAGATTAATATTTTAGAGGCTGATACAAGGTTACTAAGTGAGAAATCCAAAACACAATATAAAAACACTTCTATTTATTTTACACTACAAAAAGATCAACCAAAAATCCTTTCCAGATCTAGCAAGTTAAGATTACAATTAAATACAATTAATTTAAAAATTAATTGTGTTTAGTCCATTGCGGACTGTTTCTCTAGGTCTGTCTTGAGATATCACTATGGTAAATGCTTTGTACACTACATATGGGGTATCTTATCATGATTGTTATCATTCCTGAGTAATAAGGTTGTGGAACAAGGGACAGTTGTAAAGAGAAATGAGAAGTGAATTTGGGGTTCCTCAAATATTTAGAATTTGGGATTACAGATAGTTTACAGGGAGAATGGTGACAGCCCTGGAAATAAGAAGAGAAGAAACAGAGAAATCGTCCTTCTAAAGGATGATGTTGGATGGTGTCTGGGCAGGAGGGCCAAGGGATCAGAATATTGCAGCGAGACTCTGAAAGGTCCACCCCACTGGGACATGGGTCATGACCGTCCCACAGGAACTCAGATGCCATGACCAGGGAAAATATCATGGGCACAAACAATGAGTAAGATTGGTTGCTATTTACAGGTTTTTCAATGAATGTACTTTTGTTGAAATTGCTAACCATTGCATAATATTGTATAAGCAATATATAAACAGTCTATTGTATGTATAATAGGGCTTAGTTATAAATAATATAGACCCTAACTGTGTCAACAAATTTGAAGAAAAACAAAGTCATTCTACTTTTTAAAAATAAATTCCTTATCTCTACATCACCTTGTCATCAAATTTATTTTCCCTGAGACTATTGCCTTGAGTCACTTTTTCCAAATGAATTTGCTCATGGGAGATACACCTTTTAAAGAAAGATTTTGTAATATAAATCATAATTTTGCATGAAAATTTTAAACAATGCTGTTACAGATTTTCAGAATTATATATGGGATAATTTCCTGTAGAAACCAGAGTTAGAACTCAGAACTCTGGTTTGTATTTTCAACATTTGAAGCTCTCAGTGTTTAGAGGGATTACAAGAGTGGTCATGTTGCTGAGAAGGTGTTGTATTTATTTATTTACTTACTGTGAGACCAGGTTTATTCCCATATATATATAATTTTGATACCTAAAATTATATATATATGATATGATCTATATATGTGTATATATATACATATATATATAGTTTGATGGTAAAACTTGGTATATTGAAACGTATACACTCCTGTGTTGTCTGAAATAAACATGAACAAAAGCAGAACCAAACATAGTTTCAAGTGTACTAAGGAAAATATCAATTATTATACATTTGCATAATCAGAACAGAAACATTTAATTTACAGACTATAGTACTACTGCTACCTATAAAACTATATAAAACTTAATCTTTTAGAGGCAGTAAGTTAACTATGTTATACTTCTACTTATATTGCATTTCTAAGGAATAAATATAAATATAAGGAAGAAATAATGGTATGTTCCATGCTCTTAACAGAAATCACACCTTAGTGAATTTTTTACAGTGTAATATATTTAAGTCATTAAGACCATCCAATACTATATTTAATTTGCTTTACTAATGTATCAAGTAACTCAAAAAGGCAAGTATTACAGTGATTCTTTAAAAATAGAAATGTGACCTATGCTTTGATACTTTTCTTATCCCTCTTTATTTCAGCAGGCTATCCACAGTGGCTTCCTAACCACTTATTAAAAATTGAAAGGCAGCAGCTGTAAACTCTCAGAAAAATATTAAGCAGCCCACTTAGAGCAAGATAGTGTGGAATTATTTTTTTCGTGCTAAAAATCATCTATATCTTAATCTACCCAGTTCTGATGGGTGGTTGTCTGTACCATATCTTTCCATTTCAGCAGTAATTGAAGCCAAGGTTTTGAAGTTAAAAGAAAATTCCTCCTTGCCACCTCAACAAGCATAGTTTTGGGAGAAAATCGTAATTGAGTATCTTTCACTGTCTTCGCTTCCTTCATGAAGCAAACCAAGAAAGTTGTCTAGGATAAGTCCTGAGCTTATAAGTAACTTTGAAAAGTGAGAAATCCCATAACGATGCCAATTGTATAATACACACACACGCACACACGTACACACACACACACACACACACTATAAAATTTCAACTATGTAATAACTGCTTGCAATACTTCTAATGTCTTAAAATTCTGCCAACATTTAAATGATAAAGCAATTACAGTATACATCAGTACTCTAGCTATGACAAAAATAAGAAATTATTGAATTCAAAACTATAATAGACAAGTGTCATCATTCCTTGATACGGTAGAAGACATCTAAGGCAGTAAAAGTAATCTTGTTCTAGTGAAAACCTTTTATTTTCATTTCCTTCTACTGCTGTTTTCCCCTAAACATCCCAAGGAAAGAAAAGGTAAAAAATAATTTGGTAAACTGTATCAATGTCAACTACAAGGACACATATCCTTATCTCCATCTCTAAAAGTAGAAGGTATTTAATTTGTAGAAAAACTTCGTAAACCTGTTTGTTTCCAACTGTTGCTCACGTACACTACCTCTAATTACTTACCTTTTATGTTAAGCAAAATACATTACTACATCTATCAGGAGAACATATTTCTATATGTTAATTAGCCTTTATTCATTTTATTTATGTATTTATTTATGCATTATGTAGCTGTAGTAGAGATTGAAGCTGGGTTCTCTGTCCCTAATTTGTATCCCTAAACCTTTCTTAACAATTAGTTTGAGGCAGAACCTCACTAAATTGCTCAGGTTGTCCTCAGATTTGCAAACCTCCTGCCTCAGCCTTCCTAATAGCTAGGATTACAGACATGCACCCTTGCACAATAGAGGCCTCTATCCCTTTAACCAATATATTCAGTTTATAAAACTAGGTCTTAGGTCTTAGAAGGAATGGGAAATTGATGCTTGAAGCATTTCTACTAATCTTAACTCACTACAAGAGAACTAAAGGTAAATGAATTCCTATTCCCCAGAAGGCATGGCCCAAAGATCCAAAGTACCCCTGTGGGACTTAGAGGGCACCAGGCCAAACCTCCAAGTAGAGTTGTGTATGTTGTTACTTTAGCTTCACCCTTTGATACGATCGGAGCTAAATTAGCAGCCAAATACAAGGTGCTCTGAGTGTATTAGCTCTGACATTTCTTTCTTAATTGATCGCTTTGTATTACATGCATTCACAAATGCATAGACATAACCATGGAAGATGTAGAGCCTATAGTTTTCATCTTGTATGTGAAGACCAGGAAGGAAAACTTTGTGGTTCATTTCCTCTTCAATTTTGTTATTTGCAAGTGACCAAAATACTAGCAATGCCAGAAATGATTTCAAATCCATACAATTAAAACAAAGTGAATGTTTGATGAGATTTTGGAAAGTGTAAATTCATGAATTAAAAGTAAGCAGTTTTCACAATAATTAACTATGTATTTATCAGGGTTTTTTTTTGCAATTGATTATAATGAACACCCAATAAAATAAACAGGTTTACATAGTGACATGTAAAAGTTACACAATTTCATTAGCCAATGGTACTCAATCATCTTTGTTTTATATTATTTACCAATATACACCAACTATACATTATATTCTAAGAATTAGCCCAGTGATAAATTTTTATAATTCTCAGAGCTGGCGACACACTATTGATTTTTCACGAAAAAGTGTCATTAAAAAAAAAAACTGCCATTACTTTAAAATAAACAACACCCCCAAGAATGCATATCCTAAATAAAAATTGGCGCAATTTCATTTCCAGTTTCTCTTATCTGCTTCTGAATTCATTGCCATTTGCAAGTGACTAAAATATTGGCACTTTCCACTTATCATCATAACAATGCCAAAGTGTATTTCAAAACCAATGCTTTCCAATACTATTAAAAGCAGGCACTTACAGCGCGTGATTTTCACCGTCCTCTTGACTTCTCCGCTGCCCGACCCCTCACACCCGTCTTCATCGTCGCAGTCACCGCTGACCTGCTCGGCCATGCCGCCACCACTGCCCAGCGCAGGAAGCTCCCATCTCTCAGGCTTAGGCGACCGTCCCTGTAACAACTAAATGTGGACACCAAGAAATGTTTTGATAGCTTATTCACATCTTATAGGAACTCTACTCAAAAACTTACGTTAGAAATTACAATTATCCTCTTCTATGGATCCAATACCTTAATGCATACACCCAACCTGACGAAACTTCACAATATCCAAAACAAATGAAATAAAAATGAGTAATGGGCAAAGTTGTATAGTCATAAAGAGCTACAGTCCTCCTATTAACCCCATGATAAGGCTTTGCAAAGCAAATAAAATCAGGCCTTCTTTCTTGTGGTAGTTGGGAAATCTTGTTTCCTAATAAGCAATGTGGAAGCATTTGTTTTGAAAACCAATAGTCCAGAATTTCTCAAAAATATCCTTCCAGAAAAAATTCTATCAAATGAATCTAGAAATTCGGACATATACATTTATAGCTTCGTTTAAACTATCTCAGGATAAGTGTATAGTCCAATAACATGACACGTCACTGAATACTGGGACAAATTTCAAAGGCCCTACTTGCATTTTTGCAAATCACACTAGAAATTTAATGAATTTCTCAGTCTTGGTTCTTAATTATTTCTTTTATAGTTATGAGTAAAATAGAATAGTTATTTGCCCCACATTGTGCAGGGCTGTTGATAAGATTTTAATATTTGAAATATGTGAACTGCTTTCCAAAAAGGTGATGATATGAATAATAGAATATTTTACTGAAAGTTAAGTCTGAATAAAATAACCCAAATCATGACATGTACCCCTCTAAGGCAGTATTGGAGAACACATGACCAAGCATAACGACTGCAGGGTATTGCTATATCATGAATGAAACATATTCCTGTTGCCTATTTAATGGATACTTAAATTCTAATGATGCTTTATGAAAGATTTACATTTGACATTTCTGCAACTTTCCAAAAAATAGTTTTAGCTTGCAGCTGGTAATTAAATATATAACCCAAAGATAGCATTTCATATCGAAAAGCATAGAGTAAAATAATCTCAACACATAGAAGGCAAATCTATTTATCATTTTAGGAGTACTTGAATGAAGCAACTGAACTTGGAAATTCATAAATTTCAAAATTAAAAAAGTTAGGTCACATACTCATATATTATAATTTTTTTAAAAATTTAATTTTAAATAAACCAAAACAAAAAAGCAATTTAACAAAAGATTTTAAATTTTTATTTTTAATTACCAGCATTTCTCATACATGCTAATAGCTGTTAAATTTACAATGATTCTTTCAAAGTTACATGAATTTAATAAATGTATGTTAAGCAATAAGTCATGACATGTATAGCACTTCTGGCAAAGTGAGAGCAGGTCTGTGGTGATCAGGAAACACTGATATGTACCAATCATATAAAAATTCAAATCTGAAAAAAGAGGAGTCGAGACTAATGGATAGATTTTGTACTTTTTTGTTATTCTCACATATGCCACTTAACAAGTACTTAGTACAATCATGAATGGCTTGGATTCCAAAGTCCAACATACTTGAACTGACTCCTGATATGAATCCTGATTCTGACACACACTATCTGTGAGACACAGGTATTAGTTCAATTACCAAATAACTAGGTTCCTTCACATCTAAAATAAGGACAACCATGTATGTATTTCAGTACTCAAGTTCTAGAAAAACATATGTGCTTTACAAAAACTTAATGTGCCAGGGGATTAAAATTTAATACATTTTGATTATTAATTTCCACTTCATTAAATATTCTATTACAATATTTTAAATACTCAGAACACATTAATTGAAAGAATTATTTCATAAATAGCCCTATTACATGACTTACATTAAAAATATTCAAAGTACAATCTGACAGTATAGCAATTTTAAATTCTCTGGTGATATGTTCTTTCTTTTTGACCTTAACATCCTTTTCCAATATTTTCCCATATCAACTTTATTTTCCCTCTATTTCTCTAAGAATTCTTGCACTATTTTACTGGGATCTTGGCCAGGACACAGATGGAATCTCAGGAACAACATAAATCATGAAGACCCAACTCAAAGAATTTGAACTTAAACATGCAAATAGAAAGATACTCCATGTAAAATGAAATTTAGCATTTAAGAAATCCATCTTGGTTTAAAGTGACTGATCTAGATACTTACAGTAAGAAGAATAGAGACCATTTAAAAACTTTCATGATTTCTACATTTTTCTATCACTTAAGACTTTCTAGGACATAAGTAAGGTACATGAAAAGTTATTAAGAAACAAAACTATGAAACTACATTGCAATATAATCAAATTATCTGTGCTGAGCAGATTTGAAAAATGGACTCACAACAACCCACTCTAATCCCTAGGACTGTAAATATGATACTGCCTTTGCTCCTACTACCTTACCTAGAAAAAGGTATTTTGTAAATGTAACTAGTGTCATTACTAAGTGATTCAGTGTTTACTGAAAGTAAGACTATCTAGGAAAGATGAACATAATCACACCTAGTCCTTAAAATAGAAAGCTTTCTCTATCAGCAGAGCTAGGACATTCAGGGCAAAAGGCTTTTGTGAAGTCGGGTGCATAGACAGAGCTGCCAGCCTTGAAGGTGTAGCTGGTTGGACTTGTGGCAAAGAGTTGAGCTATAAATGACTGCGAGGCTCCAAGAACAGGGTGATCTGCCTTCCACCCAGAGAGGAAGTCATGCTCTCCAAGAAGCAAAGTCTCCCCCAAACTCTGTCTGGTGTCAACTGTGTCTGAGCCTTGTGAAACTGTGAGCAATGAGCCCACCCAGATATCTGATCTACGAAACTCCAGGGCAATAGATGGATGTTGTCTCCAGCTGATAAATGTGTGATCATTTGCTAAGCAGCAAGAGAAAAATAATAAACTTTCTAAGTCCCAATTGGACTACACGTATGTCTTGGAAATTTGGTTTGATGTCTTTTGATTCTATAGCACATTCTTCAGAACGAGAGGTCAAAATATTCATGAGATATCCCCTGTCAAATGGTACCCTTGGAAAAAAACTCTGGTATTTCAGCTTTGCATCAGTTTTCATTTTGTTTGACTCTTTATAAAGCCTTACACTGTTTTCCTTATCTCTGAGCAAGACATACAATTGTCATTTCCTTTGACCAACTCATCTAAATACAGAGTCTGCCAAAAACTATATACATCAGGGAAGAAAAACTCATATAAATATTTAATGCTAAATTTATTGAGACAGCATGGGTTAGTACAACTAACCATTGGCCTCTACAATCACAAGAAG
This sequence comes from Dolichotis patagonum, assembly GCA_004027295.1. NCBI lineage: Eukaryota > Metazoa > Chordata > Mammalia > Rodentia > Caviidae > Dolichotis > Dolichotis patagonum. The sequence continues at coordinate 85,618 of PVJX010000186.1, read as the reverse complement.
TGCTCAAAGTGGTGTCCATTAGCTCAGGACATTCATTAGTACAGCAAACTGCTTAAGTGTGTATACATTTTGTGGTGGACACTATATATCTAGCATCCCCATTAACCCATGATTCTAAGCCCACAACAATTCCCTCTCTTTGGTAGGGTCAATATCTTCCTCTCCCATTCAAAGAAGGTCTGCTTTTATGTATTTTATTTACTAGTTTCAAAATTATTATTGGTCAAGAAACATAAATTATATTTATATTTTCATTCTCACTCTCATAATTGAAATAAATATAGTTTTGCAGAAATTCCCAGTGGATTTTTAATCACCCAAATCAATGGGCTTTTCATAGTATGATCAATATTCCTATTTTCTCTGTTTTTTGTGCTAAACTATTCTTGACCTCTCCTTAGTCTATTCATCTTTCTCTCCTACTTCATAAAATCATAATAAATGTGTTTCAGTTAAGAGTCTCAGTCCTCTTCATCTTAGACTCTTTGAGGGTGTCACTCTGTTAGAGTAAGTGTACCTACCCTCTCACCTATGTACAAATTGCTCTCTGCTCTTTATCTACAGCCTTTTCTGTACTCCTCAGTGCATCTGTAAGTGGCAATTGGAGGTGAGGATGCACTCTGCTATGTTCTGTCCTACAGTGAAGTTCTTTGTCTCAAATATTCCTAAGTCATTACAACCTGTCTTTACAAATCTCCTCCTGCAAGGGTTATTATTCGCTCCTAGCCACTATCAGCTTATTATTTTCCCCAAAACAGTACTTTTGCTATGGTATTTATTAGCTGTAATGCTCCTTGAAAAGCTTTACTGTCAAAAGACTACTGGTTTTACACATATCTACATGGGGAAAAATATCCAAATAGAGTCACAGGAAGAGAGGTACATTATGGTAAATAGGAAACACACTCTATAGCTTCTTCTTGATTTCATTAAAGTTTCACAGGAAATCTCACAAGAAACAGTCTTGTCTAGTTGTGATTCACCTCACATTTTCTAAATATTCCTAAGCAAACTGCTTCAACCCTCTCATCCAATACATACTGATAGACCTAGAAATGAGACTGAGAGATAAGTTCAACAGTGGCCTGGCAGTCAAGTTCCTATTTAGTATACTGTTTTGATTATTTAAAAGTTACATCTAAACACAGTTCCTCAGCACAGTTCCTTGCTATAGAGCAAAATTTTTACAGACTAGGTGATTTTATGTATCTATAATTTCATTAGTATTTGTTTTGTAGTCTGATAAATTCCAACTATTGTTTTACCTCTCACTGAAAATACCATATCTTTTTCTAACTTACCCTGTTATATTTAGTTTTAAGTTGAAGCTCAAATATTTATTTTTCTATCCTAAACATATTCTAAGATCATTTTATTTCTATACCATTGATTGGCACTTAATCAACTTTCTTAAACAAATGTCACATCTTTTTGATTAAAATGAGTTTCTCAGCATTGAGAACAGGATTTAATTAGTCTTATACCATTTCCAATCATGACTAGAATGCTTATCACAAGATTCTAAATATACATATGTTAATTTATTTATTTGAGGTTTGGAAATAATTTACTGAGCTCATCCTGCCTTAAATACCTTCTATATCTAATTTAGTAAAGTTCTTTCATTTTTACTGAAAATATTGGAGAGCAAGGTGTTTTAAAATAACTTTGGATTCATACTTATTGATCACCAGATCGGCAGATTCTCTTATTCAGTGGCATTGAGTACTGTTACGGTTTAGATCTAAAATATTCCCCAAAGTCTCATGTATTTAGAGGTGAGGCATTCAGACAATAATTGGATCATGGGACTCTAACTTCACCAGTGGTTTAATACACTGATGGTATTGTAATTTGATGACATTTTAAAAATTTTATTTAAAAAAGAGAGAAGTCAGAAAAGAAGAACTAAAAGCAAACGGCACAAACAACAATGGCAAACTCAAAACAATAACAATATAAGCTTTCAAAACAGAATGAAAGAAATTTAACAATGTTTCTTATATTGCATATTGTTCTCTTTTTTCAAAGAAAGAAAAGAGAATTAAACAAAATAGAAAAACAGAAAAGAAGGGTAGAACAATGCCAAATTAAAGAAAAAAATATCATCATAGAATCGCTAGTTCATACATTACTCATTGTCGTCCTAAAAAATAGTTGCCAAAGTCACAAAATCAGAGCATAAATAGTGGCTAGCCACTTAAACACTGACAGTGCAAATGCTTCTGTTCAATGTTCCAGCAGCAGTTCAGTAATATGGTCTTGATGACATATTGAGTGGTAAGGTAATTTAGGAGGTGAGGTCTAGCAGAGGGGATTGGGTCATACAGGTATGATCTGGGGGTTCTACTCTGTCCTTTGTCCTGGCTTCTTTAGCTTTCTTTCTCTGCTTCCTGGCTGCAGTGAGTGAGGAGAGTTCTTACAATGTGCTTTCCACCACAATGCTCCGCCTTACCCCGAACCTCTAAAACCACAAACCAAAATAAACCTCTCCCATTTCAAGGTGTGTATCTCAGGTGTTTTATCATATGGAAGGAAAGCTGATCATAACTAGTACATTCAGTATAACATGTACTTTGAAGGCTAAATATCTGTGTCAAAAGAGGAGAAATGTTTCTGTTCTTAAGTAGTACTTATTCTTTAGTTCAAGGAGAGCATGACGAATATTCAGGAAGACTAATTTAAAGTAAATGAAATAATCTGAAAATTGGGAAAAAGGAAAAATGCTCCCAATATCTAATTTTGTAATCATGATAATTGTGTTTCTTTGTAATCTTTAATAAGAAAAAATTTTAAACAGTCTTATTCTTTACCAACTGGAGACTTATATTGTTCAGAAAAATTTGACAAAATATTTCTTTATTTTGGGGGAGTTTGAGATAAGTTTCCACTATATAGTTCAGATTGGTTTTAAATTCATATGTAGCCCCTAAATGGCCTCAAACTTGTAGTGATCTTCCTGCCTCAGCTTCCCCGTGCTAAATTATAGTTGGGCACTTCTGTGCCCACCAAAATATATCCTTCTAAAATAGAATATAGAAATATTTTCAAATATTTATTTGTGCAAAAAGTCAGTTTTTTCTCAAGTTGGAGGGGGGCCTTAGCTTCAAGATTTGGATCACAGGTAGTGACCTTCTCCCCTGTTCTTCTATAGGGGATCAGATCCTTCCATCCCTCTCTTTGTCGCATCTTAAAAACACTGTGCATGTACCTACTGGCATGGCACAGATCTAACATGTCTCCCAGTAGGCTCCCATGCTCGAAGGTGGGGTTTGGGCATAGTTATCGGGCATTAATGGTGTCAGGAGGTCAGACTGGCTGGAGGAAGGAGGGCACATAGGATTTCCTCTGTAGCATACATGTTTTCTGAAGCTCTTTACTCTGTCTCTCTTCGTCCTGGCTGAGGTGGGCTGTATGTTTGGCCAAGACGTTCTACTATGCTGCTCCAGCACAGGACTAAAAACAGTGGGGTCAGCTGACCATGGGTTGGAGCCTCTGAAACTATGAGCCTTTTCTCCTTCAAGGTAGGTATGTCAGGTGTTTTATTCAACAAGTAAAAATCTCACCACTACACCCACTCACTGCTTTGTTGGCTTCACCTTCATGGGAAACACTATTTCACATCTCACCTTTGGGAAAAAAAAACCCCACTATTTCCCATTAAAGAAGAACCACCTCAATAAGTGTTTAATAAAATAATTTCATAAATGACACATAAAACTAGTCATATTATGACTACACATACTTATGTCACAAACTGCAACAAATCTTCATATTTATGACATACACAAGTAGATGCTCCATATGATCATTAAATATATGTTGAAAAGTTTCGAATAAGTTTTATATTATTGTGCTAGGTCTATATTTTCTGCACCTGTAAAATGAGACAGGATTTTCTATTTAGAAGGTTTTGTGAGTATTGTTTAGGTTACATAGGTAAAGTGATAGCATATTCTAAGTGCTTAGTCACGAGTAGTCTATTTGATCACTGTTATTATAACTGGTAGGAATTGATTCTGCTGACCCGGTCCTGTCTTTTGATTAACTTTTAGACACAAATTTCTGGAATCAGGAGTCTTCCAGACTTGGGCAATCTGTCTTTGAAGGAAGAAACCTACACTGGAATAAAAATCTCTGTCTACAGCCCTTTCTCCCCTGACTCTATCATCTGAGTCTATCCAAATAAAAATTGATGGTGTTTTAAAATTTTAACCTATTCTCTGTCATGGAGGGTAGAAAGTCAATCAATACATACATATTTATAGAACAATTAGAAGGGAGGAAAAGACATGATTTTGAGTACCAGGCTCACATTAATTGTGTGCCTTAGGCAAATCACTTGTCTATTTAAAATCATTTTAGTCTATTGAATAATAATGCATGGAAAAGCACTTTATAAACTATAAAGCACCATACTCATTTATGTTTATGGGCAGGGCAATGAATCTATAAATTAAGAAACCAACAGAGGACAGAGTAAAAAAAATGTACAACCTCTCAGAATATTCTCCTTTCTTCAACTCAAGTCATGAATTTTGTGAAAGCAGCTGATTAGCTGAAAATAGTCAGTTTTGATGACTGATGTTTCCTGCTTATGTTTAATTGGTTTAGGAAGCTCATTAAGGGTGCTATCTTGGAGGATGGGTTTGGTGGGTAGAATATCTGATGACTCAAAAGCAAATGTACTTCTTTCAGCTAGTGAACTAATTTTTCAACAGAGCCAATTTGGTTTTACTAACTCTCTGGCAATATCCCATAGTTGATATAGCCTTTCAAACATTTTCAATGAAATTTAACTATAGATAGCTTACATACACAATGTGTTTGCTGTGAAAGAAAAATACTCACCACATGCAGAAATCTGATAATGATACATCTCTAAAATATTTCCTTTTCCCCCAAGCCATTTATACAGAAGTACTGTATGTTTTTAGAAAGTATTAGTCCTCATATATGTCGCCCTAGTCATCTATTCAAATGTAGATGTGGCAGAATCTCTAATTTTATAATTTTATATCAATGATGAGAATATGTAGGCAAAATTTAAAATGTTGACAGAAAGATTTCAAACCAGGAAAATGATGTAGTAAACTGCACTTTTCTCCTCATCTCTTCGTAAAAAATCTTTAAAGAATATATTTTAAGTAGAGACTTAGGGAATACCCTCTTTAGGCATATATACACGAAACATGTACATTTATATGACTTCAATTTTATTATAAAGGGTTGGGTATTTGCATTTCCATTGTTGAAATGAAGCCCATAAAGAAATATATATGAAACAAGGAAAAAACCCAGAAGTTTGTAACATTTTAAAATTAGAAATCTGATTCAAAATTTCACATGGTTTATTTTTAAGTTTATCCCTAAAGCATATTTCAAAGGAAGGACAAAAAATTCTTTATGTAATATGCTCCCATTCTTTTGTATGCAGCATAATTTGATTTTCCCATCTTGCAATTCTGCTCCTAGCCCTACCGCACACAATTCCACTTCATTTTCACTTTCCTCATTAACAGCAACAAAATCACTGTTTATAAGTGATTTCCCAAATTTCCCACGATTGCTCTTTGAAAGTTTGAAAATATTTTACTCATAAGGCCACATATCACCAAAAAAGCCCAACAGGTTTTACAATATATCTGTCGTGTTGATCTGGCCTGACACAGGAGTCATTTCGGTAGGGTTTTTTTGTTCATGTTTGCTTTAACATGGAGCTTTCTGATCTCAGCTTCTGTTATGCCAGTAATTTGAAAGGTCATTGCTCTGTTGGCATTTGGTTCATAAATGCAGTCTGGCAACTTTTAAAAGTCTTGTGATTTTGTAAATAGAATTCTGAGTTAGAAAAGGTGTACTAAATTCTCTGCGTCCCTGGTCTAGGCCTGATATTCCTCTCCAGTTCTAAATGTGACCAGGGCTGTCTACAGAGCCATTACACAAACACGGACTGGGTAAGTAACGCATGAACTTGTGTCCTCGTTCAAACTAAGGTCCTCTTTGGAGTGGTAAAACTAAGAGTTAATGAGTAAATGTGGGAATAAAGTAGAAATAGAGGACACCACCACTATAGGTAGAACTTTAAAAATTGTGGACCCAAACAAGGAGTGTGCAGGGCAAATCTTACAATTTTCAAATGGCTCTTGTGAAATATCTATATGGAGCCACTCCAAGAATCTGAAAAAAAATTAATGGAAAAGCAAACAAATTTTCTTACTTGGGGAAATCCAGAGTCAATGGTGAAGTATATGTTAAAATATTCATGCCAAGTTAGCCTGAAAAGATCAATGACAGAAGTGAATGAAGAAACAAAGACATTTTGTGAATAAGCAATATGCCATGACCCTGTAGCAGAAAAATGGGAGAAGGAAAATGGAGGATTAAAGAAAAATAATTATCTGCATGTTTAATGGTTTAAGTGGATATGTAATGCAAGTTTCTTAAATGTGCTGCTACACAGAATATGATATATAACCATTATATTTCCTAAAATTAAAAATATGGAATATGTTTTCTTTATGCTACTATTTCACTTCCAATCTATATTATTAATTTTCTAAATCATTACAGCATATTCAGCACAGCATATTCATCTACACATAAATTACATACACAAATAAAACAAACCACATATACATCTATTTCTCCACAATACACCTGAATAGAAACCATTACAAATAAGAACTTGTAGCAGAGCAGGGTAGTGTGTGACAGAAATTAAATGACATTATAAGAAAGAGTAATGAGATATTAAACAATTTCATTATTTTACACTTCTTAGGTGCAGGTTAAGTTCATCTTATTCATAGTGTGCTTTAGCATCAAGGAGTCATTTTTATTTAGCATGTCAAAACCCCATATCTTCTTAACTAGACTTTTACATACATGGGGAATTTTTAAATATCATCTAAGTTAATGCAAACTAACATAATATTTTTAGTTTTTATCGTATGCCTTTAAACATGTATTTTCCCCAAATACATAGTTACTTGTGGATTGTAGTGCCTTAGGAAATGCCCTGCACATTTTATGAGCATCATGGCAAGTACAGAGACTAGTAATTTAATTCTGAGAAATGCCAAACCCTTTGGCTACTCATCCTATGCCACTTTCCTGACATTAAGGGTCTCAAAAACTTCAGAGCCAAACAAGGATAAAACATCCACTGCATCTGAGGAAAATAAACCAATATATTTGAGAACATGGATAGGCTGATGGAAAGTGAATTCTAGACAGTGTTATCTGGTGAATCTGGCCTCTATTAACTGCACTCTATAGAACTGAATTGGAACTCTTTTTACCAACAATGTTTTAATTTCATTCTTAATGATGTAGATAGTATTAATTTTTATATGAATTGCAAAGGCAACAATTTTCTTCCCTTACTTCATCTGCAAAATTTTGCCTTAGGTGTCTGGTAGTATGAGAGATGTTCTAATTATGAATATGGCTCATATAACTAATATAGAGCTTATTTGGATTTTTATAGTTTCTTATTGTAGCAAAAGTGTTGACTGCTGTAGGATACAGCTCAGTCATCAGGAAAAGAATTGGCAACACTGACAGCTAACAGCTACACTGACAGAAAGATCATTCTTTTCAGCACAAAATACAGAAACAAAACTTGTGCACTATTTAGATTTTTTACGTGTCTTTTTATTGTGCCAATGTATTGAATGTATTTCTAACAGTGTTACAAGATTTATGTCCCTCAGATGTATGTGTTGTCACATACATTGGTCTTTTTTCTCCAAAAGACTGATTTCATTGAAAGACTGAAAGGAGAAGAGAGAAGGATTGGAAAGAGAGAGAAAGAAAGCCTTTAATCACACATTGCTATGGAAAGGCTCCTTGCTGAGAAAAAATATTTAATTTAATTCATCAAATTTTCTATTGCCTTTCTGAAAGGACTACAAAGGACTGCAAATTTATTTAAAGTGTGACTTTGGCAACCAGTGTAGATTTCCTTCTTTGGCCAGCTGTGCAGAATTCATTCTCAAATCCTGTTTTAGAAAAGGAAAGATTCCCCTTAACTTTCCCAGTCTATTAAAGGTTTACTTCGAAAAGGAGCTCATTTGATCCCATTTAGTGTAACACCCTTGTGTATGCCAGATGGCAACAAGCATTACGGCTTCACAAATGTCACTCTGATTTTCACCTTTGCAATGAAATTCCCTCAATTCACCCTTCTTTAACTACACTATAAAACTGTGGACAAAGATATGCCAAATGAAGAGAATATTTTGCTTGAAATAGTCTAGAAATCATTTGAGAACAGTGTATAAAATTTGAATACATATTTTGGGGAGAGGTTCAGTTAGTATTTGAGTAGGCTTTTAGTTGAAATTTTTCAACTGAACTATATGTATGATTTTAAACAAATCATTTAATTTTGCTGCAACTAAATATTTCATTTGAAAAAATGAGGAGGTCAAAATTACTTGAATGCATTTTACGGCTCTAAAGTTTTCAGTTTTTATCTTTTAAGACATCCAAACATTTGGTTTTGTAAGGGGTATTATATCCTCAAGGCTTATTGCAGGACTCTGATGTTTATTTAAATTCTGCTTCATTTTATCCTCCTGGAAGCAACATTTGGGTTTTAAAATTGAAGAAAAAAATTTTAATAAATTGAATTGTATTTTCCTTAGAATATATGCTGAAGTCCTAATCCCTAATATTCAGGAATGTAATCATATTTGGGAATATGGTCTTTATGGAGGTAAACAAGATAAAATGCGATCATTATGGGGGACCTAACCCAACACAACTAGTGTCCTCATAACTGAACACAGCCATGCACTCTGTTTAATTGGTATATTGTATTACATTGTAATAGTAAATCAAATTACTGTGGTACACACTTGTACTGTTTCAAGGATGTGGCTAAAAAAATAACGTTGCTATGAGAATCTTGTAGATGACTTTTGGCTTATTTATTTCATGGAAATGGTGTGGAAATCATATTTATTCCTTAAATTTTTGGAAGAATTTTCCAGATGATCTCCCTGGTGTCTGGTAGTATGAGAGATGTTCTAATTATGAATATGGCTCTTATAACTAATACAGAGCTTATTTGGATTTTTTTAGTTTCTTATTGTAGCAGCAAGTGTTGACCGCTGTAGGATATAAAAATAATCTGAATCAGTAATTTTCTTGTGCAGTTCATTTTTTTTCGTATTATCATTCTTCTAGCTGGGGTAATTTTTCCTCTGTTGATAGAACTTTAGTATTCATATAGTTCTAATCTATGCAAACATTCACAGAATAATTATTTATTCAAATATATTTTATGATCCTCACTTTTATGTCTATTTTCACTAGCTTTAGAATTTCATAGTGGTATCCTTTCTCCTCAGCATGTTCAGGTTCTATTAAGATTCTTTAAATTGATAAATATCCTTTATCAGTTTCATAAAATACTTGACCAGTTGTTCTTCAGTATTTCTTCTGCATCATTCTATCTTACCTTTGTCTTTTGGTGTCCAGTGTAGGGGTATCCTATGTTTTAACAGCAGTCCCTAACTTTTACGCTTTGCTTTTCCTCATCCAGTCTTGTCTGTTGAACTTATTTCTATGCGTCACTTTAAATTATTTTTATGAATCTCTTTTCTGGCTCTCTTCATGTTCACTTATGTTTCTTGTGTTTAACACAAACCTATTCAGTGAGTGAAGTCCAATTACTGTGCTTCTCGGTTTTAGAGTGCTTATGTGATTTTTAGAGATTCAGATTATTTGCTAAAATTTCCATTAATTTATACAACATGTGTGCCTTTGTATATTATCATATTTTTTTATTTTTTGAATAGAGCAACACCTTTAATCAGGACAAAGCAAAATGGAGATAAAACTATCTGCCTTCAGAGATAGTAGAAGGAAATTCCCCCGACTTGCTGTACCAAATATGGTCACCTCCTAAGAGATACTCAGATCCCTGGGTCCCAATTGGTAACGGTGGGGGGGGGGGATGTGGTATGTTTGATTCTAAGCCCGTGCCCCGGTAGGCAGCAGGCTGGTTGCTGGTTGGCTCAGTGCCCGAAGTTCCAACATGGCGTAGATCTCAGGAAACGCTCTTGCTTCTTGTTTCCCCACCCTGGGGTGGCTGCGGCTTGCCAGACCACAGTCACTTACCAGGGCAGCAGGCAGGCAGGTTACTGGTTGGGTCGGCGCCCTAAGTTCCAACATGGCACGGATCTCAGGAGACGCTCTTGCTTCTTGTCTCCCTGCCCTGGGGTGGCCGCGGCTGTATATTATCATATTAACAACTGTTATTACTAATTTGATTTTTGTTACTAAATTCAGAACTACATCTTGTGTGGATCTGTCATTACTCCTTGTTTATGTATGTCTCATTGATTAATAACTTTATCAGCATGCCACGTATTGATATATTTTTGGTTTCATGGTGGACATTGCCTGTAAAAGAACAATGAATTATTCATATGACGTTAGGTTCAATGGAATGTGTTCTCAATTTCTTCTATTATTTAGGTATGGTTAGTGATAGGTAATACCGGTACAGTTACATACTGGAAAAGTCAGGATTGGCTTGTAGATTTTAGCAAGACTTTGCCACCTTTAGTTCACTAACATTTATCAACCATTCTTCTGAGATTTTGGCTAAGATAATTTGATCTCTTTCTTGCTAGCCTTGAAATTCTAATAGATACTAAATTCTAATTTCAGAAGTACTTAGATTTTCCATTTAGCATCTCAATCCCATGAAGCTTCAAATATTTAGAAATATTTGGAGGAAGAATAGATGTGAGTTTGGCTATGAATTTGAAGTAGAACTCTATGAATTTTATCTCTTAGTCATTGTGATACTCTAGAAAATCTCATTAAGCATTTTGGAATTTTCTGGAAGGTTCTCTCTGTCTTGCATATAACATAGAATACCGTAAACACCACAGGTAAAGCACCTCATTCATACCATTGTTTATTTTATACCAGACATGTCTGGGTCAGGTTCAATCCTGAGTCTCCTCCACCATCTTACAAGACACTCAGAGAAATAAATATACCAATACTTAAATCAGTTTTACAGGTCTGTAAATATAAAATTTTTATTTATTTTTTGTCTCGTCTCTGTCTGAAATTTTTAATTTTTTAATTTATCTTCTACTTAATAGAGTAATTCTGTTGGTCTATACAACTTCCATCACACTCACTTGGTTTTTAATATTTCATTTTTAATCATGTAGTCTTTCTTTTATGTCTTTTTTTCTCCAGGTGCATTGTTCAACTTTTCTTGCACTAGAACAAAATATGTAACACCCACAGCCTAAAGAAGAAAAGCTTTATTTTGACTCACTTTTTCATAAGGTTCAGCCCACGGTTGGCTGGCTTCAGTGCAAAATACCATGACAGAGGTACCTGGTAGAGGAATGCTGCTCAGCCCATGTTAGTTAGAAACCATGTGGGCAGAGATAGAGATAGAGATAGAGATAGAGATAGAGATAGAGATAGAGATAGAGATAAGATAGAGATAGAGACAAAGATTGTCTAAAGACACATCCTCAGTGAACCACTGCCTCTTACTAGCCTCCTCCTTCTAACAGCTATGATTTCAATGATAGATTAATTCATTGATGAGTATAGTGCCCCGTGATCCAATAACCTCAAAGCTTCGTCTTTGAAGACATAATACTTTGGGGACATTTAAATCTAAACCATATTTGCATTTCTCAAATGATCAGTGAGGTTCAACATTTTTTTCATATATTTATTTGTCATTTGTAAGTTTTGTGAGAAATATCTACTTATCTCACATGCCCAGTTTTGGATTGTATCTTTGGATTTGGAGGGTCTGATTTTTTTTCATTTCTTTATATATTCTAGATATTAGTCCTTTGTCTAAAGATTAGGTAGCATAAAAATTTTTCCACTTTGTGAGTTGAGCTGTATGTTTAGTGCTGATTGTGATTTCTTTTGTTGTGCAAAAGTTTTTAAATAAGATGATATCCCAGTTGTTGATTATTTGTGATAGTTCCTGTGTAACTGGCGTTTTGTTTAAAGTCTTCACTTATACCTATATCTTTGAGAGTTCTACCTATTCTATCTTGCAGCAGATTTAGTGTACCTGTTTTAATATTTAGATCTTTGATACATTTTTATTTCAGTTTAGTGCATAGTGACAGTCATGGTTTTCAGCAAGTGGAAAGCCAGTTTTTCCAGCACCATTTTTTAAAGAGGCTATACATCCAGTGAATGTGTTTGGCCCCTTTGTCAAAGATCTAGTGGCTGAATGTATTTGGAGTTTTTTCTACATCTCCTAGTCTGTTCCATTGATGGTCAAGTCTGTTTTGTTGACAGTACCACACTGGTTTTATCACAGTAGCTCCACAGTATAATTTCAAGTCAGGGATTGTAATGCCCCCTGCCTTACCAGTGTTACCCAGAATTGCTTTTCTAGGTCTCATGGCTCCAAATGTATTTTAGAAATGCTTTCTCTATTACTGTGAGGTATGTTAATGAAATTCCATCTCATTCCAGAAAGAACAGCTATTATTAAGAGAACAACTAAAAACAAATACTAGCAGGGCTGTGGGGAAAACAGAACCCTTCTCTACTATTGGCGGGAATGTAGACTAGTGCAACCACTGTGGAAATCATTGTAGAGGTTCCTCAAAATGCTAGGATCCCACTGGTCCCACTTGATCCAGCTCTTTTCCTTTCTGGGTATCTTCCCAGAAGAATCAAAAGCATTGTAGCACAGCTATATATATATATATATATATATATATATATCCATGTTTTTAACATCATAGTTAGTAATAGCCAAATCTTGGAAGCAACCCAAATGCCATATACCAGTGCATGGATAGAAAAGATGTGGGTTTTTTTTTTTTAATATAATGGAGTGTTACTCAGCCATAAAGAAAGATGAAATAGAGACATTTATAACTAAGTGGAAGGACTTTCAGACCATAAGCATAAGTAAAATAAATCAGGTACATATGTAAATATTATATTCTCTCTCTAGTGGGAGAAACTGGAAATGTAATTAGAAACATAAATGTACAACAGATAATGTGAAATAGGAGAAAATTGTTAAAGGGAAAAGGGAAATAGGGAGAGGGAGAGGAGAAGGAAGGAATGGAAATGAAACATGGAAAAGAAAGATAAAACAAAAATTGAGCCTTGTGAATGGGAGGGGAAGGAGGTTTGAAAAGAGGAAATGCAAATGGGGGAAGAAAAGAGGAATCAATATATATCATGTATAGACACAAAATCCCTATAGTGAATGGGATCATTATGTATACCTAAATTGTATCAATAAACTTAAATTAAAAAATCTAAACCATATCATAAAATATTCTAATATTCATAGAATTAAGTACATTGTACAATTTTTGTAGTACTCCAAAAATGCATACAGAAAACTTGTTACCTTGGTTTCCATGCTCATATATAATCATATCTAGAATTGGTAAAATAAGGTGTTAATATTGCTAGCCCATAGCGATTTTGCTAATAGATGTCTGAATTCTTGGACAAAGAAATAAAATAAGAATTTCTGGTTAACATAATGGCCATTTGGAATTATTCAGATGTCTTTTTTGTTCTTTATTTAAACTTTTTATTTTAAAGAGAATAAAACAAAGCAAAACAGAACAAAACAAATCAGAACAGAACAATGCAAGCAGCATAGGACTTCACAAGACAATAGGACATTAACAGTGGCTACCATAATGTCTCTTGTTTTCTTTTCCTTTTTTTAAAATTTTATTTAAAAATAAAACAAAACAAACCAAATAGAAAAAGGGGTAGCAACAATACTAGATTTCAAGGGGAAAAAGAGAAAAAAAAGAAAAGAACGAAAAATACTGAGAAGTATCAGACAAAGGACTTATATCAAGAATATATAAAGAATTGAAAAACATCAAGCCCCCCAAATTCAAAGACCCTCTCCAAAAATGGGCATCTGAGATGAACACTCAGTTCTCAGATGAAGATATACAAATGGCAAATAAATACATGAAGAAATGTTCACCATCACTGGTCATTCGAGAAATGCAAACAAAAACTGAGATTTCATCTCACCCCTGAAAGGATAGCTGTCGTCAAGAAATCAACTGATAACAAATGTTGGCGAGGTTGTGGGGAAAAAGGAACATTGCTTCACTGTTGGTGGGAGTGCAGACTGGTGCAACCACTATGGAAAGCAGTATGGAAAATTCTCAGAAGATTAGAAGTGGAAGCTCCATTCAACCCAGCTATTACCCTCCTGGGTATTTTCCCAGAGGAACTGAAAAGTTCATATCACAGTGATATATGTGCACCCATGTTCATAGCAGCCCAATTTGTAATAGCTAAATCTTGGAAAAAACCAAGATGCCCATCAACTGCAGAGTGGATGAAAATGATGCAGTATTTTTATACAATGGAGTATTACTCAGCAATGAAGAAGGATGACCTTGAAGCCTTCATAGGTAAATGGAGAAAGCTTGAAACTATCCTCATTAGTGAAATAAATAAGAACCATATTTATAAATATCATATTGTGTCTATAGTGTAAAAAATAATAAGAACTGAAGGGGTAATAAAACCCAAAATGTGTAATTGCTACTGTAAAAAACAGAGGAAAAGAAAGTGCTCTAAAGGATATTGCATATATGTTTAAGTGTGTAAGATGAATGACCATATTACTCTATTTGTGTTATATCATGGAACAGAACTGCTGACAGTCTCATTGCTTGAATGTGTACTTTGTATGTTTTAACTTTGTAACTTGAACAACTATTTCCAAGATGACAGTATGTAAGTTATCAAGTATTGAGATGTCTTATGAGAATATTCTACATAATGAAGTAGCCATATCCCCAGAAAGGGAGAAGGCAGTAGATTTCTACCACATACATGGGGAAAGCACCTTAGGGTGTGATGTGGAGCTTGTTATTAGGTCAGTTGCCTAAGGTACCTCAAATCTCTAACACATGATCTTTAGAAGTTTCCTTGAAGAGAAATGTATAATGACATGGGTGTTACTAGCGAAACTGTCGGGAACAAACCTATGAATCCCTCTTTGTACCTGGTGCTGAGAAGGTGATTTACTTTGGTCTGTAGGGCTCAGGTAAAGGGAGGAAGAAACACCAAATAAAACCTGAGAACCATACTGGAGTGGATGACAGAAAGCGAAATCAGCATCCATTATCAAAAACCCAAGAGGAAACAAGGAAGAACAGGGAAAAGCTGAGTGAGCTGGTATTCAGTAGGGTTTAAAGGAAGAGAAATATTAAAGGAGAGAATGATTGGGTTCATCCATTTGCCTGGAATAGTAAAGAAGCTGCCAGACAAAGCAAGAGCAAATGACCTCAGCACTTCCTGCTTTTTGGCTTGTTCAATAAGTAGGAAACTCAAAGCAACCTAACAGTTTCCTTTTCCTGATGGCTATTGCCAAAAATGATGTTTTACAATTTTCCGTGGGGTATTGTGTTTTACTCTATTTTTTTTTGTACCAGAAATCAAACTCACAACCTCATTCTTAGCACGCAGTTGTTAAAAATATAAAACAGCTCTTATATCTAATAAATTCTTTAAAAATACTCTTTAAAAATATGACCCAAGCGTTTTTATCAGTGTTTATCCAACATCTTGTCCATGTCGCTGTACCAGGGATGTGCTCCTTAGTTGTAACGTATTGTCTGTATCTATTACTTAAGACCTCTGCATAGCACATGAATGAATGCTTTATTGTGCTGAACTTATTCTGGAATATTAGTCTTTAACCTATTTATCCTGAGCACCATTATACATGTTTCTGGTTCTGGAACAGTATTTTGTTCTATATGAATAGAAAATTTAAATAACAAAGGAATTTGCTGTTTCTTTAGATCCTGCTTTTAATCTTGCATAATTTCATTTTATACTGTAAAAGTATATTTAATTGTCAATGTTAGGTGCAGAATACTTTAAAAGGCCACTGAGAACATTTACTTCTAGAGTACACTGTCATCCTTATGATCCTGCTATATTACCTCCTGTCTCCTCCCTCACCAGGTGTTCAGTGTCTGATAAACTCTTATCTTTTGAATTGTGTTTTTCTACAAGTATTTGAGAGTCTCTTTCTCAATCATAATTCATTCTATATCAATTTGATATTCCCAGTATATAGCTGTTCCCCTCTAAGAATTAGAAAAAGAAATATGGATGAGGATTTAGGATGAGCTGAAAAACTTACCCTCCAAAACAGCCCTTCACTAGAGGATATTTCACGCAGAGTTATCTGGGCAATTCCACTGTCTCTTCCACTGCTCTATACCTGCCTTCAAATGGCTTCCATTGCAAAGTGCACAGAACCATGCACATCCACGTGTCTATAAATATAACACACATACAAATATACAGCACATGCACACTTTTCTTTTGCATTTCTATTGTTAGTATCCTACTGATTTTAAGTTGTAAAATTTTTAATATGACTTACTGGATCTGTTTATTACTCTTTCATCAAATCCATCTTAGGATCTAGGCCAGGCATTTCCGGAAATGGCCATGTAGTAATACTTTTGGCTCTACAGATTTAATCTCTGTTAAACCATAGACAACATAATGCATGTGTATGAATGCGTGCTGATAAACTTTACTTACACATGAATAAACGGAAGACTAGATTTTGTTCATGGGTAATGGTTTTCTGAGCATGAACATAAGTAAATCTTCCACTTTGCAGCTATTCCCATATCATTTACCTTCTTAATAAAAAATTTATGGCATGAATTTCTTCAAAAAAGGTTAATAATTTTTCTTATGTCAGAGGCATCAATTGAATATTCCTGAGATTCCACTGCAGAAGAAGGCACTTATTAGAGGCTGACGGTTGATAGACATTATTTAGCTATTCGTCCTTTTCACACACCTGCAATGCAATGAAACTGACATGTCTGCGCATTTGTGTACATACATATGATGATACATGTTCTTTTCTCATGCTCTCAATGTACACATCAAATCTTTACTATCCAAAATCCAATTCACAGATTTCCTCAACTCCTATACATGAGATAAATTTCTCCTTTCTCAGTTTTCACATTATTTTTTATTTTCACTGTAACATTTTCAGGATATGGCTAATCTGAAGTTCATCTTTGAGTGTCTAACATGCATGATTTAATGTCTTACTCATTACAGATGATTAGAAAATAATTGTTGAATTAATGCTTAAATATTCAGGTTCTGCGTATGGTTTTACTGGTGACTTGAATTCAAACTCTTGAAGTCACCTATTTTTTTAATCTTCCCATAAGACTTTCCTTCTCTCTGCCTGTTCTCTCCATCATATCAGTAAATTCTGTAGAGTCTTACACTGTAGAATTTTTAAGACTTGTCTGTCATATTACTCATACTACTCCCATCCTTACTCAAAGCTTTTATGTCTCTTCATTGTATTATTAAAACCGTCTCCTATTTTAGTTCTACCATTTATTTTTGTCTCAAAACCATCTTGTACATTAGCTATGTATGTGCAACATAGGTGTGATCAAAACAGAGTGAATAGTAAAGTTTAAAAAATATAGTGTAAAGCCACACTGACATTATTCCCCTTTAGAACACTCCTCCAAGTCTCAAACATCCTTACCCATCATTCTTGCCACTTTCTGAAGCAGTTCTGGAAGTCCTCTTTCGTAAGTGTCTTTAGTTAATGCTGTTGTGACTGACTCCTTGTCCTAAACTGATTCTAAACATAGTTTTTGAACTTGGAGAAGAACCAGGAGTTGTGTGCTCTGTGATCCTTCTCTGTGGAAGTCTGCAGTCCTCTGATCACTCAAAGGGGAGGATTCATTTCCAGACTTCTTCACATGGTTCCTGTTAGGTTTAGTGCATTGTAGGCCGCTGAAATGCAGACTCCCTTGGCCCCTTACTGTGGGGAGTACCTGTGAATCATCCTCAGGCTTGGCAGTTGTGTTATGAGATTTTCTATGCTTATAATTTGAAAACACAGTCTAGGGTGTGATGTCAGTTTGAACAATTAAGAAATTCCTAGCAGATTAATGAAGTACAATTCTAGGTACATAAACGAATGATGGTCACTTAGGCCAGCAAACAGAAGAGGACGATCCACCCCAGATGTGAATGGTCATTGTGGACATTTGTACTCCCGGTCATGTACACAGCAGGGGGAACATCCCACTTCTAAACCTGTAAGCCTAATAAATTATCTTGCATAATTATACAAGTATCTTCTATCATTTCTGTGTCTCTACAGAACCCAATTCATATATATATATATATATATATATGATTTTATTTATATTTTTAAAATGTTAATCTTAGCTCATTTTTGGAATGCAAAGTCAAGGGACTGTGTCAGATAAGGACCTTCTTCCTGGCATAATACTGATGTTACAGGGCATCACATAGCAAGTGACAGGGAGTGCCTGTTATGTCTTTCCTGTCATTCCCTTTTTATTATAAAGCCATAAGGCTCAATCATGAGGGCTCCATCCCAACAACTTTGTCTAATCCTAATCACATCTCAAAGGCTCTACCTCAAAACATTGTAGTAAGATTAAATTTCCACTGCCTTAATAGCTCATTCTAAAGGTTTAATCGCAACACAGCCAGCCTTGGAGAACATGAGCCAATCACCCCCAAACCCAAACAGTAGTGGCAGCTCTTTTTTACCAAGCATAGAAGCATGAAGAAGGGCAAGAAAGAGAAAGAGAACGAGAAAGAGAGAGAGACAGAGACAGAGAAAGAACAAGAGAGAAACAGAGAGAGTCAGAGAAAGTCAGAGATGTTAGTCATAGTTACTGCTAAATTAACTATGAAAGTAATATTGCATTTATTACTGTCACTGAATTTTGTTCTTCAGAAGCAAGGGACAAGATGCACCCCACTCTCCAAATAGCTTTGTTATTCAAGACTGTAGATCCTGGGAGATAGACTCAAACGCCATAGAAAATAAAGAGAATTGTTTTAAAATGGGTAGGGGAACAAGAGATGGAGGGAGGAGGAGAGAGGAAAAGGGGATATGAAAAAAGAAAACTGCAAAAATAAAGGTAGATAGAGCTTTCACCAATAGGAAAGAGAGCAAGAGATTGAAGAAGCAGGAAATGATAGCAAGGGTAGGAGACTGAAAAGGAATAAAGATTTCTTATGTACATGCACCAACTCCACACAAGGAATGTAATCTTTATGTACTGCAAACGTGGGCTAGTATTTAAAAAGGTATAATAGCTGCTCTGGAAGCTTAAGAAGACACAAACCCAGATAATTAGCACTTTCCCCTTATGGTTATTGAGTTGTTTTGTTTTTTGAATGTTTAAATAGCTTAGAGTAGTGGTCTCCAGAGCTGTTTTTGTATTCATTGCTCCCACAGCTGGGTAAATGTAGCAGTTTGTGTCTTTTCCTTACCACCAACTCACACTTGGTCCATACATAGCGTGGAGAGATTCTTTGTGTACACCTAGATCAGACCTTTCCGATTTGGCACATGAGTAAGTATTTCCATCTACCAGCCATTCAGTTTCCACTTTCTCTTTTTGCAACTCTCTACTGTGTTGGTTGATTTTTTTCTTCTGCTGTACTTAACACCACCATCAATAGAATGCTCCTACCTGCACTGTTTCCACCTCTTCTTTTTTGTATTGCCAGTTTTTGCATTCCTATGTAATTTCAAATAGAAGGGGACTTTTCTGAACAGTCTCTACTGCAGAACACTTTTTAACAATTTTCACATTAATTGTAATATCCAACTATTTTATAATTATCTTCACTTTTTTCTCTTAGGAGTTCAAAGAGTAATTCAGCACTAAAGCAAACTTTCTTTTTAATTTTTCCAGACTGCATTGGGAGGGCTGATAATTCTGGTAAACTATTTAAGGACTGTTTAGATTTAATAAATATGTCTTGCTTTGAGTACTTATATTGTTTGACATTTTGATTATGGAAAATAAATATTATTTACCAATAACTATCTAAGAAAGATGAAAACAGTAAGAAAATTGGTTTTTGAGAATTTTCCAATACAATTGTTGTGACTATAGACAAACCCAGCGATATTTTCCTTTAAAATTAATACTAATTTGAAAGTGATTCACTAAAAAAATAGAACTTGCTAGGAACAATTACACATAAATTAGGTTTATTTACAATGAAGTTCAATATTTAATGATTCATGCTTTGAATTAATCTTTAAGGATTTCTAGTTTTCCATATATATTTTAAGAACAAATGCATAAATTTAAATCATTTTATTCCTTAGAAAAATATGACGTTTCATAATTTTGTTGCTAAATTTTTCTGACCTTTATATATGCAGTTTTATTATCTTATTTACAGTCTGGCTGAGCTGTAAAGGTATAGCCACTGAGCAATCAAAATGAACACTAAAAGGTCAGTATTACATATTATAGTTGCTTTCCAAAAAGAAATGTGTAAAGCATTCAAATTCTTGCATCATTTTGCAAGTCCAGACTTGTAAAATATAACCACAGTGACATAGATGAGACTGGCCCCTGATAAAGCTTGCAATAACATGAAAAGAAAGACCAACTTCTTGTCTCTTCTTCTCTATTTTCATATTTTATAGACAGTCTCCAAAATTCTAGGAAGCTAAGTATAGGAGGTGCTCCTGTTACAGATATCATTAAATGTAACAACCCTGCAGGTATTTTCTAAGCTGCAAATTTCAAATTAAGAGGTTCTTCATCTTTATAAATTAGCACATGCACATATTTGGAAAGCATTTTACAGGCACTAAGAATTTCTATGATGGGTAATACATTATCTGTTTATTATCAGTTATTTGCAAGTAAGTGGTAATTACAGTGGGTGTGTTGGTCTCATAGATCTCAATGTGCTATTAACTATTAACTATTTCCATCTGCATGATCATCTTGATCAGAACATATATAGTTTCTTTTAATTTTGACATCTATTGTTAGGTTTTATTTTTTACTTTTCAATTTTTACTAACATGTAACAACTGTAAATACCAACAGGATATAATATGATAGTTTAAGATTATTAATACAACATGTACCAATTGAGTCCGGGTTACCAGCACTTCTATCCCTTTATCATTTTTTCACAGTTGGAGACTTTGAGCTCCTCTCTTTATAAAACACATGAAGAAATTGTAAACTAGAGTTACCACTAGTTTGCTGTGAATCACTAGAAGAAATTTCTTCTATCTAAGTGTGTTTGGTTATTTCATCCTTTTTAAGAAAGAACCATGCTGTTTTGGTAATTTTGACTTTGTTTTGGTAATTTTGACTTTGTTGTATACATTGAAATCAAGTATTATAAAATACACTCAGCTTTTTTCTTTTGCTTTTGCTTTGACTATTTAGAACCATTTTTACTACTGCACTATTTTTCCAATTATTTTATCTAGCTCTGTAATGAAAATTGGGAATTACATTGAATCTTTAAGTTACTTTGGATAGTATCAACACTCTAACAATGGTAATTCTCATCATTCATAAGGAAGAGAGGTCTTTCAAATTAGTGTGTATGTGTGTGTGTTTGTGTTTAGATATTTGTAAATGTGTGTCTTTTCAATTTCTTTCATCAATGTTTTGTAATTGTCAATGTAGAGGTTTTGTATTTCCTTGGTTAAACTTATTCCTAGGATTTTTGGAGTGTGGGTGTGTGTGATATGTGGAATTGCTTTCTTGATTTCTTTTTCAGCAAGTTTGCTATTGGTATATAAAATGCGGTTGGCTTTATATACGGATTTATCATTTTTCAACTTTACTTGATTTTTTTATCCATTGTAATAAATCCTTTGGTCAGTCTACGTTGTCTATATGATGAATCCTATATACTTTTATGTGTTTGCCTTACTATTTCCTTCTCTTAACTAATTGTTCTGGCTAAAACTCCCAGTACTCGATGGAGAGGCTGTGGTGACAATGAAGATCCTTTTATTTTCCAGATCACAGAGGAAATTCTCTCAGCTTTTCCACACTTAGTATATATTGGCTGTGGTTTTGTCCTACACAGTTTTTATTTAGGAACATGTAGTTTCTATACATTTTACATTTTCAGTGTGCAAAATCAGATTAAGAAAATAATTTGTATCCTTTTAAACATCTAATATTTTTTGTTGCCAATACATCTAAAACATGCTGAAGATGGGAAGATACAAGGCTTGCTCTCATTAAGAACAAATGCAAAAAATAAAACGAGATTGCTAAAAATGGAAAAAATTAATAGTCCTATTTATTAGAAGATCTGAAGCAAGCTCTAGTGGAATCATGAACAACATCAAACTGTAACAGAAGCCATACGTGCTACTTTATGCTCAGAAAGGAAGGTGAGCTCACAATGAGAAAGCTGACTGTAGGGCCTGATTTGGGGAGAAATTTTGACAAGCTGGAGAAACTATGAGAAAAAGCAAATAAGGTGGTCTGGGAATTAAGCCATAGAGAGAGAGCATGTTCTAAGATGTGAGGATAAGCACCTAATTAAGCGCTAGCAGACTGAAGCTAGCAGAGACAGAACGGGATCTGTTTTCACGCCTCTCTGTACTGAGCAGCAGCTGAAGGCAGTGTCTGTTTAGATGTTTCAGGTTTCCAGGACTCTTAAAGGTCCAAGAAGTCTGTGGCTGTTGCAAGCTAAAAGGCCAGCAGATCTAAAATGGCACTGTTACTGAAACACAGAAAACCTCACTTTGAGCCTTACATATATTGTCACCCTAAAACATAGAGCACCTACAAATGCCCAAGCTTCTTGTCTCAAACACAATTTCCTTTGCAAAGTGTAATGCAAGAACAATTAGTACTGAATCTCATTTGTGAAACTATTGTACAGTTTAGTTACATTTCTGTCGATCATGTGATATTTAGACTATTGCTGCAATCAATGGGCTTCTTGCAATTTTAACAAAGACCAAAGTGAAATTTATTACTTCTCTGACCTTAATTTGTTTACTAAACTATGTATATGGATGAAAATAGCTTATTTCATGCCAGTGCTAAATTTTCTTCCACATTACCATTTCATAAGCAAATAGATTTGGCACTTGCATCAAGTCTTAGCATTCCTTTCAGAAAAGATGTTCTCATTTGGCCAATGGCCGAATGAAAAAGAAGCCATAAATATTTCATGAATGAAAGAAAAGGAATTCAGACACCAAGAAAATATGACAACTTTCTGGAAATCTGAGAGTAGATAAGATTGTCAGAGTGACTTAGCTTGAGCAAAAGAACCCAAAACAAAGGGAAAAGCCACAGAAATATTCTTGACAATAGCATACTTTGTCCAGTAGAGAAACAGCCAAAGGAGAGCCAGATTTGACAGATAATTGAGCAATCACTTTGACGATGTCTTCTCATCTAGAGCAAAGAGACTAGGGCACCATCATAAGCCACAGGGAGGTGAGATGCAGATTCAACCCAGAGCTCCCACCCCACCCCTTACAAACACGTTTGCTCACCTAGTCACTAAGCCCACTAGCCCAAGAGCAATCCCTAGGAAAATGAAGGTGACCTCATCAAAGCCACTACCATAAAATAGAAAAAAAAAGGACTTTTCCATATAATTGATGTCCTAATAGAAATGTTTTCAATGATATGGACAATAATTATGTCTATTTTTTTTAAAAAAAGCACATCTTTGGGTGTGCTGAGGGGGGTCACAGAGACCTGACCTCAAATGGCTCATTGCTTTCCAGCACTGCTCCCTGCTCTGCTTCCTGGTCACCATGAACTGAACACCTTTGTTCCTCCATGCCTTTCTGCCGTGATTTTGTCTTGGAACAAGTCAGCCATAGATGAGTTTACTTCTTGTTACTTTAAAAGATGTTGTAGCTATAAACCAGAGGATGGGAAAATAGGTAGTTGCACCTTCCTGTCAATAGTAACTGAAGTAGCTTAGTTTTGCTCAGTGTTTCAATACTCTGATTTACTAATTTTCCTGCAACTGATGTTACCTGCAGATGCTCTTCTAATATGCACTTTTAAAAGTTGGAACTATGATGCTCACGATTATAAGCATGAATGGAGGCACTTGATAGTAACCTGCCTTCTGCAAATACAAACTCAATATTCCCCTTCTTTGATTATTTCTATTGAGGAATCTTAAGCTTAGATGGATGTGCAGCAATAAATCATTGACAGTATAATGTTATGAATTAATTTATTGAACAAGATAAAATTAAAAGTACAAACAATTTATCTGAAATTGAAATGGAAAGATGGCAACTTTTTTTCTTATAAAAGTGTGGGAGAATTAAATGAGGTCATATCAAATTGAAAAAGTTTCTTTCTGCACAGGTAAAGAAACAATCCACAAAGGGAAAAGACAACCTAAACAATGGAAAAACATTTGGCAGCTATACTTCAGATAAAGGCCTAATATCTAGAATATATGAAGAACTCAAAACCTTAGAGCCCCTCAAAGTGAGACCCAGTCAAAAAATGGGCAATTGAAATGAATACATATTTTTTAAAAGAAGTAGGGCAACTGGACAGTAAATGCAGCAAAAAATGCTTAAGATCACTAGTCATTAGAGAAATGCTAATTAAAACACTGACACCCCATCTTACTCTGAAAAGAATTACACCAAGAAATCGTTTAATAACAGATGCTGGTAAGGCTTTAGGGCAAAAAGGATCCCTTCTACACTGTTGGTGGGAATGTAAACTCATACAACAAAATGTTATTAAAATTGGTATGAAGATTCCTCAAAACAATGAAACTAGAAATTTCATTTGATCTCACTATTTCACTTCTAGGTCTCTTTTCAGAAGTATTAAAGACATCAAATTTCAGTGACAGAAGCATAACCATGTTTATAGCAGCACAAATTATAATAGCTAAGTCTTGGAAGTGTCTTATATGGCCATTGATAGAAAAATGGATGAAGATAATATGGTACTAAACACAATGGAGTGCTACTTTACCATGAATAAAAATAAACTTGAGTCATTTGTAAGAAAATCATTGCACTTTAAGACCATCATGGTAAGTGAAACAAATCAGATACATGAGTTTAAATATCACCCGATTTCTCTTAATGAGAAAACCAAAGTTTAAATAAAGAGCAAACTAAAAGATACATAATAAGAAGTATGGAGACAGCTCTCAGAAGGTCAGGGGATTGAGAGATGGAGGGAAAGGGGATAAAAAGAGGAATTAAAATATGTTATATACATGTAGTAACTCCATACAAGAAACACAAAAATTATGTGTTGTAAATACATACCAAAAAAAAAAAAATTGAAGGGAATC
Source organism: Dolichotis patagonum (assembly GCA_004027295.1). Lineage (NCBI taxonomy): Eukaryota > Metazoa > Chordata > Mammalia > Rodentia > Caviidae > Dolichotis > Dolichotis patagonum. The sequence continues at coordinate 60,433 of PVJX010000186.1, read as the reverse complement.
AAGAGATGAATGGAAAGGGGAAGGAGGGAAATGAAATTTTTAAAAGGAACCAAAATGTGCTATGTATATCCACCAATCGTCCACAAAAATGTAATTATGCACTATCAACATGTACTAATAAGATACAATTTTTGAAAAAGTATGGGAGAATGAATTCAGACCTAACACCATTACTCTAACTAAAATGTTATTGTAGATATTCAGGGACTAAAGGAAGAAATTTGTTTCCCACTTGCTTTAAGTTATATAATGAATAAAATGTTTAAAATGTTATCTTTAATTTTTGATAAACCACATTAAAAAATTACTACTGTCCAATTTGTATTTGAAGTAAAGGTTCTTTAAAAAAGAAATTCTAAGTGTAGACTTCAGACGCCCACCAAGATGAAGCAGGTACATGTCTCCTACTGACTAAAATACAAATCTGACATAAAATGAGGACTGAGGACTCTTAAAACTAAACTGCAGCAAATAGACTGAGCGCAAGTTCTAGGTATGAATAATGACTTATAACAGGGATGAATTCAAGGGCTTCCTCTTTCTCCCCCAGTTTTGAACTCAAGGCAGGCAAATTTTCTGAAAGAAAATAATTTTATCCAGTAAAGCAAAAATGTAGTTTCTGAAATGGAACAAAGGTGAGAAATAACACCCTTGTTTTTCCTTTGTTTCTCTGCCCAGACGTGCCTGAAAAGCTAGGCTTAGTTTAGAACCACACTGATATAGCATCAGTAAGAGCACCGGGTCAATATGCACAGGCACCAAAAACTTACAAAGACACAAATACATTAAAAGAAAAAGAAAATGCCAACTAATATCCCTCAGGAACATATCTAAGAGTTTTAGTAAAATGCTAAGTAGTTAAATCTGGATGTGTTAAAATAAATAAAGCAACTGTATTTTACAACCAAATTATTTATACCAGTTACTGCAAGGCTAGTTAAGTATTCAAAGATCAATGAACATAACTCTCAATAGTAATATATAAATGAGTAACAATCATCATGTCATCATAGATACATTCGACAAAGTTCATCATCTATTCTTTATAGAAACTCAGAAATTTAGGAATAGAGGGACTTAATTAATTTCATAAAGAACAAATACAAAAATGTAACAATATAAACTACCACAAAACTGCACTTAATGGTGAACGTCTGATTCTCCCTAAGACAAGGAATCTATTCTTTCTTATTGTGTTCAACTTTAGACTAAAATTCCTAGCCAAATTGGAAATGCAAATAGATTAAAAAATAAATCAATGATACTCACATTTGAAAAGAAGGTATAAAATAGTTGCTATTTCTATAATGTAATTATTTACATAATATATTCTAAATATTATTAGAAACTCCTCAACTTTATATGTGAATGTAACAATAGTGCAGTGTACAAATTCAATATACAAACTCATCCTATTTTATATATTAACAATGAAAACTTGGAAGTGACAATGGAAATAAAAGAAGATCTGTGTAGAATTACATTTAAAATGATATGCTTATGTATAGATTTACCAAATCGTGTTCAGAATTGGTGTTTTAACAGCTAACAAATGATGCTGAGAAACGGGATGGAGCTCAGAGGCAGAGAACTTGCCTAGCACGTTGGAGACCCTGGGGTCAATCTCCAGCTCATAAAACAAGCCAACAATTGAAAAACAGTGTTGGAAAAAACTAAAGGACTTAATAAATGGAGACATATGCTGTGTTCATGGATCGCAAAAACTCAGTGTTCTTGTGTCAGTAACACTCCTTCCCAAATACATCTGTAGACTGAATAAAGCACCAATCAAAATTCCAACAACTTTTTGGTAAATATCAACAAATTAACTCTAAAACACATGAAGAAAGAAAGAAAACTAGAGGAAAAAGTTTTTTTAAATAAAAAATTAAGATTGAGCAATCACACGTAATTTTAAGAGTTACTGTATGGTTACATCATTCAAGACAGTTGGGTACTGAAAAAAATAAGTGGACATATCAATGTAACATAACAGAAGCTCCCAAAGAGAACCACACAGATGTGGCTAACTGATTTTTGAGTAGAGTACAAAGGCAACACAGGGATTAAATTATCACTGACAAATGATACTGGAAATATTGCAAATCTATAGGCCACTAAACAACTCTCAATTTATACTTGTCTTGGTTACTTTTCTCTCCCTGAAACAATATACCTGATGCCCAAATAAAGGGAAGGTTTATTGAGCTTACAATTCTTTGAGGCTTCAGTCTGTAGTCAGCTGGTTCCAAGGCAGGGAGCATGGTGAAGGGACAAGCATTATGACAGCCACAAGTGACATGAGCAACAGGGAAAAGGGGAAAAGCATGCCTCTTCTCCCTTATATTGTATTCCAGGTCCCTGCCCCTGGGCAAGTGCAGCACTCACACAGCCAATCTCAGTGCTGGACAATGAACCAATCACAAATGCTACACTCAGCCGCCTCTATGACGGCGTGAAGCTTGAGGGGAACACCCAGACACAAACCGTAACGACACTTTATAGACACCTGAAAATTACTTCAAAAGAAACTATAAACTTGGAAAGAAACACAGCAAAAATCTTTGAAACCTTAGGATTAGTTAGAAACCTTCTCAAATACAAAACAGAAGTCAATTCATAAAAGAAAAAAACTGATACAGTGTACTTCATTAAGGTCCAAACATATTTGCTTTAGCAGAGACACTGAATTAAACATGAACAAACCACAAACTAGAAGAAATGCTTACAAATTACAAGTATGATACAATAAAAATCATACCATGAATATATAACATTCTCAAAATTCAAACATCTAAAACCAACCCAATAAAAACAGGCAAAGGGTTAAATAGATATTTCAATAAAAAATAAATATTGATGGCAAGAATGGAAAACTGGAAGGAGATATTAGTGTAGAAAAATAATGACAACATTAAGGATGCAGTTAATGGTACAACAGCATCTCCTAAATAAGAGAATAATGGAAAACCATACTGCCATTGTGGAAAATGTAGGCAATTATAATATTTAATGTACATTATTCATGAACTCAACAATCCCATTTCTTGGCATTTTCTGGTGACACATACACTTACATTTTCATAACTTGCTCATGCAAGTTTATAGCAGTTTTACTCATAATCAATAAACCATATTTTAGTTTGCTATGGCTACCATAATAAAGTACACAGACTCACTGGTTTAAGTAATAGATAGATATGAGGAATAATGTTTTGTTAATCACATCTGCTTTCTTCATATCTGCTCTCATGAAAGACTTTCTCTGCTGGCTTTCTCCTCAACAGGTGCTATTCTCCTTCCTGTCACAGTACACTGGTACACACACACACACACATACACACACACACCTACAACTCCGTTGGAATCTAATAACAAACTTCTGCTGCTTCTCTGCTCTCTTTCCTTCCAAATTTCCGCAGGATGTAGTAGCTTTTTCCTCACCTTTGCAAATATGACACTGCTATTTGCTTCCTTCCCTTAATTTTGCTACACCTTTCTTCTTAAACTCATTACAGATTATGTGATATTGAAGTTCAAAGAAGAGTTTCTATCTAGGTCTTATGGAATTTATCATTTGACACTCTAACACACCCTCTTCCTGCCCTGCCTCCTCCGTTCCTCCTTCAAGAATTATCTTTTCCATTAAGAGTTAGGATATTATTATTGTTTAGATTTTATTCTGTTTCTCTGACCATAGTTTCTTATTACTATTTCTATACTACTTTATTTCCCATTCTTCTTTCAAATACTATCTTTCATTTTTTCTCTTGGATCTACTTATTAATTCTTGAACTGTTTTGAGGAAGCTTATTCAACTCAATGGTATCTTAACATCTGATATCTCCACAGCTAGTATTTCCAGCTCAAATAACTTCTTCTCTAAATTTTGTACCCAACTGAACACACGCCGCTCAGTGCACTTCAGTCAACACAGGCTCCGCTTCTGTGTGAAGAAACTTTCCATCTCTCCTTCAGGCTCTCTGGTACTGCTCTCACTATTCCTCTTTCTGATGGCCATCTTGTTCGTAGTCATGGTTATGGCCCTCATAATGGTTATTCGGCACTAATTTTATGGTCTTGAGTTTCAATCTATTCAATCCATCTAAACAGGAAATTTTTGGAAGAAGGCTTTTAAATATCTACCACTGCATTTTAAGAACACTATTGTATATGTAGCAATTTATCTCCTATCATCATCTCTCTGGGCTATATTAGCCATTACATACCATTTCCATATATATCTTACTTCATAGACTTGTTCTTTTTTTGGAGGGGGGTAGAAACATCTAATGACCAATTGATATTAATTTTCTTCTTTCTTTCTCACAGTATCTTGTTTTATTTAGGACAGTGATGCATCTGAATAAATTCTTGATTTCTAAGGTTTTCTGGCACCAAGAGCAGGTGATACGATTGAATAGGCCTGTGCCAGTAAGATGCAACTGCATATCTACTTGTCATGATTATGAGGAAGGAGAAATCTCAGCTGTTATGTGCCATTTGCATTCTGACATCCCTTTCCCTCTTCCCTGGATCATAGAGACCATGTAGATGGATGAATCCACTACCTCATAACTATCAGAGTCACAGACACAAGTGAAGGGTGGCAGACCAGCAAGAAAGGAAGTGTTGGTTTCTGGAAGGCAACATGAGACTATCTTAGCTCAACTGGATAGCCAGCCCTCACCTGCTGAGGACTTCTCACCCTTCTGGCTAAGATCAAGTGTAGTAAATTGAAATAGTATCTGTCCTGGGCTATTCTTGTCCTGTGCTTTTAGGCCACACTGGAATGCAGAAACTCTCCACTGTTCTCTGATCACAGTTGGAATCCCTAGGGCTAATAACTGCTGTGGTGCTCATAGGGCAAGATAACAACTGCTAAAGAAGATAAGACGCCTGGGGAAACTCTTGTCCTTGGCCTTGTTCTTGCAAGACTGTTTTGATCTTCTTAGCCCTCCTTAGTCTAGTTGCCATTACTGTTCCTGGACACGCCCACCGCCCTCCACCCATTGATTTGACTCAGATGTAATGAATAAATACTAAGGGTCTGGGGTCTGGGGCCCTTTTGTTCCTAGAGAGCAACTAGTCATCCCAGATCCCTGCTATGCACCCTTCTACTTTGTCTCTTGCTCTTTGTTTCCTTTCCTGTCATGCACAGTAGCCCAGGCAGCAGACTGGAATCCAGAGCAGGAATCTCCAATAACTGAGACCTGCAAAGTGTTGCTAATACTAATCTCTACTGAGGAAAGTCACCAATGCTGGGTTACTGTTATAGGATACAGTCAAACACTATCTAAGCGAAGCATCTTGCCACTTACTAAAGAAATTACTTGAAGGCAGTTCTTATTCTATTCAGTTCTACCTTCCAATGTATGATTTATGTGGGGGTTTGATTGATTGAATACACAGCACCAAGACAATTTGATAAGGAAGACTCCTCTCCTAAAATCAGGACACTGAAGGAAAATGTTTAAATCTAAATGTGAGTAAGCACAGGACAGAAAACAAATGTATCTAGGGCTTCAGAAACATTTATCTGTTTGGGTAGAGTAAATTTATAAATGTGAGGGGAGTAACAGATTATTATTTAGAGTATTGAGGTCAAGTCTACAATTTTCTTATCTTTCAATTATCCCTTTAGCCTGAGAAAACGAACATGAAACTACTCTGGCTTCATTCCAATTAGCACAGCTAAATTGTTGACTTAAATTACAAAATATTAAATGGCAAGCTTCAATTTTCCTTTCTAAAGTTTGTTTGAGAGATATCTGTGGCCTTCTGTCTTCTTCAGAGCAGGTGACATTTATTTATTTCTAGTGAGAGAGGAAACAGCTGGCTATCCATCAGTGACTAAATACCCTTACACTTACACATTATGATAGGCAGGATAATTCATGCAAGCTTCAGAAGGGCCACTTTGGATTTTTAGCAAAACATGCAAGGTCTGATTTTTAGTACACTTTTCTTGTCACCAGTTAATAAAGTCTTGCATACAAATCCAAAGAATCTCAAAAACAGTAAAGGGAACTGATTAAGGTTAAAATGAATTAAATTTCCTGTCTATTGCTTTCCATTTAGACAATGTTTTTATTTGCCTGTGTAGCGATAATGTATATGTTTATTGTACAAGACAGAATAAATCCTATGCTTTCTCTTTGAAATCTCATATCTAGAAGAAAGGGATGGTGGCACACACCTATAATCCCAGTACTTAGGCTGAGACAGGAAGAATGCCATAACATAATGAGTTCAAGTCCAGCCAGTAATACATAGGGAGACTTCATCTCAAAACAAACAAACAAACAAATAAATCTCTTATCTAGAACTATCAAAATTTGTTAGTACACAGCTTTGCAATTCATATCACTGGAGTAGTCTGGGTTTTCCCCATCATTTATTTTAAAACTATCCTTTAAAAATCTTTTCAGATACCTATATATCCTTTTACTTTATCCAGAAGGTTGATTATTATATTTATTATTTGTCTTTTCTAATTCTATATTTGCCGCTATTTTTGTATTTTCCTAAGGTTTACATCTAAGTAATTTACTGTATATTTCTAATGCATGCTATAGCACAACACACATGCTATGAGACAAACTAACACAATTAGAGTACCACAGAAGTCATCTGGTTAAAATGTTATTTGTTTTGCTTATCATTTGCAAGTCAATGAGTATGTAATAGATTAATAAATGACAATTTTCAGATTAACTTTAAGTAACAATCCTGAAAAACTGCCATGGTGGGGAAAACATACATCGAATTTCACATGATCCCAAGGCAGATGAGGATATTCAAGTAAAATTTTTCATTATTTTAGTGTTTCATAGCAGTGGCTTATATAAACCTGGCATTTCGTATAATCTAAATTAATGAGAAGTTGCTCTTCCAAAGGAAATGATTTTAGAATCAATAAAAGCCTAAGGGAAGCCTACACGGAAGCAAAGAATATGCATAGAGTAAGACCAAGCACCAGGCATGGGCGGTTCTGATAAGAATGATAAGACGTTATGAAGATTTGATGGGGCAGGTGTTGATGGGTATTTTGAATGTTCTGGAAAGAAAACAGCAAGTAGTATCAAGTGGGTTTGATGACTATAATTAAGAGCATTTGTTAGACAACATGTATTGGAAATCATACACTAGGGAAGAAATCTGTAAAAATCTCATAATAGACATAGCTATGCCTTAGCAGTAATCTGTATATAGTCATTGATCTCTTGAGACCTAAAGGCTAACAGAGAGCTTTTGCATGTCTAGAAAACAAGTAGCCTGTGGATAACAATACTAAAGGAAGAAATAGAGGTCATAGCAGTGGAGTAAGAGAAGAAGTTCTGGAGGCAAAAGTAGATCCTAAAGTTTGGACAGGACCTGCAAAACAACAGGATGTTTCACATTCAGATTTGTTTAAGGGTCCAACATTATAGAAAATTTACCTAGAATAGAACAGTGAAGAGTCAACACGAGGGCTTACGGCCACATATAAGGAAACATGTTTCAGAAAAATGATGGTAATTAACATTCTATTTGAAGACAAGCAGGTTTATGTGAGACATCACGGACAGTGAGTATAGAATTTGCTCAAGTTTGCCTTGCTCAGAAGAAAGGATGTGAGTATCACGTAGAGCCCAAAGACCAGGAGCAAAGTCTCAGTTCTGTAGTCTCCTTTGTGTAGAGCATTGAGCCCACTGATTTTGCTGAGAATTAATTTACACAATACCAAATGTAGACTGCAATAAGGGGAGCCTCAAAATGTAATGTTCATTATTAAATTATTGTTGATACATGTAGGAATACAGAAAAGCATCTACAAAATCCAAACTACTCAATAGGAATGCTTAAATCATCAGTACTGCTTTATTGTTCCTCATATAATGAGACACATATTAGATAAAATACACTGTAGTATTAATATTGTGTATGATTACTGATGGAGAATTTTTAATTTATTTATATCATCAAGCACATGTCAGATATAACACATCATAATATTACTGTTGTGTGCATTATTGTTGATGGAGATTATCTTATTTTATTTTGAGTTTTTGAGACACAGTATGGCTATATAGTTCAGGCTGGCCTTCGGTTAGCAGCAATCCTCCTGCCTCAACCACCTGAGCAGAGGGATCACCAGCATGTATCACCACACCAGGGAGATGGAGTATTTTAGAATGAAGAAAATGTAGGAAAATATGAAAGGACAATAAAACTTTAACAAAGAAAGAAAAAAGCAATGGAACAGAGTGGCTGGAATAAATGCAGAGCCCTTTGGAAAGAAGGTCTTTCTGTATCATCCAGGCTAACCTTGAATTTACTGTGTAGGCTAAGCTGGTCTTGAGTTCAGGGCGATCCTCTTGCCTCAGCCTCCCAAATGCTGGGATTACAGGCATGTGCCACCATGCCAGACTGAGAGTGCCTGCTTACTCTGAAACCAGAAGGCAGAGGATAAAATACACTAACAAATTAAAACTTTCTTTTGGAAAAAGGAAACAATTTGCAAGAATTAGCATTGGATGGATGTAGTCTTTTCAGAGAACAAACACATTTATGCATAAACAAACACATTTATGCATAAAAGAACAAATTTTATGCATAAAAGGGTGGGCCTCAGGTTATTCTGAGGTTTGAAAGGAAGAAGATGGTTTAAAACAGTCTGCTGAGCAGTGAGATAGAACTTGGAACAGTGGAGGTGATCAAACTGTTTAGTAAGGGTGTCACATTTTACCATGTAAGTTGCTTTAGTCTATAAACCTCCATGTGCGCATACTAGGTGCACTCTAGGCTTTGCAATAATGTACCGTTGGTGTTTTAGTCAATTAAAGAATCCAAAAGAGACTACCTAAAATATTTTAAAGAAATGCAAAACTAATACTTTCCAGAATATTTGATCTTCAACTCTTGGCAATTGCAGCTTTCAACTACAAGACTGAAGAAACTCAAAGACAAGTATGTTAATTTTCCTAGGCAATACAGCTAAAGACATTCTTGTGAGTTCTGATACTGGGAAAAATTGACATTTTAGAAATGTTATAAAACAAAAACATCACATGAAATTGTCATGAAAAAATATGCATGCTCTCAGGAATAATTTGTCTTTGGTATTTTCCAGGTGTATTACCAATTTGTATAACAAAAATATCTCAGCTCTCTGTTTTAGTAGAAATAATAAAAGAGGGAATTACATGTTACATTCACATATCCCCAGAAATCTCCTTCCTTGAAAGACATCAATTCTATAATACAGAGGATATTATCCTATGACAGATGAAAAAATATCTGGAACTATTAAATATTTAGAAGATAATAATGCTTGCTTTGAAAGTTCACTTTTATATTCTAACAATAATTGAACCAATTTGCAAAGTATTCACAAAAATACTCAGTAAATGTGAATTTAAATTGTTAAATAAACAGATTTCATTTCTATTTTAGCAGCTGATTTACAATGATCTATTATTTTGCCTAATAAACAATTTTATGGTAGGAATACGCAGGTTTTTCTCTTCACATTATCTTTACCCAAGAGCATTTAAATAAATACCATTGATTACTTGCAAATTACAGATTGTAGAATCAGAGCTTAAAACCTGAAGCTCTGAGGATATAATTCAATTAAAATGATCCGTAATTGTGAATTCCCCTCACAAGTGCCCTTAAGAAGCTCTTTTTTACATCAAAATGAATTATTTTAGTGATTATGGCCTACACAGAAAATAATCTATTAAAAAGTTAGGAATATTCCTACTCCTTGCAATTCTAAATAAAAGCATAAAAAAATCCAGTTTTGTTCCTGTTGTTTCTTTAGCCTTTACCCTCATGAGGGTTTACAAGTGTGAACACAAACGTGAGTCAATGACTGAGCAAATTCAATATTTTCTGACAGGCCATATATAACAAGGCAGTGGGACTGTCACCTACAGAGGACTTGAGAGGGTCCAAAATGCTCTAAATTTCTTATAATTCATTTTATACGTGTCACCCCAAATTTATCAAATCATTGAGATTTATGCTTGCAGCAGGGACCTCCTGGAGACACAGATTCCTGTCTACAAGAACCTCATCAGCCTTGTTTATATTACTCTTCAGGTACAATTGCAAACACATCTATTTCAGTCCTTCATCCAGAACTTTTAGCACAAGAAAATCTGGAACAAAAGACTTGACTGATAGTCATCATAGAATCAAATTTCATCACCATTTCTCAGGATTATTCTCCAGGGATAAATAGGGAATGCATATGATTTACTTCCACGGTGTCTGTGAGAGGGTAATTTTAAAACCTATGTAAGGTATTCTGAACTCTGGAATGGTAGACTCTCTAAATCACTTCTCTATAAATCAAAAATAACTGGGAAAAAATGGCCAAAATCTACTTTAAGAACTCTAAAAGTTAATCAGAGATTTTTATCCATTCGAGGAGTATTCCTTCAAGGAAAGGCGCTGGAAATCGGTTAGCTGTGTGATACCTAGTTTTCTCTACTCCTCTTCTCCCAAGCTCCACTGCAGCATTAGACCAGAGCAGTCCCCAAATCACAGTGAAAATCAACAACTAGCAACCATTGATAGGGGAGGACCAGAAAGGTGGAATGAGTTGAGTGGTCCCCAAAATCTCCTTCTTGAATTGTGTCATTGTTCGACCTACATGTTTCTTCAAAACTCCTACCTACAGGCTGCCTACTTACCCGAGCTGGCTCATAGTTCTCATAGTGCAAATAGCCTTTTTCTCCAAGGTACTGGCCCAAAATTATCAGTAGGATGCTCTATAATTTCAAATCTCTAAACTGCTGATAATACCTGGAATGAATTAAAAGTTGACCAAAAATGTTAAAAAGAGTCTTGGAGAATAAGGAATGAGATATTTGTATGGGGCTTCGAAGAAGCCAGTATATCCCTAGGAATACAGAAGAACACATTCATGTACAGTGCTGGGTGTCTTTCTGGAAGCTTTGGGTAGGCAGGAAATGAAGGTAAGGTTTTTTACTGCAAATGGCTTCAGGAATTCTAAAACTTGCCCCTACAAACCCACAGAGATGCTAGGCAAATAGTAGAAGAGGTACAGCTGCAAGGTACTTAAGAAAGCTGTTTAACACAAAGACAGTGTTGAATACAAATATTCAAAATAAGTTTAAACATTTTTCTGGTGTACTAGCTAGCAGCAATAGGATGGTCCTTAATTTCTTTTACAGAAATCAGTTCTGTACAAGCATTGCAAGAAATCAAAAGAAAAAAATCATAAAGTTTTTAGCGATACATTGATGTTTTCAGAAAAGTGGTATTTTTCCCATCAGCCACAATTGTCTTAGTTCCTTTTTACTCATTGCTGAGACAAAATATCTGATACCCAAAGTTGAGAAAGGAAAGGTTTATTTCTTACAGTTTTTGGAGGTTTCAGTCCATACTCAGTTGGCTCCAAGGCAGGGTGGCATGGCAGGGCCGCAGTTCATGGCGGATACAAATAGCAAGCGGGAACTGGCAAGAGAGAGACACACCTTCTTCCTGCCATTACATCACATCCTGGCTCCACCCCTAGACTGGTGTAGCACTCACACCCCCAATCCAAGCACTAGACAATGAACCAATCACAAATGCATGATGCAAAGGCATGAGGCTCCATGACATTCCACCCCTGGCCCCCAAAGACTCACATACAAGCTTTTTATAAAAGACATTTAGTCCATCTCCAAGAGTTGCCAAAGTCCTAACTTTTTCAGTGTTGCTGAGAAGTCCAAGTCCCGTCTCCTCCAATATCTATGGCAAACTCTTAACTGTAACCCCCTATACAAGTGAAACAAGGTTAAACATTTCTGAAATGCAAAGGCACAAAATAAACATTACCATTCCAAAAGTTACAAACAGGGGAATATAAAGTATTGGAAACAGAGCAAGTCCAACATCCAGCAGGGCGAACATTAAGTCCTAGAATTCCATGCTCAGCATTTGAAGCAATCTGGTTGCAAGCTCCAAAAGGCTTGGGAGATTCCACCCCCAGGGCACTTCCAGGGATTTCAGCTCCGGCAGCTTCTCTCTTAAACCTGCTCTGCTCAGTTTTTGCAGCTTTCTTGGATGATCCAGGTTCTTGGCTTTTCCAAACTTTTGGGGTCTCCACTGCACCTTTGGCTTTACACTTACATCTTTATATTGCCCTCTCAGGGGCACACTGTTGGGCCTCCCAGGCCTTTTGCAATCGAGGTGGAAGCCTTCTTACCCTCAGAATTTGTGCATTTTCCTTGTACCTAAAATCAGCACCATGTGAATGCTGCCAAGGTCTGCTGCCAGCTGGAGCAGTAGCCAGGCTTTTCTCTCTCTTGGCTGTAGGGGTCCAGTGCCTGGATTGCTGAGCTCTGTGAACCTGATTGTGAAGAAAAGCTTTTCTATGTTGCCGCCATTCTGGAACCTCATGTGGCTAAAAAAGAGTGGAGACCCCCTGCTTTCTGGGATGCCCAGTGGCCATCTTTCTTATCTCTCTGTTTCTTCTCAGCAATCAAAGTCTCAGCACTATCTTTACAATCCACAGCTTTAGGGGAGTTTTCCTTCTGGCCAAACTCACAATGTTTTAAATTATCCTGATAGGCTCTTTGCTCTTGATTTGCAACATAGATCTGGCTAAAAGCCCCCAACAATAGCCATGCCACAGCCTCAATGTTTGACTGCCTTGAAATTTCCTTTGCCAAATTAACCAGTCCATTACCCTTAATCTCAGTCTCAGGCAGTCTCTGGGCATGAGCAAAATGCAGACAAACTTTCTGCCAAGCCATAATGCACATCATAGGGAGTCCAACAACCAATGCAGTCCTTCTTCCCAGCAGAAATGTCCCAAGCCTAGTCTTTACCATCAGGCTTTCTAGCCTTCTGGTCTCCTGAGCTCTGATCAGAATCTCCTCTACAGAACAACCTAAGTTGCTCCAGCTCTGTGCATCCAGGTGACATGTCCGAACCTTTTCAAACTCTGCCCACAAGCTATTTCCAAAGCCTCTCAAAAGACATGGTCAGGTATAGTCACAGCAATGACCCCACTCCTCGGTATCAAATTCTATCTTAGTTCATTTTTACTTACCACTGAGACAAAATACCTGATGCCCAAAGTTGAGAAAGGAAAGATTTATTACAGTTTTTGGAGGTTTTAGTCCATACTCAGTTGACTCCAAGGCAGGGTGGCATGGCAGGGCCGCAGTTCATGGCAGCTACAAACAGCAAGCGGGAACCAGCAAGAGAGAGAGACACCCCTTCTTCCTACCATTACATAACATACTGGCTCCACCCCTAGGCCGGTGTAGCACTGACACCATCAATCCAAAAACTAGACAATGAACCAATCACAAATTCATAATGCAAAGGCATGAGGCTTGGGGGCCACTGACATAAACCATGACAACAATTTAAGGATTTGTATTTGTTTAAAATAAAATCATTATATATATATATATATCCATACAATTAAATAATAAAAGTAAAACAAAAATTCAGCAACACTGTCTCTCACTGTAGATGTACTAAAATAACATCAGAAGAATGTTACTTTTATACTCAGGTTCTCAACAATTCCAGCATTCTACCCCATGTCTGTGCTCATTATCCTCTCGTACTTCTTGAATATTTTACAAACTTTTCCCCACTGATGTTTACCATCAAATATCGTGCTTGACTTTACAGATAAAGTAAGCCTTTATAGAGAAAGAGGAAGTGTTCAGGTAGATTCCATCCAAGTTTTCTGATCAAAGTCTACACCGATGCCCCAGTTCTTTCTCTATAGATCCTTTTATAAAAAATATGTTCCTTCTACAAACCTAAATGAATCCTCTCTGCGAGTTGTAAGCCTACCCTCGCCACACTGGTTAGAATCTCTGAACTACTGACTTTACTCTTTCATCTATTTTTAGCCTGCCTTCCAGTGTTTCTTCCTCATATTACACAAAGGCTCAGATTGCTCAGATTTTAGGGAAAACGTGTTCTGATTCTGAGCCTGTCTTGGGACTCTCCTCTCCTACATGCATAGTGGAGATTTTATTTTATTTTTTTAATTTTTTTTAATGTTAAAGGGGGTAAAATTAAACACAGCAAAACAGAACAGAACAGGACAGGATATAAGACAGCATAAATTTCAAAGCTAGACAACCAGAGATCTTCACTATCTGTCACATTGTCTCTTGTTTTCTTCCAAATGGTTGTCCATATCTTTGCATACAGGGAGTTTATACTGAATAACATAGTCAATCTTTTCACAAAATGTGTAGTTCACTGGCTCCCTCTTGCTAAGCAGTGGGGGGATAGGACGACATGAGATGTGTGATTCTAGCGCACCTGCAGGCTCACAGTTGACCCCAAAGAGGGGAGGAGCTCCTTGTTCTCCTGGCACCCACAGTCAACCGCACGGTGCAGGTCCCGAGGCGCCAGGGTCTCTCTCCTGTGGGCGCCAAAAGTCTGCTCATATTGGAGATTTTAAATAAAAATAAACTATATTTTTTTCTTTCCAAATTTCTTCTTCATCCCTCTGTATCTGATCCCAGTTTTCCCACATTCTTTTGGTAGTCTAAGAAAGTTAACAAAGATACAATAACTATAATGTGCTTTGATTGTCTTCTGGGCTTGTTTTTGACAGCTGTGGTATTTGATACCATTACCTGGAGTCTCTTAAATCTCCATGCATTTCCTTCCTTCTTAATATTTCCTCTTTATTTCTCTGTTTTTCCCCATTTTACTTTTAATTAGTTTTTCTGCCTGCCCATTGTTAAAAAGTGCTATTTTTCTAAGTTTCATCTGTTAGGCTGTTTGGTTTCTTCAGGAAAACTCATCTATTTCCATGATGTCAGTCACTGTATATATGTTCACGAGTGTCAAATCTTGGGCCCTACCTGGACCTTTTGCCAGCTCTTTTGCATTTAGCTTGTAAATTATGCTTTCTGGATGTCCCACAGGTACAACAAAATCACTGGCTGTTGACAGTGTCTAGAGCGCTCATATGCATTTATTTCAGTTTGACTTTGGACTATTACCTTGAATATTATAAAATTGTTGATTTAAGTTTTTTTTCCTCTCAAAGTGTACCATATTTTTACCATCTTCAACACATGCCAAAGACGCTACTAATGTCATCCAGGATTTATTCCAATGTGGACAATTATTATTAAATCTTAAAAAAGAAAAAAGCTATTAAATAACAGGCTGACATTCTGGAACAAATCATTTCACTTCCTAGAAGCAAGCAAAGAATCTGAGGCTGTTATTATTAATTTTGAATATTCCTGCTACAAATGATTTGAGGTATTATGCATAAATTAATTTGATGTAAACTGTAAGTCACCCGTGTTTAAACATTTTCATCCTAATTACAGAAAATTTCAAATTGAAATTCATTTCCTCCAGTTTGTTTATCCTAATTAAAGGCTAGCAAGAGGAGCTCGCAAAGAGTGAATATATGCATAAAAACACTTTGGGAATCCACTGTGAATGTGGCCAGTCCATGGTAACCAACATAATCCCTGTACAGACATTTACAAGCTCAACAGGATTCGTGTAAACAAGCTAGCTAATTATATCCCCAAGGAGGGGAGTTGCTAGACCCTGTGTTTGCCACCTTTCAGTGAAAACTTAAACAAAATGCTATTTTGAAAGTGAGTAGCTTATCAAAAAATTTGCATTTTAAGCACCAAAATTTTATTTTCCATCAGTCCAAAAAAACTAAAAGCAATGTGAAAAAGAAAGTAAAAAGCAGATTGGTAAGATAATGTTGAAACGATTCACTTTTCATAATTCATTAGCTGATAATTCATATGTGGACCATTTGATGTTTGAATAAGGACAGTTTCCCTTCATTGAGTAGGTGTGTACTGAACACTGCATGTGCTATGAAGGGTGCTGTTAATATTAGTCACAGAATATTTAATATGTCACACCATTAAAATAAATACTTGGTAGAAACTCTAACTAGTGGGTAATGACATATTAAAAGATCACATTACTTTATAATATCCTATTTAAACTTACTGCACATATTGATAGCTACATAGGATAAATGGGACTGTGGTTGAAGGTTTTTCTTTAATTGTCTCTAAAGCTGGTGATGTCACAATGACAAAAATTTCCCAGGTCCATTATGGATCTTGGCTACAGTTTGGAAAATTAGCCTTCAAGTTACAGTATAACCAGATTTTAACTAAAGTTGCAGCTCCTAAATCTTGACCTCTTTAGTATTCCTCACCCAGCGTTCTTCCAAAAAGATGACAATTGATTACAATTAACTTCACATGTGACACATAAAATGCAACATCAAAAAACATGTGTGTTCCAGAAATACACATACATAGGACTTGAAGATACGAAGTCAGTTTACAGAGAAGTCAGTAATTTGGGCAATAGAAGTGAAAACCACTTAAACTTTTAAATGATTTTTGTAATTTTTCTCAAAGAGTTAACACATCTTTCTCTATGAATTTTTCACAAAGTTAATCATGTGGAAGATGAAACTGCCTCATAAGTATTTTTTTTTAGTTTTGAAAATAATAAACTAAAACTGATGAAAAGCAAAGAAAACTAGTCTTAAAATAATAGTGATTTTCTATTACTATATCATGACTTCCATTTAAGGTACTGTATCTATCAAAATGGTTAAAGGTTTGAAATATTCACTTTAAACCATGAAATGACATTTGTATGATATAATTTATGTGTAAGTAGGAATAGCTATTTTGACTTTTTGAAGTCCAAGAATTAAATTTCAACTGTAACTTATAATACTAGTATATTTCTTAACTGTTCTTTGGACCCTAGCTCATCAAAATTTATTAATATTCTTCCTTTTTATTTTGTGAGAAATATATTCTTTTGTCTTTTTGCCTGCTTATCTCCTTTCTTACCTCTGTTGTTGTTGGTGGAAGAAAGATAATGTGAAGGAAAATAAAGTGTAAAGTTTAATAAAAATATATAACACATGTGTACATGTGTATATACAGACTAATGTGTATGTGGGAGATAAATATTAAAATATATATATATGTATATATATTTATATCTATGTCTCTCTCTCCAGCTTGCAATGGAGGGTCTAAGTGTGTGAGTCCTCTAAAATTCATGTATGGGAACTTAATGCAAAATCAAGAGTTTGGAAGTAATTAATGTCCTGAAGGTGTAGCCCCCATGATTGGGATTTACACACTTATTAAAGACCAGAGCTTCCTTGCTTGTCATACTCAGTAAGAACATAGTAAGAAGGCATCTACAAAACAAAAAGCAGCCCTCACATAATACCAGCCTGATAACACATCAGTCTTGGACTTCCCATGTTTCCAAACTGAGAGAAACAGATTTCTGTTGTTGATCAGTCACCATATATAAGGCATTTTGTTGCAGCAACCAATACAGACTAAAACATCCATCTTTAGGGTGGTTGGAGATTACCACCATCCCTGGTAATATATCTGAGTAAGTTTTAGTTTTGTGACACTACAGAAACAAGTGGATTAGAAAAGAAAAGAAAAGAAAAGAAAAGAAAAGAAAAGCAAAGCAAAGCAAAGCAAAGCAAAGCAAAGCTGGGGATTTAGCTCAGTGGCTTAAGTGCCTGCCTGGCAAGCACTAGGTTGTGAGTTCGATCCCCAGTACCAAAAAAAAAAAAAAAAAAAAAAAAAAAAAAAAAAAAAAAAAAAAAAAAAAAAAAAAAAAAAAAAAAAAAAAAAAAAAAAAAAAAAAAAAGAAAAGAAACCACTGGATTAACTGATATCACAATGACTATTTGCCATGACTAATGTGCAATGTTATACAATTAGACAAAAAATGCTAGACTTTACAGCATCACAGAAATTAATGTCATTTCATAAAATTTGAAAAATAGAAACTTTCTTGGTAAAATTAATAAAGAGAACTCAGGTTAGATAAACATCACTTTGCTCTATGGTTGGCTTATTAGCTTTAAAAATGCTTATTTTGAAGTAATTTTAGACTTACATGATGTTTTATTCAAGTACACAGAGATTCAAATTATGCAATTAATAAAATTGTCACAGATATGATAAAAAAGTGGAACAACCCAAACTGAGCGATATTATGCAAAATAAGTAGCCAGTATGCTAGATTTGTTTATACAAGACAAGCAGACTGGCTATTTTGTATAATATCTTTTGGTTTGGGTTAATCTGGTAAAACTCACAAATGGTCACATTAACTTTACTTGGCATGTGCTTGATTTCAAATAATAGCAAATATAAAATTCTAAATGACCATGTGAAGGCGAGGTGTACATCACTGCCCTAGTTTCAATTAAAAGGAGTAAATCATAATCTAAGCCTTCCACGAGTACACACTTAAGATATCACTCACCCCCTGGCACAAATGTTCAATACCCTTTGCTCTAAGTCTCTTAAGATTTCGATCACATTGTTATCTAGGTAAATAAAAGCTCATCCTCATCATTGGATCAATTTATCTTTGTCTCTGTGTGACTCGACGTGTGGTAGGTTTTTGCAAACTGTCGCTGGATTCCACCTCCGCCTCCGTCCTAGATGCTGTTCTAGTTCCCTCTGACATGGTTCTCTCCACAGGTAGTTCAGGACATGCTTCTCCGAGGTCAGCGCCAAAGTTTGTCACTTCAGGTGTGGTCTCAGTCCATTTTAAAGTCTTGTTTTCACCTTGATTAAGTCAGGCCTATACAGGTTAATCTCCCTTTTGATTAACTTCAAATAAGCTAAATTGGGTTCTTAATTACACCTGAAAAACATTTTCACCTTGATTCTATTAACTAGAAGGAAAGCACTGGTTCTACTTGAATACAAGGAGCAGGAATTATATAAGAGCATGAGTTACTCTGTGCGTGGTCAATTCAGGCTAAATCTTTCATAAGGAGAGAAGAGTTTGACACAATTTAAGTAATCAGTTATTGATCAGTTGCTATACACAAGGCTGTCTGACTTTCTTTCACTAAGCTACAAATGGGTAATTATACTTTACTTTATTAAACAATGGGGAAAATGTGGCCAAGGAAATGAAAAGAACAGAAAGAAAGACACAGTTTTCAGGCCATTATAAATGAGATTCTTAGAGAAGATAGGATTTTAGGATTGTAAAAATGCTTCAGAGGTACAAAGAGAAAATAGGAACATTGCAGAGACCAGGGAAGCACTAATGAATACAAAGCACAGGAGAATAAGTTATGTTACAGGTGCCAGAAGGAGCTCAGTATTATCTTGGAAAGGCTTGAATGTAATTTTAAGGAAGCTGATTCTTATTCTCCAAAGTAGATCATGAGAATTCATTGAAATTTGTCAAAAATGCTTTTGGTGTTAAGACAGAGGCAATTTAAGAATATTAATAAACTCAGGTTCAAAATAATCAAGTTTCAAGAAAAGTCATAATTGGCGTGAAGACTTGCTTCAGGAAAATTTTAGAGTTCAGTTAACAGACGCAGGTATTGATTAGATGCAGGATCTCACAGAGAGGTGGGGGACAAGAATGATGGGCAGCCTCATGGGAAAGGAAATAGGTACACAGAGGTCAGGCAAAGCAAACTAAATAAGAGGCTAGAATACAGTATTACTTTCCCATTATTGTTGTAACAATTTACCACAAATTTACTGGCTTAAAATAAAGTTTATACTTCTGAAAGATGTATGTTCACATCAGTCTCATTGGGCTAAGATTAAGGTTTAACCAGAACTCTATTCCTCTCTGGAAGCACTGGGAAACTCTGTCTCTCCCTTTCTGTCTGTCTTCCATTTCCCTTCCACTTTTAATGGCACTTATGCTTTCATTGGACCCACATATGTAAACCAGGATCATCTTTCTAGATCAAGATCCATTCTTTAGCAACCCGAGTTTCATCTGCAACTCTAATTTTTCCTTGCTAATTTGGCATGTCCACATGTCTTAAGAAATAGCAATAAATGTTTAGAGGGGGGCATTATTCTGGAATCTGGTGACCATCTTTGGATCTTGTATTCCCTGTACCCGTTTCAGTCCAAATCGGTATAATACTCTTGAGAATTTTATGTACCTCCATAATAATTATGGAGTTGTCTCTAGTCAATCGAAAGCTTGCCTGTGGTTAGTTCCTCAATAATTTCATTTCTAATTTCTAGTTTCTACTGAAATGATACGAAGTAAGACACAACAAAGTCTTCCTGTAGTCTTTTGTGCGATAGAATACTTGGACCTATTTATTTTCTCCAGGTTTAGAAAAAATCACCCAGTCATGGCTTCGGTTTTAGAATGTATACTTTCTTGAAAGGAAGTATTTAAATTCTAATGCCTTTTGTGATGCTAATAATATAAAAATCTGCAAATAACCAAGTGCCTATTATTTTTTGTTTAATAATTTTTTAAATTTATTTCTTTTTTTCTCTCCTGCATTTTATTAAGAAATTTAAGAGGAAACAAAGCTGAATCTCTAATAATTTCCTGGGAAATTTCTTCAGCTAAAGGTAAAATCCGTGTGTTTTCTTCTCCTCATAAAGTCAGTTAACAATTCCATTATATAACAAAGATCATCTGTCTCCTGGTTGCTAATATGTTGTTCCCCATCTCCTTCTAATCCCTCACCTGAAGATTGTTCAATATCCAGGCTGCAAATGACATGGCATTCGTGTTATTTTCCTGAAGGCAGTGGTTTTTCTGTGTCATGTTCCTCACTTGCTTTGAGTCTTTCCCATAGTCATTAATCTCCACATTTCTACTCACACTTTGCCGGTGAGAATCTAAGTTGTTAGGTCATGTTCATTAAAGCTCTTGCAACCTTTGTTCCTCACCCAGTTCCAAAGCCATTTGCACATTTTTCGGTATATATTACAGTGGTGCCTCACTTCCAGGTATCAAACTCTGCAGTCAAATTTTAGATGCCACTGTATACCACACACTTGGTAACTTAAATAACACAATTAGTACTTATGCTTTTCTAGGACAGAGGACCGGTGAAGGTAATTCTGGGTTAATACAAGATAATGACTGACGAGGCCTGTGCTTCCTTTGGGAGGCTCTCAGGAAGAATGAATTCCCTTGCCTTTTCAGCTTCCAGAGGCCACACATGCTCTTTGGTTGTATTCATCATGCACCTTCATATTCAACTTCTGTGAATTCTTCTGACCATTCTTACACAGTCAGCTGTATAGGGCTATAAAGACTGCTCTCCTCTTCTGTCTCTTATATTTAAGGACATTTATGATGACTTTGGGTCTACCTGGGCCATCCAAATTAATCTTTCTATTCTGGGGGGGACAGATTAACAATTTTAATTCTGTAACTGATTAACACTTTTAAAGATAACTGCAAACTTAATTGCCCTTTACCACTCAGTTTAGTCCATTAGTGTTGCTAAAACAAAATACCTGAGACTGTGTGATTTAGAATGAACAGAAATTCAATTGTCACGATTCTAGAGCTCAGAAAATACAACACTTAGGCACCAACCACTGCATTTAATTAAAGCCTTCTTGATGAGTCCTTACAGGACAAAAGGAGGGCATGCTGTGTTCCTACATAGTATAAAGTGGAAGGGGGAAAAATAGCCTAAGAGACTTCTCTCCAGCTTTTTTTTTAAGGTGAAAATCCATTTATGGGAGTGGAGTCCTCATAATTTGATCTATGACCCAAAGGCCCCAGCTCTCAATTTTACTACAACGGGGATTAAGTTTCCACACATACATATTGAGAGACATTCAGACCATAGCATTCAAACCAACACACTCATGGTTTCCAGGATTAAGACACAGGCACTCAGGGAGTAAGGAATATTATTCTGTATACCACACATAGCTTGGGAGAAACTGAGGAGTTCAGTTTAGGACATGTTGAGTAAGAATTAAAGCAAAAGTTTCAAAGGGATACATCCAGCTGGCAGCTGAATAAATAAGCCTGAATACTTGGCAAGAAGACAGGCACAAATCTGTGGAATTTACTGTTATTGAATGGTGGAGACAGTTGCAGTAACCCCCAGGAAGTAAGGCAGTGAGGGCAGAGTCCTGGGCCAGTGTTGAGGAAAAGCAAATAGAGAATAACAAATCGCAGGTGTTCTAAATACACGTTATTGAGGTTGGGAGCATAACTTGGGGCAGAGTTTGTGCTTAGCATGTGTGAAGCCCTAGGTTTGATCCCAGTAACAAAAAACAACTCCCCAAATCTGTGTTTTATTGGTAAAAAATGTTAATAAGGATTAATAAAATAATCCATATCCCTTGGTCGTAGCTCTGATCCTGCCACCTATAAGCCAGGTGACCCTTTTAGTAATATAATTTTCCTTACCAATAAGATATACATGCTTGGTATATAGAGGTGCTGTGCAAATATATTAATATAGTGCATGGAAGATTGACATAAATACAAAATTTAGGTATGTATTGTAAAAACAATAGATTTGGGGAAACAATTAGATTAAAAAGAATTGGAAACAATAAGAACTCTATGAACTGAATGAAGGAGAATTTGTACCATCACTTGGCATATGTATTTTAATAAACCCAAATCCATGTTTCTTGTCACTCTGTGAAAGTGTGTTCTTTGCCTCCATTTCATCCCATTTTTTCTTGCTATTGTTAATGCAGAGGGTTGCGTCAAGTTCTGTCCACAAATTACATCAGGCAGTGGACGATTCTGATTCCCAAATGAGAAAAATCTCATTTTCAAAAAACTTCTGAGCTTTGACTTTGATCAAATTCAGAATATTTTGGTTCAAAAGTCTTGCTTTTGTATAAATAAGACAATCATCTTTGAAAACTATATCTCCAAATGGGAATATGAAATATTAAAGACAAGCCAAAGGTTATAGAACAAAATAAAACATCGAGAGAAAAAGGGAAACAATATTGTTTTGTATGATATACTCATATTTTTAAAGTATAAGAAGCTGTACTGAAGAAAGCATTATGTGAATACAGGAATTGAGCTACAATAACAGAATTTGAAACAGCACAATCTGCTGGAAACAGGACAGGTGTATTGGAATATTCTGAAACCACTGTTCATAACATAACAATATGTAA
Source organism: Dolichotis patagonum (assembly GCA_004027295.1). Taxonomy (NCBI): domain Eukaryota; kingdom Metazoa; phylum Chordata; class Mammalia; order Rodentia; family Caviidae; genus Dolichotis; species Dolichotis patagonum. Next base: position 37,475 of record PVJX010000186.1, on the reverse strand, counting down.
ATTATACATTGAGTTCATTCCTTTACATTTATAATTTATGTGAAGAATAAATTTAAATATTCTTCTTTGAATATTTGAGTATCAACAAATTGATATTTGTTTTAGAATTTTTTAACCTAAACATTTCATAAACATAGACAAATTTAAATTAACAACAAATTATATTTTTCTGAAAATCATGATTATGCCTAAACATCAAAAAATTAACAAATAGACTGAAGCCTCTTAAGAAAATATAAAATTTCCAAGAAAATTGATTACAAAAAAAGAATGCCTAAAAGAAAGTCAGTAATGTATTGATTTCAATAAATTCAATACTAGCCAAACGCAAACACTATACACTGTGTTGTTTTGAAAATAAGTTATTCACCCCTCTCAATATAATCAACATAATTATCTGAAATTGACTAGTCTTCTTATCAGGATTCTTGATTCATCCTGATTCTTGATCAGGATGAAGGAAAGTTTGACCCATTCATTATTTTCTTTTTATTACTCTTTTACTATTGACACACAATAACTGAAGCTAATTTTAAATCATTTGTTATTATGCTCTTCAGGAATTTCATCTACTTAATTCTTAATCACAGTAACTTTTTTCAATGCATAACTAGAGTCCAGGTTCTCTTCATTTTCCATATCCTTTTGCTTTTCAAATTGTTGGCACAGAGTAAATTTTTAACAATTTGTGTTCAACCAAAACAAATTAATGGAACAAAATTGGGCTGATAAAATTTTATATATGTTACTGCCTCCAATAGGGGTAACATGAGAAGTCTTAAAAGAAAATTACTAATATTTATAAATAGTAATGATAGAGAGTTTTAGCATGATATTTTTACATGTAAAACTAAGAATAACTTCTGTGCAAGATGTCTTTCCAATAAAGAGAGCAGCACAATTTGCATGAATAATTCTCTGACACAATAGCTAATTATCTGTATGTGTGCATGTGTGTACATATTCACATATATAAGTAATAGAAAAGATATGGATGTTAGATGTTTGGTTTATGTTTCTCTTGAGATGGAAACTACACTTAAAATATTCCGCATTAGGGATTTGTAATACTATTTATTTGATTAATAAACTTAATGACTGTTTTTGTCTTCTTTTGTAAACGATTCATAATACTAACTCAACATAGCAAAATTCACTTAATTATTTACACAAACAATTCAGAAACATCTTCTTAGAGAGAACGTGAGAAAGTCTATGAAATAGTATAAAAAGACTATTAAGTTTTTCAACGGAAAACTAAATGTTGTTGATTTAGCTGACACTATTTCTTACTATTTTTTTTGTCTTAAATCTATTTTATCCACTCTGTATGGGGCAAAGGGCTGAGTGATTCTCAATCATATAAATGTAAGTTACTCAGCAGAGATATATTTCATAATTGTCCAATTGATTCTGACCAAGTTTATAAAATTGTCACTAAGCAAATCTATTTCATCATTCCCATCCTGTTGCCTACACAATGTCTGTTTTTGGGTTTTCCTTTTAATCAGTCACATTGCATGTGGACTTATCAATTAGGGAGTTAAACTTCTTTACATATATCTACTTTACCTTTATGGAAATTATGTTTCTTCTCAATTGTACATTAGTGATGGGTCAACATCTTCTCAAAAAAGTACTAAAATGGAGGATTTTAAGTTTGTCAGAGTCATTTTTAGGGAAAAATAAGTTTGCATACATAGTTTGACCTAATTTATACTGTTTAATTCTCATAATTTGACATTTCATAACCATATGTATCAATCTGGGTATGGGCTTAGGTCCCATTTATTATTTTTCAGGAATTTCATCTACTTAGATGCTTTCATTTATTTAAATATCTAGCACAGTGCTGTCCAATGGCACTGTGGAATTAGGTAATACTAACAGGCAGTCATACAATTCTTTTGTATCCTCTTAATATATAAACATAATAAGTCTTATAAATGAAAATTTAGTCACCAGGTGGAATAAATTTCACTTTTTGCCACATAAGACACCTTTTCAAATTTATCTAGAAAAGTCATGATTTATTTAGTTTTAGAAGCCTACCACTATGTAATCAGGTACAAATATATATAAGCCTAAATACAAAAGATGAATGTCAAGAGAGCATATTGCAACTTTTTCACTGCTTCATAGTTGGACTTATTGGGAAGAGATATGTATTGGTTTTGTTTATTTTTAAAAGTATAGTATTGGAGAAATGCACATGAAAGAGAATGGTCAGTGTATAGACAAACTGGCTTTTGAATATATGCATATAAATGAATATATCTACATATGAATATTTGTGTACACATGTGAATATTCATATATATGTAGTATGTATTAATATATTCATATATGTGTGTATTCAAAGGTCAATGTAATATACACATAGAAAGATTGTATTCATATATAGATTATATCATATTAATTACATTGATTATATAGTATATGTTGATTATATAGCCATATAGCCGAGGTCCATTATTGTGCATCCACTTAAACATGAAGGCATTTAACTATAAATGAAATTTTAAAAACAGCAAATTAGCTCTTATTTTAAAGGAATGAAACATTATTAATTCATGTCCTTCTTAGGTATTTGGAATGAGAAGAATGTAAATACCTTTCTTCAGTCAGAGTAGAACTGGAGCTGTGATTTACAATGACTAAAAGCTGGCTGTTTTCACAATCCCTACTTTCACTGTGGGAGATGAATATTTGACTGATTCATGAGTTGGGAACTTTTGAATTTACTAAAGAAATTGACAAAATACAGCTTGACTCCTTATGTGACACTGCAGAAAATATTTTGTGTTATTCATGGTACATTTATCATATTCTCCTATCTGTTAAGTGCAGCATTATTCCACTGCTGTTCAATTTCTTAAAACCCCAAGAAGTTTAGAGCCCAAAGGGACTATTATATTATTATACATTTAACCTAAGCAGCTATAAAAGTCAAAGAAACCAAATTTCTACAAACTCTAGTCATTGCTACCACCAACAAGGAGAATCTAATAAGCAAAAGTCTGTATATGTTCAATATACATCAGTAAATTTCATACATGTTTTTACAATTTTAAGTTAAATATGTACTAGTTTCAAATTTTATCCACACAGTGGTACAGTAATAAAAATTCATATTTGCCTTAAAGGCAAAGCACATTTTCAAGGTAGAATTTAGGCTTAAAATTTGGTATTTTGTTCCATATTTAATGCTATATTTAAGTATCTGATTGAATATGGTTGTAGGAATAAAATTTTAAACGTATGTTCTGTGTTCTATTCTAACATATAAAATTTACATTAAAAGTTTTCATTACTAAATATAGCAAAGGTTTGTCTGAAGCACAGATGGAGAATTAGAAAATTGTTTTTACTACTAAATATGATCCCATTCTAACAATACCTCCAGAAATGAATGAAATGTCATCTTATATAGGAGCAAGGCCAGCATTTTATCCAGAAAATAACTGAAGCCAAAATGGTGGAGGACTGATAAGTTTACATAAAATACAAATAGATAAGAAAATACTGCTTTCTACAAAATCAAATAAGGTATGAATAGAAAATAAAACTTTCAGACAGCTCGAAGTTTAAGGAATTGAAGCCAAAGGTGAGAGAATGACCAGAATTTACAAATACAACGTGAATAGCTACAAATGATGCCAGGATTCCTGATAAGACAATGAAGATGGTTGTGACTGGTTAAATTAGAAGAGAAACATTGATGAACATTAGATTAATAAGGTGTAAAGTCAGGATATTGAGTGTATTTTTCAGAGTAGCACTAAAGTTACCCACAGGGATGTCAGAGGGCAGGTGTGACAGCCTGTGACTAGAATTTTACTTAAAAAAAATACAGTTATGCCTTCCTAGAAAATAGGTAGTTTAGAAAAGTGGAGAGTTGGAGCCCGATGGCGTGAATCGCGTGAGATAGTGAAGTGCTGATTTAGATGTATCCAGGCAGTTAGGGGAGCATGCGTCAGGTAATTTAGATGATTCTCTTCTGGCCCTTTCTTAAAGGAGGCAACACCGTGTGAATTCCTGAGGGCCTCTAAGGTTTATATTCCAGGTGTTGCAAAGGAATAACCTAGCTATTCATTTGACAGTCTTGTTCCATGTCAACTGTTTCTCTTCACTACACAGAGGAATATTCTTTTTCCAACCACAATTTGCAAGAACAAAAATGCTTCACACAGTGAAAGTTATCAAAATAACATTTTTTATAAAATTACATTTTTAGAAATAATTCATACTCTCTGTGTTATGTTTTATTTGTGGTAGTGTTCTTATTTGTTTTCCCTGCAATATTCTTGATTATATATTTTAAAACCATAGACACTTTTACTTATTACTTACTAAAACATAAGACTTCAGACTTCAATCTCTCTCTGTCTCCTGCCCATCTTTCTCTCTGTGTGTGTGTGTGTGTGTGTGTGTGTGTGTAACTCAGAAAACCCCATCACCCTCTAATCATGGGAGGATCCTTAGATACTGCCATGTATGAATGTGAGCTCCTAGCAGACACCAAATCTGCTATTGTCTTAATCCTACCACTCCCAGTCTCCATACCTACGAGCAACAAGTTTCCATTATACAGAAAATATTACTTCTACATTTTGTTGTACCAACATGAACAAAGATAACCTGGATGAGATACACCAGTGACTTAATTTTTTAAAAACCCATATTTTATGATGACATTTACCTACTACAAAGTTACCTGAAGTACTTATGAAACATTTTACATTAATGACATCAGTTCATCTTGACAACAACCTGAAAGTAGTTACTGTTTTCTGCATTTATAGATGAAGACGTGAGGCTCAGATGTCATCACTTACCTAGGAAATCATGTACTGTTAATTAGCAAAACAGATTTAAACCCTGGTCATTCTGAGACTCTATCACTCTATTTGGAGTCACTGACTATATTGTGTGGGGGGGAGTTCCAATAACCACAGACAAATAGCAACTTAGAGCTGCCACCAAACTGATTGACTCCCATCAAGACCAACACTCCCAACTCCTCCAGGTCCCCTCTGGCCTTGCTATTTTCCCCATTGGATTTCTTACCATCTTGTTAGAATGTACACAACTGCGAACATTCAACTCACCAACCCACCACTCTGGTTTTAAGAAAGAAAAGTTAAAAAGTGACCTTAAAACACCTCAATAATCTGAATTTTAGTAAAAGCCAAAGGAAATATAAAATATAAAGCACATATCTTTGTATTCTTTTATCCCTTTTTTAAGTCCCCCAGTTAATTTCATAACTACCCAGTAACTATGCATATTTTTTGCTTTTCTAGAAGAATATGCCCCCACAGAGAACTAATTCTGATGCTTCTTCCCAATCTTTCCCCTTCCCTTCCTGCCTTTCAAGTCCCTATTTCTTCTAATCATTTTACTAATGCAGGAACACTAATGAGCAGACCCCTTCTAACCACCAGTAGTACCTTTTGAAACAATGGTAACAGGGAAGACACTGAGCAGGTACAGCCGAAGCCCTATTTGCAAGAGAGGCAGGCAGCTCCTGGTAACTACATGCATTAACATTTTTATTCCCTGGGGCAAAACTTTCAATAAAATAAATAATGTTACACTTGTACACAGCAGTACTTTAAATATAACTCCAGCTTAACTATTCTAAGCATATTCATGATAGGAACCTGAGGGGGGAAAAAACTTAATGAATCAATTTATAAGTTTTGTTCACTTATTTCTTGTGGCCTTAGCCACTGATTTCACAAAGTTATTGAAAAATTTATTTCTCCCAAATATTCAGTTTTGTGATCTCATGTAGACATATCTCTGTATTAGATCTCAGTAACCACACAAAAATTAAATATGTACACTTAATCAGCTTGGGATTTTACAAGTTTAATTGTATTATTTAATGATACAAAATATTTAAAATAACCTGGCATAATATGTGACATATGGTTACTATCTGGCAGATGTTGTTTCACTCCTTTTTTATCACAATGAAATTGTGGCTTAATTATAAAATGCTATAGGAAAAAGATTTGTTTATAAATTACCAGTCATACAGGATGTAATAGCCTCTCCTTCCTAGTTTAACTGTTATGATAAAACCTTAAAAGTTATACACTATTTATTTACCTCAGGTAAACAGATTTTCACTGAGGATTTGGTTTTTGAGTTTTGTCTTTAAAATAACTTGAAAATCTTAAATTATATTTAAACAGATGTGGATGTTTAATAAACACCCCAGATGTAATAGTTACAGACAATCATTTGAAGACTGTCACTTTTGTGGGTGTCATAAATTTCAGCCTTGTTCAAATCAGATGAGAGGTCTACAGATCTGAACAATATTGCCTTATGCTCCAGAGGAAGTTCCTCCTCTCAAGTTGTGAGGTTATGACCCACATTTTTATGTATGCCGAAGAACAACACAACATACTATCAATTAAATCCATTTTGCCTTTTAAAAAAATTGTGGAAAATATCTTCACACAATGGCCTACGTATAATAATGTCTCAGGAAGCATTAATGGGAGCTGTGTAAAATTTTTCTTCTTTGGAGGAAAGTTTCCCTTAGTTAAGGGGGGAAATACTTAGATTATGCTATTTTTATTTAAAAATAGCTACTAAGAAACTTAAATTGAAACTATAATTAGTACCTATGTTCTTTTGGACGCATACTTACAATTCTCTTTATCTAGTTTTTTGGTTTTTTTATCTATTTATAACTTCCTAGGATTGATATTACTTTTTATTTTAAACTCTGTGTTCATGTCACAGACCAAAATGTTTCATGATTCCATGTAGGTATCATACAATTGATGAAAGATTCAAGCTTCGTCTACACACAAATATATTTTGATTAAAAAAATTTAATTCAGTTAAACACATGGGTGTGAGCTCAACTTTCACTCACTCTTCCTATTTTTCACAGTGAATTAGGCCTCATTTATGCTTTAATGTTTAACCCAAAATTAATAAAATTAAAAACATGCAAAGCAATATTATAATGGGGATAGAAAGAAATACTTCCTTTTTAATATCATTTCCTCTACCTTTGAATGTAGAGATAGAGGAACAAATCGCTGGCACAATTCATTCCCACTTGACATTAATATAAGTCCTAAGGAAATATCTAAATTCACATGGTTTTTGTAGAAATGAGAAAAAACACAACTTTGTGTATTTTGAATAAGCTCTTTGGAATACATTTGGTTATCAGTACTCAGGAGGTGCTATCTTACCTTTTACTACGTTCATGAATAAAAATCACAGTTCAGTGGTTGAGATAGTTAAATTAAAATGGAGGCATACAGGTTGCAACTAAAGTATCTGGTGAATGGTTACATTTTAAAAAATTTATTGCCCTAAAAGACATGTTGCTGTTAACCCCCCCCCCCCGCGCCCAAGTACTCCTCAGGACTTTGACCACAGTTATACCGTCATTCTTGACATTTCCTGAAGGAGTTCTGGAGGTTCTCTTTTGTACATGTCTTCAAGGGTCGTGATTAAAAATATAATACAGTGAATGCTGCTGTTCTGAGCCATCCAATGGAAAAGCAGACTCACAAAACCTTATGATTTGTGATCTTCCACCTTATTCAGTCGACCTGGCACTCTACAACTTCTAACTTTTCTCTAATGTCAAAAGGAGCAAGAAAGGCAAATGATCTGAATGAACTGAGGACATCAAGACAACCAAAATATGCATCTGAAGACACTCAGAGAAGAGGGCTTCCTCAACTGCTTGAGGAAGTGACAAAAACCATGGGGAAGGTGTATCGGGAATAAGGCAGAGTGCTGTGAGTGCTTTGTGGCAATGTGTCCTTTATGACAGAGACAACTTCTGCATCATGCTGTGGTGACAGGGAAACTGGGGCTTGGGTCACTGCAGATGTCTGGTGGGTGGCAGAAAGCAGTGAGCCGGGAGAAGCGGTCCGGGCTCAGGTGTATCTTATACTATGAAGAGCAGAGATTATCTCTAGGACAGGAAAGACAAATTCGTTTTAGCTAGGGGATGTCAACAGACATTGCATCATAAGAACATTACTCTATGTGGTAAAAAGAGACTGTATTTAGCTATGAGTGACAGTAAGAGGGTTATCAATAAAAAGAAAAAAAACTCAAGTTAGCATTGTGGCAATGGGCATGAACATCAGATGGACAATAGGCAGAAGAAAAAGATTGGAATTTGAGTGAAATGATACAGAAATGAAAGTAAGATGTGTTCACTGAAATAAACTCAAAAAGGGAAACGTTTCAGGGAGTGGATTTCACTTGGCAAGTTTAAATTTGAGGATTAAATAGTATATTTAAGTCAACAATTAATTAGTAAACAATACATATACAGATCAGGAGCTGAGAAAAGGGCTAGAGACATGTGCTTGGAAGTCATCAGTATTTAAATGGGAGTTACTTACACGAACACCAATGTGATCATGCAGAGTATGTAGTGTAGAGAGAAGATAAACAGGAAGACTATGGTGTAACATAGTTGAACAGAAAAAAAAAAAACAGGCGGTAAATTCTGTCTGAGAAATGAAAGGCAATAGGGGAGAGTTACATGATAGAAACTGAGTTAAGAAGGGGATTTTAATGGTTTGGTTCATTGTGGCAAATGCTGCAGATGAATTAGGTAGAAAAAAGGTGAGGTTGTCCCAATGTAATAAAATCCAAATTTTCACAAGTAGCTAAGTAAGTAAAATTATAAAGAATTTGCAGAAGTGAAAAAAATCACCACAGATGCATGTGAAACAAACTAGTGAGTATCGTAAGTACAGACCACCTTTTGAGAAAATTTTCTATAAAAAGGTAGCAATACCAAAGGATATACTGGTAAGCATCAGACAATGTTCTGCTTGCTATTATAATTATGAAAAACAAGATTATGAAAACTCTTAATGATATACAGGAGAGTGGGGAAATGAATAGATTATTTAGTGAATCAATTCCTTCCATACGGTATGTTGCAGAAGGTTTCTGAAGAGGAGGCAGGGGGCAAGCAGGGAATGTTGGAACGTTTTGCTTGGGCTCGCTCATGGGAATGCAAGAAAAATTATACTATCAAGGAGTTAACATAGAGAATTTACTAGTTAAATGTTGCACATTTGAGCCTAAACTTGAGAAGTATTGAAGTAGGAAACAGAAAGAGAGATTACCTGGGAAGGTTTATGTGAATTGACACCACAGATATAGATATGGATGAGATTTAGGAGTGAGTGTTGTTGAAATAAGCAAATAAGGAGTCTAGCATGATGAAGGATGGAGTGAATCATCTCTGTAAGCAGTTAAGTCACAAGATGATAGCAGACACAGGTATCAGGACAAATACTGTGAGCCATATGCAAAATACTCATGAATGTAAAGAAATAAGAAATGACAGCAAATTATGACCACACTCATACGGTGGAGGATAAGATTGTAGAAGTGAGAGCACTGGGTGATGAGTAGGTATGAGACCCAAGAAATATGACCCTCAGGGGGGGATATTCATTGAATCACAGAAATTATGAAGGCTGGAAGTCAGGAGATTTGGATGGCAACCCTACAGAAGAATTCCTCCACTGAGGAATCAAGGACTATGGTAATTATTTGTTAACAAACACAGAGAAACTGATGGTCATATACCTGATATCCACTGAATAGCCACTTTGAAGCCCAGTGAAGATTGGTGGATAGTATACCAAAATGGTGTTATCCTCAATATAAGGAGATATACTTAGTGTGGGTTTGAAAATGACACCATTGAAAAAGGTGAAGGCTTGTCCTACCTCCCTTATGTAAATTTAGTCTGAAGAATATCTTTTCCAATGACCAATGAGCACTCTTGAAGGACAGATACAACTTCTGTTTGGGAAACAGTAGATAAAGGTATGAAACTATAAGGGTGATAAATAACTGGAGCAAGAGTAGCAGGGATGATCAGGAGCAAAGAATATACAAAGCACTTTAAGGGAACAAGTATGAAAAGGAAGATGCCATTTTTGGATGACAAAAATAATAATTACAGCTGAAATGTAAATTGTATTTATCATATGTTACACATTGTTTCACAAATACATATTATACAAATATATAAATTTATATATATACACACATATACACATTCCTTTAATTTTGAGACTAACTCCATGAAGTGTTACTAATTTGCAGAAAATTTAAGGCACTTAACAGAGTATACATAGAGGATAATCACAGAATCAGCAACACAGCCAAAACTGTGGCTCTAAGTTTGAAATATTAATAATTCTAAATTGCTTCTGTGGTGACAGAAATAAAAGTCACAGTGGCAAGGAATTATTAAAATGTTTACAATGGTGCTCAGAGAGCATTTTATTGCTTCCTATGACTCAGAGGAGAATGGCTCAAAATAACTTGGACTCAAATTTCTGCTGGTAAGGACCACTGGTTAAGATGCTAAAAAATCTTGGAATAGTTATCTCAAAGCACCTTAGATATTTTTTTTGTGTAATGTAAATGTTCTTGAATTAATTACAATTTCATGTCTCACATATATATATATAATGCATAAGTATATAATGCATGGAATTTATCTTTATCAATGTATATGTCATGCACCCCTGGATGTATCTATATCTACAGTATAACAAAGGCAGCACTACTTTGCACCCTTCTCACTTCCATGAGCTATGTAGCGAGTGGGCTGCTATGTTAAATTTCAAGCTCTATTGCTTTCGAAGAAATCCCTTTGAACCCTTCTTACCACTTTTCCTCTGTCTTGGCACTAAACCAAACAGTTTCTCCTCAATTTTAGAATTCCATGATACATGTCAACTGAGGGTTCCAGCTGCTGTTATGATAGCAGTAGAAGGATAAAGTCTTGGATTCTCTGGCTTACATTTTTGTCTTATAACAGGACTCTTTATCCACCTTTCAGAAATACTATTTTTCAGACATGCATTTTGGAATGACGTCACTGTGAAGCATCGTGAATCCTCCACTTGCGGCACTGATTCACTCATTCTAAAGTATCCCCGCCAGGAAGCGGAATGCCATCAAGTATGCGTGTACAAGATGTAGAGAAGGTCTCCTAACTTCCTGCTCCTTACATTTGGGTTATGCAAAGAACAGAAATCTGGTTTATTTAGTGAAACAGTTTCTTGAAAAATATTCAATTATGAATTTCATCTTTCTTTCAACTATTGTCAACAAATGACTTGTGCATTCACATATTTATCAACCTCAATGTGAAATAAATGTGATAAATTCAACAGAAGATCACATAGAAATTACATAGTAGTGAGGAATTGTGAAACTTATAATTTTCCTCTCTAAGACACATGTTTCATTTGATTTCACAGAGGTATTAGACGTATAATTTTATTTTGGATATTAAATGTTCTCACTTTGGAAAAATCTTGAGAGGAAATATATGCTACTTTTGCTTAAAGTATAATAAAGCTTGTAATTATATATTGAAGTATGCTGTTATATGTGATTTATTAAAAACAAGCAAGGAAAGAAAACAAAACACCATGCAACACAAGCAAAATTAAAGAATACAAAAGAAAATTAATTTTATCCAACACAGAAGCCATATGCCCGTAATCTAAAGTGAACATACACAATCAGGATAAATTTCCCTTCATGAGAAGACAACAGGGGAAGCAAAACTGAAGTTAGGTACCAGATTATTCAAACTGAGCCATCACACAATGTAAAGCTTTGTTAATTTTATTAATTGACTTAAGAAAGTTTATTGAAATATCACATATTTACAAACTTACTTACAAATTTACTTATAAAAATAGTGTATTGTACATATCGTGTACTGATTTTAAGAATGCAACAAGTTACCTACCAAAATTAAACACTGTAGGCTTTTAATCTCACCATCCACAAGCAGTAATACAATAGTACTATAAAACACATTGAAAGAGAACTCTTTCGTCATGATTTAAAATATATTTAAGTATATCAAAGATAGTATCTTGTATATTAAGAATATACTGATAAAATATTAGCTTTATTCCATTGAAACACTCAGAATTTGGTTTGAAACATAAAAGACACTTAAAGCATAATTATTAATTACCTTTGAATATTAAAAATTTTTGAATGTTAAAATTAATCCAATAAATCATTCGCTCTGATAACTTAGTAATTTTTTTCCATATTGAGCTACAAACTAAGAAATAGAGAGACAGCTCTGTAATGCATCATTGACTGTCTTTGCAGTGTCATATACTGTATTTCTCTAACTATCCCTTTCAGAAACTGTCATTGCAAATAGGAGAATCTATGATATTCTTGCAAATATTTTTAATATGAAATCTTCTTGACATGGAAACATTTTCCCTAAGGATACTTCAGCCTTGCTTACATCTTTTTTTTATCCATTTACACGAGAGTACCTCATGTAGTATGATGTTCTCTTTTACAGTTATTATTTAAAGACATGAATTAAGATTATCAGCAGAAAGGATGAGGCATGTCTCCTTGGCATTGGGTAAAGGAATTTCCCAAGAATACTGTGGAGACATAAGCAGAAAACAGAAGAGGCACAAAATTTGTATAAACCAGCAGAATCTTAATCTATGTTAAAAAAGAACCAAACAAGGAAGCAAAGAAAAACACAATGCAATGAAAGCAAAATTAAAACACAAAGAGAAGATCAATTCTATTCACATGCAGAAGCTGTGTCCCAGTAGTCCAATGTGAATGTATGCTATTAGGAAAATGTTTTTCCTTCTGGGCAAACTACACAAGAGACAAAATTGACAAGGTAAAGACCTGAGGGGAGATCAACTGTGATGATGCAGTATTTCCTATTACCCTATTTGGGTTCTCATAAATAAGTGAAATATATCCAATTAGTTTCCAGTGTTACAAATATTTTCTTTCATATATGCCTTCTCTCTTTAAAGACACTTAGAGCCATTCTCTCATGAAATTCAATTATCCAGAGAATTCAAGACCTGGGATTATGATAACCCCATGAATTTTACATTTCTCAATCACATTATGACACAAACATACTAATCCAGAGTCCATTTCATTACTGGCCAATGATAAAATCCAGCCAGTCAGAAAATATTCCCAGGCCCCTCAATTTTATGCCCTTTGTGACTGTCTCTGTATATTTCAACCCACAAAATGTTGCTTGTAATTCAAGTACACTTCTATATATTTTTAGCAATATACATGCTATCGTAATAGTTGATATATTGCATTAACTTGAAAAGTCTGGAGCTTAACTAAGTAACTCAGCAGTTCTGCTTCCTAGTGTGTAGAGGACAAGACCTTATGCTCTAGGATGTTCATTGTGTCAGCTTGAGAAACGTATAAGTTTAACTAAGTGACCTAGCAGGGAGTCAGTATCCTCACTTTGCAAACATTCTTAACCTGTGCAAGGGGAGGATATGGACACTGTGAGTGCTACACCCACCCGAAGGTGTGGCATGCAATGGAAGGGAGGAAAGATGCTTGCTCTCCCCACTTTGCTCTTGGTGCTCTGCTGTCTTTGGCTGCTTTGAACTGTTGCCCTGTGCATGCCACCCTGCCTTGGAGCCAGCTGATTATGGGCTGAAACCTCCACAAATCATGACCTAAATAAACTTTCCTTCTTTAATTTTGGGTGTTGGGTATTTTGTCTTAACAAGGAAAGAAAAGTAACCAAGACACTCTTCACAATCTCCAATGGTTTGTCTGGTAAACCACTAAATGTACATTATTTTTCATGTATTATCTTTTTACCAATCCCTACCCCATTCAAGGGTTCTATCTTTCATGTCTCTTACACTTAACTTTTTTTGTTTATCAACTACATAGTTCAACTTCTTGACAGTCTTCTATGTTCTTGCTGTCTCCACTGGTCCCATGGTTCACACAACTTGTACTCTTAACCTCTCTACTTACTGTGTCTTATCCTTGGGTTGAACACACACTGATTATTTACAGTTTGTGGTGAACTGAATTACACGGGAAGAGATCAGGAAAGGAAGAAAAGGCACAGCTATGGAAAGTCAGGACTGGAAAGCATTTCTGGCCATTATGATTCTTATAATTTGATGCAAGAGGCTGGTGAGTTTACAGTTTCAGTGAAGTAAGTAGTTTCAGTAAGTAGTTGAAAGAATTTTAGAAACCTGTCAAAATCTAGCTATACTAAATATCCAAATTTTAGTCATGAAATATGGGCCATCACTGCTGATTTTATGAAAATAAAGTGGATTGGGGGAGAATACTATGAACAGGTGGATGCCAGAAAATCAGACAAACTAGGTGAAATCAGACAAACTAGAAAAAAACACACACTCCCCCAAATTAACTCAGACAAAACAGAAAACCTGAATAGAAATGTAACAATGAAATGACTGAATTTGTAACCAAAATAACTCCCACAAAATAATGGTCCACATAACCAAAACCCAGATAACTTCACAGGTAAATTTATCCAAGAATTTAAAAACAAAACAAAACAAAAAACAAAACAAAACAAAAAAATCACCAATTGTTCACAGCCTCCTCACAAAACATGAACATAAGGAAGGGATACTATCCAGTCTAGTGTGCTGGCAGATATATATATCTGCAGATGCATATACACACACAAATATCCAAAAAACTTAACCAGGCCTAATCTAGGAATATATGACATCATATGCTATAACTATATATGACTCTATCCATAAATTCAAGGTTTGTACCAACATGTACAAACAAATATTTATCAATATGTCAGACTAATATAAGAAAAGATAAAAACACATTCATCAAATGTCTTTTTATGATAAAACATTACTCAATAAACTGAGAATAGATTGAAACTTTATCAACCCAGTAAAAGGGATGGAAAAACTCATGTTGACATCATAGTCAATAACAAGTGACACATAACTTTGTAAATTGAGCAATATATGAAGGACACTCAGTCTATCCATTTCTGTTCAACATTTTCCTGGAGCAGTTCTCCAGCACAATTAGTCAAGAAAAGGCAATAAAAGTTTCTAATCATCAAAAATGAAGAAATGAAATTGTATACAAAGAGGACATGATGTAAAAAGAATATGTGGATGAAGATATATATTCACATAGAGAAACAAAAGGAATACACATACCCAAGAGAAAAAGAGGGAGAGAGAGAGAGAGAGAAAGTGAAAAATTATGAATGAATGTAGTGAGGCTACTGGTACAAGATCAGGTAAAAAGTTTTACTTCTCTAAACTAGCAAGGAACAATCTGAAACTAAAACAAAATAATTACTTAAAGTATTAAGTAAAAGAATAATACACTAAAAGAATAATATACTTAGGAATAAATTAACAAAGGAGTACATGAAAAGGAATAAAGTTAAATTCCAACCTTATACCATATACAAAAATTAACTAAAAGTATAAGGTTTAGGAGCATAAAACCCAGAGAAGAAAACAAGTGAAATACTCATGGCATTAATTTCGAGAATGACTTCTTAGACATGATACTAAATTACAAGCAACAAAATAAAAATATATTATATTTGTGTAAATATTTTATACTTTAGAGGAGACCATCAAGAAAGTGTAAAGACAACCTATAGACTGACAACAATTTTGCAGCTCATGTATCTCATAGGGAACTTGTATTGACAATATATAAAGAACTAATATAACTGAACAACAAAGAAAACAAATTTAAACAAAATATTTAAAATGAAAATTGGCCAGATGTAGTAACATACTCCTGAAGTCTCAGAATTCAGAGGTTGAGGCAGGAGGATTACCAGGAGTTTGAGGCCATCCTGGAGTACATAGTGAGTTCAAACCCAGCCTAAATTATAAAGAGAGACCCTGTCTCAAAAATGAAAATGAGAAATAGCTTCAGTACAGATTTCTCCAAAACAGATACCCAAGTGAGCAAGAAGTGTAGGAAAATATACCCAACATTATCATTCATTAATGAAATGCAAATAAAATTCACAATGAGAATCATGGTGCATTCACTAGGATGACTGCAGTCACAAAGACAGAAAACAAGAAATTCTAGGTGAGGATGTGAGAAAATAATTTGTTGTGGGAGTGTAAAACTGTGTAGCCACTTTGGAAAGCAGTTTGTAGTTTCTCCAAAATAGAAAAAAGAAGAGTTACTAAATAACCCATCAGTTCAACCCTTGTTATACACAAGAGAACTGAAAACCTACATCTAAAAATTATTTATTCACAAATGTTTATAGAGACATCCATAATAGCCAAAATATCTGTATACAGCTCCAATTTTGCAAGAGGAAAAAGCATTCTGGGGTTCATTGAGAAGCAATAGGAATTGTACATAACACTACTGAGTTGAACTCTTGAAAACAAAATGGTGGTAAATTTCATTTATAGCTTTTTACCACATTTAAAACTTTAACAAATAAAAACAAAATAATTTTTAAATTTTGAGAAAATCCTAGTCTGCATATGGCGCATTTCTGAAAGTCTTTGCATTTGTATAGAATGTATTACTCATTCAACCACACATGTCACTTGGACTTGTTTCTGCCAGTTGGAAACAAGTCTGCTATGTTGGAAAGTAATGACTGACCCTTGTTTGAATACTATTTGGGAACTTAGTACTTGCTTTTTTTGTAATTCTTCCATTCCTAAAACACACAGCTTGAAAATGTATACTGTGTGTTCATACAACTGGAATCATATACACATACTGAAAATACAATTAATCAGTCTCTAGCTTGCAGCCTTAAGCAATTCTTGTAAATACTACTTGTCTTATTTATACTGCCTTCTACTTTCCTTACGTTGCAACAGCATACTCGGGAATTCAAAACATACTGCTCCCTCACTTAAAAGATAATGTCCCATTTAACACATGTGTGGACCTTAAAGTTAGGAAATAGAAATGAAACAAACAGATCCAAATATTTTAAATAACAGTTGACATATTAAACTTTTTGCAGTATTTTAATAGGATGCCTATTAAAACCAAGTCTGGTTTTCAGGATTTTCAATTATTGTGGTTGCAGTCTTCTTTTTCTGTACTTTCTGTACTGTACTCCAAGGGTTTATTTCATTTTACAAATTATTTGTTTGATTTTAGAACTTTAATATTGCTAATGGACAAAGCCTATTGTTATGGTTTGTGTCTAAATGTTACGGCAAAGCCCCATGTGATCACGGAGGCTGGCTTCTACAGTTTGTGATTGATTCATGATCCAATGCTGGGATTATGGGTGGGACAGCTACACCTAACCTAGGGTGGGTAATTTACATGCAACATAAGGGACAGAAAGAGTCTTCTCTCTGTGCCCCTCCCTTTTTGCTCTTGTTTCTTTTGCTTTCTTCCACAACCATGACACGCTCCTCTGACATGAGCCACCCAGCCATGGACCCAGCAGATTATGGACTGAAACTTCCACAATCTATGAGCTAAACCAACCTCTTCTTCCTTAATTTTGAGTGTCAGGTATTTTAGGTATTTTGCTCAGCAATAAGAGAAAAGTAACCAACACACTTAACCAAGCACAGTGTTTGTACATGTCAACTAGCTGAAAGATATTTGGAAAACTATGAGTGCTCACTTTTCTAATATTTACTTAAAACCATTTGGTATTAATGTTCTCTCTCTTTGTACCTCAAAAAATATTTAGAAAAAAATATATATACAGAGAGAGAGAGAAACTGATGCAAAATATATTGAATAAGGCTGGCATTCAACTTTCTTACATTCAAAAAAGAATTACACATACATGTAAAAAAAATCTTGATAACAGTCTGTGTACTTGCTGTCTAGTTACTCTTTGATATATCTGAAATTTGCCAGTTAAACACATCCTGTTTGTTTTGGATTAGGAACAAGCTCTTACATGTCTACCAGGATTCATCTGCCTGCTGAAACAATTTATACAATATGCTCTTCAAACCAAGTCTGTTTGTTTTCATTTTATTTCCCACTTTGATTGGAGAGTCAACATTTGTGAAAATGGGTAAATCAAAAGGTGACCGAAAAGACTGCTGAGAGAGTTAGCAGCAATTCTGCTTATAAAAAAATCAGCTAATTTTCCTATCTGCCCTCTGGACTGTGAGTTAGGAAAAAGGACAAGTAGAACTGATCTCTCTTCTAGAAAACTTAAAAGTTACCTCTGCATAAGCTACTCAGATCTATCACAAAATAGCCAGTGAATGTCCAAGGGTAATTAGTACTTGTATAAAGGATTACATCTGCTCCGCTAATCCTCTCTTAATCTTCTTTCTAAGTGTCTTCTATGAAAGCCTTAATGTTCCAAAATCTGAGTAAATCAACTTCTTTTCCTAATTTCTTCATTTTCACTCCTTTACCATATTTCTCTTATTTTGCCACCCAACATTCATTTAATAAATGCTTGCTGAACTCCCTTCTGTGTGGGATGGATGGTTTTATAGAATTATTTTAAACCCACTGATATCTGTCAGCAATTCCAGTATGGCTGCCCTTGCTCATTACTATGGCAGAATCTTCACATTTCAAGGTCTTAAGCAGTCTGTCGCAAGAAACAAGAAACTAGCCAAGTTTACCTAGTAAATTTTTTTGCATTAGTTTTCTTTTTTTTCCTACAGTGCCTCTCTTTTCTTTGATTCTTATTTGTTCCCAAAATTGTAAGAAAGACAAAACTTATTTGTCTGGTACAACAATATTTTTTTCCTTTTTGCCACTTGTGACACTAATTTTAAACTCCTTAAATCATAGTCAAAATCTTATCTTTTCAACTCTTGTACATCCAGTTCTTACCATCTCAAATAATCAGAAAGCTATAATTTTTCAAATTATTCACACTATAATGATAATTTGAATATGCAAGATGCCAAAGAACTTAAAAAATATCTAACCCACCCATTCCCCTTAAAAAAATCAACTGATAAATTTGTAATTTCAACAAATATTTTTGAATGTTTGTATTATTACAAGCCAACCTGGTTAACTGGAAATATTAAACACATAAAAGATATGGTCAATTAACCCAAACTATAATTTTGGATGTGAAAATTAAGTTCTTTCTTAATAAATTATCACATAAAAACTAGCTAACTACAGAAAGAAATTCATCTGTACTAAAACTGAGAGGAACAGACTGTAAGAAGAAATGAAGTTTTAGCTAAACAGCCAAACATATTGAGGTCATTCTCTTGGTTTGGAGTTCTCATATACACAGTACTCTTCATCTTTATGAATTTAGGGACTCATTAACTTTGCTAAACATGGAATTGAGGTGCTTTTAAAAAAACTAATTATTTCTGCACTATTTTTATATTGAAATACACTCTTCTCACTACTCACAAAGGACAAATCTTCACCAATTCCCAAGCCTGCAGTCTGGAAACAATTTCACTTAAGCATCCTTTGAAAGTCATTATTTATTACTCCTCAGAAATGGAGAAATGTTTTTATGATCCTAATGTATCTGGGGAGATTAGAAATTATTAGTAATTTGAAAATCTGATAAACTGATTTATCTCTACATGGATAAAGCATTTTAAAAGTTAAAACCAACGAAATCAATAATTCCTACCATATAAGAAAAATAATTTGACCCAAATTACCTGACATTTCAGGTACTGTGGAAGCTATGTTGATGTTTTTTTTTGTTTTGTTTTGTTTTTACCAGGGATTAAATTCAGGACCTTGTGCTTACCAGGGATTAAATTCAGGACCTTGTGCTTACCAGGTAGGTACTGTGCCACTGAGCCCTTTATGCTGATTTTATCAACACTGATTTGACATATCCTTTCTACATTCACAAAATTTCACGCATCGTTTTTATTAAGGAAATTGATTTCATTGAGAATTATGCTGATTGTTATTTCCACAGACAGTACTTTGATTATTCTTTTGATGCTTTTGAAAAAGATCACTTTGAAATTCATGGTAAACTATTTTATATATTTGAAGGGTTTCTTCCCTAGGGATCTTTCTTACCCCACGTGCTCTATTTTTCAGCAACACGCATCAGTTAGTTTGCAATAATTTCTGCACTTCAGTTGTCTCTGGGCTGTCCTTTAAAAATCTTCAAGTTTCTCACATTTCAAGCTTCTTTGGAGGAGTGTTTCTTAATCTTGGCTACAGAGCTCTACTGCCCAGCCTGGACACTGGACTAATTACATCAGACACTCAAGGGGTAGACCCAGATGTCAGTAATTTCTAAAATTCCTCAGAGTTTCCAAAGTGCCATCATGGTTGAAATAACACCATTCTGAGGGAGAAATGACCTCAGGCTAACCTATAACTTTCCTATTAACAGCCTAACATATCACAAATGGAAAAATGGCATCGATGAACAATTTATAGCTGTAAAATAGAGCTATTTGTTTTGTTTCAATACTGCTGAGATATTTTTTTGTGAAGTCCCTGGGTCTACATCTCTGTAATTTGAAATCTGAGCCATCAACTAATGATAAAGAGCTCTTGCTATCTTTAATTCAAAGTTTTAGCATACTTTTTCTGATTTAAAAATAGCAGCTCTCAATCAAATGTGACCATTTAAGCGTGTACCTTAAAAAAACCAGCTCTGAACAAATTGTCTCTCAGAAGGAAAATGCTAATAAATCAACTGTATTAGTAAGATGTCAATGTCTTTTACTCAGAGCATTTTATTCATATAGAGTTCTTAAGAATTTCTCTTCTCTCTAATTTATTTACATGGACTATGATTATTAAAACCTTTTTGCCAACCATTATGATACCTGAAATTCCTTCATCTTGTGTCATTAAGCATTTTTAACTTAATAGCTCAGAAGAGAATTGTCTTTGTGATTTTCGTCTCACCTTTAAAATTCCATCCATGTCTCTAAAAGTTGCTGCAAATTTAATTTTGAAAACTCTCTTTTTTCCTTTCACTAAATTTTTCTTAGGCCCACAACATGGTAGGAAAATAAAATACCTTGCCTGCCTCCACACTTTGCACACCTTCCTCAAATGATTTCACCCTAATTTTGACAGTATCATGGCATTTATGTAATTTGTGTAACAACTTTGTCACTTTATTTAATGGAACCCAACAAGATTTTTAATTTCAAATCTATGTTTCAAAATATGACTAATTTATTAACAAATAAAATAAAAAACATAATCTTTATTAATACTGTAAATCCAATTGGTCTTAGAAACACAGTACATTTAACCACTATGTGTTTCACTGGGCTTCACTCCACATAATTCACATGTGAACCTAACTAGAAACTTTAAAGACAGGTATTGAAATTTGGCTTATTACTTTAAGTGACCGTTATTTTCCATTTCGATTCCGGGATTGGTAAAGTGGGGCCAGGCAGGAATATCTTCTCTTTGTTGAACTGCTTCTCTAAGTAGACTTGATTAACCATCTGGTATTTCTTCTTCTTGTGCATATTTATATTTAAAAGCCTGTACCATTTACAATAAATTATATCTTTCTCCTCTTCATACCTCTAGGGATGCAATTTTATCTGATTCATTTTTTTAATCTCTAGCATTTAGGAATTTATATTACAATGATCAATAAATGTTTACTAAATCAATGGTGAAGGATAGAGCTTACAGCAGGTGAACATTCATTGGCAGTTATGAGATTACAAATTTAGTATCTATATATTTTCACCCCATGTAAATTGTACATTAAAGAATAAAAAGAAAATATTTTAATTATCCTTGGAACTCTTTCAGAATTAGATCCTCAGCCATTATAGAATTTGAGGCTTTGTACTTCATCAGAAGAAGGTTAATATGGAACTTAGTAATGCATATTCCTCACTACACTCAAAAATTTATTTTACTCTTGTAATGTTTCTCTGTCCTAGTTATTCTGTATGTTATGGGGAGGCGGGAAAAAGGAAGGGTTTTTCTTTCTTTGATAATGTTTGAAAACATGGCAGATTTTATCTTCGTTAGTTATTGTAAACTTATTTTTAAAGTATTTTTTAAAAATTTATTTTACTGTTTTACAAAACAAAAGCTACTGTTTAACTCAAAACATAAAAATTCAAATAATGCTCAGACACATGAAAAATTCAAGGAAATATTTTATATACTAATAGTTTCATTGGAATAAAATTGAAACTTTCTATATGATTTGGTGGGATTGGGAAAATTTTATTGCTAAAACTGTGACTAAACCCTTTATAGTCATAAATTGCACAAAAGCACCCCTCTGAAGTGTTTAAGAAACATCAGAAAGTTAAATATATATAACTAAATATAAAAATTAAATATAGAATAGATCAGTATAATTGAGTATAGGGACATTATTTCTCAGCTTGCAATCTAAATAAATTTTACAAAGTGTAGCAATATGCCTCTTAGAAATTAAAGAATTTCTCATGATCAACAGATACCTAGTCAGCCATTATTAATTAATAGTAAAATGTCATACAGAATAAGATAATAAATCCTCACCCTCAAATGGACAAAATTCATAGCTGTTCCTTTTCTAATCATTGTCATAGTCTTCTTTCTTTGACATCATTACTTGATGTTTTATAGATAAGAAAGCATGAGAAGCCTGAATTTTTTAAAACTTGAAAACAGAAGCATGGTTTGAATGACATCGAAATTTGAAAACATATAAATTAAGAAAAGCAATGGTAAATTATTGCTGACCTGAAAAAGTAGAACTATACAATTAAAAATGGTTTTGGAATACAGAATTTTGTCTGTTTTTTTAAAAAGAAAGTTTTTCTTTAACAAAATATCATGCAATGTATCAAACATGAAAACAAATAGTAGCAGAAAAGGGCAAATGTTCACAACCTTAACTGCCGGCCCATTCTTTCAGGTATAGTAGTGGATCATAATGGATAGCTGTAGAAAACTTAATTTAGAAAAAGAAAACCTTGTTTTCACTCACACATTAAAAATTTCTACTCTCTGGGAGAATATTTCTATTCTTTGGTCACAGTTAGTTTATAGCACAGTATATGGCATGTCCTAGATTAAATTGTTTTAATCTAATATTTCTAGATTACATTAAAGATCTGATCTCTTACAGGAGTAATCATTAACTTTTAAAACTTAATTTCACAAAATTGATTTAGTTCACATAAAGCAGAAATAGCATCATCTTGCATTGCCGTTTGAATTTCTCTTTCCTACCAGTGAATAAGGTTGTTGTATATGTAAATGAAACATACCTCTTAGCATTTCTTATATGCTTTGCAAATGAAGGTGGCTAAAATATATTGTATAACTCAATTTCTGGTTTTGTTGTAAACCACATACTAGTTAATAGCTTAGCACCCCTTATTTGAGTTGACATTTTTAAAATTGATTTATTGCACTCCCTACAAAACTGATTAGCACTGATATTACAAATGCAATAGTTTCCTCCTGCTATGATTATTGTTATGCAGCCATTACATTATTACGTCTTCGCTCCACTTATGTAATTGTGATTTACCACCTATTTTCAAGAGAAATCACATCCTGCAGCCAAAAGGTTCTGACATTTTCTGTTTACTACAGTCCTGCACGTTGTCTGAATAGCAACAGTGTCACAGTGAGAACCTTGTACAAATCCCCCTACTCTACACTCAGAATTATTCTGGAAAGGACCTAATGTGTCCTTCATATTTTTCAGTAGATATTGTTAGTAGTTATGGTTAGAGTTTAAGCACAACTAACTTTGAGTTCGTGATTTGTTTCCACTGACTATTAATAAGCTAAACAAGATGAATTTCCAAAAGATTTTTAGAATATGGTAAATAAGCGGGGTTTGTGATCATTTAGACTATTTTGAGACAATGACATATTGCTTTGATACTTTTAAGAATTATTGTAATTCATTCTTTAAAACTGAAAATGAGAGTTTTGTAAGCACTATATAAAATGACACATCACATTTTTATCCAATGTGCAGTGATTTCTACTGATTCTCAGTACAACCTTATAGACTGCTGGCCTGGATAGCTATTTCATAGCCACATGAACAAGTTCTTTTGAGATATCTGTTACCGTCAAATAATAAAGATAACTATAAGAAATCTTTATCTCTTATGTTATTGATAAGAACCCAAATTAAGTCAGGCAGGAAGAAGTTTTAGAAGATGGTCAACATAATGCTTCTCTGAGTTTTCTCATAAAGTTATCAAATGGCAAACATGAAACAATGAAGAATCAGGTTATAGAAAACCATCATTTTTATACTGCATATGAAAACTAAGAAATGATATAAGTTTTGAATAAAAATATTTTAATATTCCAAGTTTGAAAGACAGTGTGAATTAGATTTAACACAAATAGTACCTACAATAACTACAGTATCTATGCTTTAATCAATAATTCATGAATTTACATTTACAAAATTATATCATCATCAGTCAGTTGCCTCTTTTACCATTTTACTTTTTCTTTTGAGACAGAATCTTGCTAAATTCTAAGTTGCCCAGGTTGGGGTTGAACTCCCAACTGCTCTGCTTTTGTCTTCCAGAGTGCTGGGTAAAAATGTGAGTCAACATGCTCAGCTTTTATAAACTTCTTGTGTAGGGCTTTGATCTTTATAAAGAGAAATCCATGACAAAACTAGAGGTTATATTGTACTGGAAAAAAATCACAGAAAAATTCTGTTTATCTTAAATGTATTTATACTACAAAGAAAATAAAAATCCAGTATAAATAAGGAAAACTCCATTGTACCAGATTAACAATTTCTATGAACTTTACTTAAAAATCTTAATACTCTGTACAGCGTATTTTATATGTTTGAGTCATAAAATATTCACACACAGGAAGTATTCATTTAAATATTATTTATAACAATAAACTATGAAAATATCTCCAAAGCTAATCTTTGCTAAATAAACAGGGTGCACCATTACAAAGCAGAAATAGAAATCATGTTATGTAATAACATAGAATGATCACAGCAATATAAAATTGAGTGAATAAAGACTTTAACATGCAGAAATATTTATAATCTTTACCTTTGTATGTGATATAAGGCTAAAAAGTATGCCTTCCATGGCAAAGGTGATTTTGTAAATGTGACTAAATTAAGGATTTTGAGATGGAAAGATTAGCTTGGATAATTTGGGTGGGCTCAGCATAACCCCAAGGTCTTTATAAGTAAAAGAGAAAGAAAAGTGTATAAAAATCAGAAAAGTTGTGATAATGGAAACAGAAAGATCATGTCAGAAAGACAAGAATGCAGGTAACCTCTGAAACTGAAAAAGGTAAGAATGAAATTCTTTCCTGGAATCTTTAGAAGGAATAAGTTTTAATTTTAGCCTCATGAAAACCATTTCAAGTTTCTGAGCTACAGAACTGTAGTATAATAGAATAATCCACTAAATTTGGAGCAATTGATTATAGAAATAATGAAAACATAATATTAAACATTTTAAAATCAATTTATAATTGTTCAAATAATTGTTAGTATAAATAAGTAAATCATTTAGAAAAAATGTAAACTACTTGTATGAGAAAATAATTCAACTACAATAATGTCACCTTCACACTGAAATCTTGAATTTAGATTTATATTATTAGATAATAAAGTTGATGGAGGTTATGCAAATAGGCCTTGAAGAAAAGATGCATCACAGACACGAAAATCCTTTCTGAGGCATATTATATAATTCACATTATATGTTTGGCTATATATAAAATACTCAATGAAAAGTTAAATATATTTATTGCTTTATTTTAAGCTATGTGAAAGATGTGCAGGAAGTTTCTAACTTGAAAGCTCAGAATGTTTTCCTTTTGTGAAATTAAACAATACATTATAAATTATGAATAATTAATATAGATAATTCAATGCAGTCATTTAGTCATCAACTTCCAAAATAATTGTATTGAAAATAAGAGTTTGGGGAGGAGGAAAGGGAAATAAGCATTGTACTTCAACACTATTTGGTGGAATAGGAAAGTTAAGTATTAAATGTTGCTTCACATATGGCCATAGTTAAACTATCTTAAACTTTGATATCACAAAGGCTTCTAGGTGACTTGAGAGGAAAGTCATTAATCCAAAATATTTTATTATTAAACAATGTAAAATCTGATTCATGTATTTCTTTCCACATACATTAATCTGGTGATAAATTTTACAACTTGAAATTTTTAGTAATTTTTAAATTATATTTCATGAATTAAAAAATGTAAGATTATAAATCCTTTAATAATCAATTACCACATCCAATTAGCCCATGATTATTGAAATACACAATTGGGACTAGAGCTCATTTCAAATCTCAAAATACAAAGTCACTTAATTCAGCACTCCATCTGTGCCTCGGTCTCTGGAGTCTGAAAAACAGCTTCCAAATTGTCTTTTGAGTTTTCATCAAAATAAGACACCAGTTTGGAATCTATTTTAACATTACTCGAAATATATAGGGACTCACAAGGCATCTGGTTTGACGTTTCCCTAATCAAAATTGCGAGCTAGTCAGTGTCAGGAAGGATGCAAGTATTCCCTTGAAATAGTGCTGTTATTTAGAACGCAACAATAGAGAAATCAAAGCCCCAGATCTTATATTTCCTATTCATAAAATTGTAATTGGCCTTTTTATGTCTGTTTCTCTTGAGACAGAGAATTAACTTTATACACATATATGGGTTACCCATAAAACTCAGAAATAGTTCAAATTTTCATTCCCCAAAAAGAATTAGGAATAAAATCAAAGCATATTTTTCTTTAATCTCATGGAGGCTGCACAGTTTAATGTTATCTCTTGAAATGATATTAAATTTCATTTATTATAAATAACTGGCAAAGGAAAAACTATAGTATAATCTTTGTAATAGCATTGTAAATAGCAAAAGAGCCTCACAAACTTTATATTTCACTTGTAGAACAAAGTGGACTTCTGGCAGATAATCAAATGTTTATGTTCCACCCTGTAATACAGCTGCTTATGAAGGTCTTGGGAAGTTCACTGGGTTCAAAATCAGGTTTCACTCCCCTCTATGATGTGGGCTCACTGACATCCCACGAGCCTCAATTTCCTTCTGAATTCTGATTAAAAATGCCTACATCAGGCATCTTCAGAGATTAATATATATATAAAATGCTCAGCACAATTTCTGATTGACATTAAATGATCAATAAATGGTTGCTGATAGTAGGAAAAATCAGACAGAATGGACATTATTTGGATACATGAAGATGTCAAGTTTAGATGCAGAAAGTTATCTCACCAGAGCTAAAAATAGCAAGCATGTAACTATTAAAAGAACCAAAAGTATGCCTTCTCTTTTTGTTTCTTTGTGTACTTAAAGCTAGGATACATTTAGCCCTTGAATGACAGCACACACATGTGTAAATACACACACAAACCAATTTTTTTTTTTTAGGATATGAACTACACTGTCTCCATTTTGCTTTCTGTAAATCTACTCTAATTTTTAGAAGATCCATAAAGTAATGAGCAATGATGAAAGATGTACACAGTTTATTTGTTGATATACACTAGTGCGTGTAAATGCATTTTACACATTTCTATGTGTAGTTTTCTTTTTTTACAAATAAAATTACCACAATCTATTGTCTAAAAAGGAAACAATGGAAACAATAAAAGAATGAACTCAATATTTAAACAGAGAGAAAGAGAAAAAAATGAAATAGATCTGGTACACAGATGCAAACCCTCCGAGCTGAAATTCTTACATTTTAGGTACTGAAGAGCCCTTCTTGCTTGCATTTAGCACCTTCATGGGCTGATCATTCATCTTCAGAGGTATCTTCTGATATGATGTAGCAAATTAGAGGTGAGTAGTGAGACGCTGACCAAAGCAAGACACTAACCATGGAGAATGGATTTCTACTACTCTTCTATGAGGGAACTGGTTAATATACCTGACTCCCAATATAAAATTCAGGTTAACTTAGCCCTCCACCTTGCCTAATTTATACTTCTCAGGAGTCCTCAGTGGACTCTGAGCCAATGAAACAAGCGTGGCTTTTCTGGGGCTTTTTTGTCAGGTAAAAGAGCGGACAACATCATTTTAAGCACCAATTTAATTATAGTTTATATTGAGATTCGGAAATCAGTGGTCCACTTAAAGATTAAAAATAAAATACCATAGTTTACAGTTCAACTCAATTTCCCATTTGAACCAGCTTTACATGGGAAACCTGAAAGGGTGAGGTGGTAGGAGGTGGCATTTTATCCTTCTTAGATTCTTGAGGGTCCTGAAGAGTCCTTCTCTTCTGCAGTCCCTTCACTTAGGTAGAGCCACTGATGCTCATTTGCATTAGACCTTTACACCTTTTTCCTTGGCACAGAGAATCTGGTGAAGTGTAGCCTGGTTCTTTTTGTTGAGGTTTCACTATGCGATGGTTGTGACAACCCGAACAGACACGACTCACAAAATCTTTTTTGGTTTTCTCTTCCATGGATTCCACGACAGGTCAAGGGAGAATACTCAAATATTTCCAGTGGCAGTATAGCCCATGAAAGCAGGATAACTTTAATAAGATATCATTTAAACTTAAAGCCAAAGATGGGTCAGACCTAGTTTACATTCTGCTGGAGATTCCCAAGAAGGAGTCTGGCACAGTCCTCTGTGTTTCTCAATTTCAGATAATGTATTTCCAAATCAATCCCTTTTATTGTAAGTGCTATCCCAAGGTTTGGGGCTCCAAGGACATTCCCTGACTCCCACTTTTGTGAAGGACTAGGAATCAGTGCCCCTGCATTCCAGAAAGAGCTCAGTCAATAACATTCTCTTTCTACGTCTGACCCCTTTGCATAGGACTGGTCTCCACAGCGGTCGAGGAATTGTGAAATTCTTCTTTACTTGATCTTTTGGTTAATATGTAGATGAGAGGGGGTTTCTTTTGTAATACTTTACTTTTGTTTTTTGTCTTGATGCCAGTCCACGCTACAGTAGAAACATTTCTACCCAAATAAATGATTTGTTTCACACCATCAGCCAGTGCCAGTGAAGCTGTGATGTGAAACAGCGTGTCGCGGTCCACACCTCCGCAGTCTCCACGGTACTGAGGAGTCCTAGTGCTACGGAGTGTTCTGTTCACAGTTTGGTTTCCAGAACAATGCACTCGACATCACCTGAAACCTAGTAAGAAACGCAGTATCTCTTCTGCACCTTGGGTAAATATTGTATCAGAATCTACATTTCAGCAAATCCCTTAAAGAAAGGTTTAGAAGCACTGTAAAAGCGGTGCATTGGTAATGATGGTTTAGAAAATATACTATATCCAAAACTGTCGGCCATGTTAAATGTATCTTCCAAAATATGTGTTTCATGAGAAATTGGCTTTACAGTATTGTAAATATGTTTTTGAAATATTAATTTATGTGAATTTCTTTTCTGTGAGATTTGTAGGAGTTAAGTGTTGTCACACTCAAAAAGAAAAATGGCACCTAAAAATATTTCTTCAAGCTATTTGACCTTGAATACTGGTTTTGTTTGGGTCATATAATAATGTTACCTGGAAAAACTATATCAAAAAAGATGCCTGAATTTGTGAAGAAATGGTCAAATTCCATTATATAAACTACTTAAGATAACGGGGAAAAATCACTGTTAGAGGTTTGCAATCTCAGATTGGAAAAACATTTCTGTAAAACCTCTTATCTGAACACTCTCTGTAGAGAAGGTGATGTACGCAATGGATTCCCACCGCTGTCTCCAGGCCCACTGTGCCCATTCTTCCTGTTAGGGTCAGGGACTGACACTCACCTACACTTCTACATTGCTCAGTGTGTTCAGACTCGAGATTTCTCTCTGCATTTGCCCCTCATCGAAACAGCATCATTGTGATAATCCTTCTAAGGCAGATCGCCACAGAAAAACGCCTTGTTGAAGTCATCTGATGAAAGAAAACTGCCTATCGATCAAAAGCTTTACCCACTTTATCTTCCAGAAGATTCAGTGTTGCTTTGAAAAAAATTACCTTTAACAAAATCCAACATTCATCCATGATGGATGAAAATAGGCATAGATGAACTTTATCTTAAAGTAATGAAAAACATTTATTATAAATCCATCACACCAAATAATGAAGACCTGAAAGCACTCCCCCTCTAAAACCAGGCACAAGACACTGTCCACTCCTGCCACTCTGGTTCAGTATAGTGCTCAAAATTTTAGCCAGAAATAACAGCAGGAGAAAGACAGAAAGGGGGTACAAATAGGAAACAAAGAAGTCAAATTATCTTTATTTGCAAATAATATGAAACTTTACATAGAAGACTCAAAAAAGTCACCTGAAGACTTTCAGAGCTAATAAAGAAATTCAGCGAAGTTGCAGGCTACAGACTGAACAAAAATCAGAAGCGTAGTTGTACACCAACGCTGAATCTACCCACTGAGAAGGAAGTCAGGAAAACGACTGCATTTACAGTAGCTCCAAAATGCTAAACACCTAGGAATTAACATAATAAGACAAAAGACATCTGTACTGAAAATTATTGTTTGCCAAAAAAAGAGATTGAAGGAGGCAAAGGGA
This sequence comes from Dolichotis patagonum, assembly GCA_004027295.1. Taxonomy (NCBI): domain Eukaryota; kingdom Metazoa; phylum Chordata; class Mammalia; order Rodentia; family Caviidae; genus Dolichotis; species Dolichotis patagonum. Next base: position 7,135 of record PVJX010000186.1, on the reverse strand, counting down.
AGATCTCCCCTGTTCATGATAGGTGGAATCAATGCTATTAAAATGGCTAAATTACCAAAAATAATATGTGAAATAATGTGCTGAGTATAAAGCCAAGTTAGAAAATATGGCATGGATTTCAATCAAAATCTCTACTTTTTTATTCCTCCTATAGAACTTGTACTTAAAAATCCTTCCTAGCTTGGCTGAATAACTTAATACTTTCCTGCACAACGCATAGCCTGTTCTCTTGGTTTATTTATGGAAAAGGTGGAAATCAAGAGAATATGTGTGATTTACACGTAGGAAATTTCAGAACAGAGTATCAAATAGGGCACACATAGAAATAAAAAGAAGAGACATCTTAGTATATAAGATTAGGACATTAACTCACTCAATCAAGAAACATGAGTAAATAAATGACAGTCTCATCATTTCATCAATTAGATCACATCTATCAAAAAAAACCCCAGCTAAATAAAGAGGAGGAGTAATTACTTTTCTAAAATTTCCTGGGCTCGCTAGATGATTTGAGAGGGAGAAGATGATATATAATACTGTCCCACCACCACCACCATGATTATAGTCAGCACTACCACCACGAACAATTAATATCACTTCAAGGGGCTACAGAAATATCTGCTATGTATACAGGCCAATGATTTTAAGTGCAAAACACCGTTTAGAATTTAAAGCCCAATGATTTTAAGTGCAAAACACCGTTTAGAATTTATAATTATCAATAATGGTGTATTGTTGGAAAGAAAAGTGTTCAGAAAGGAGTATAGGGCAGCGGTGAGGGGAAAAAGCTATGGAACTTGTGTAATTAAAGAAGGCTTCTTGGGAGTAGTTGTTATTTAGGTCTTGGCAGAAATATTTAGTGCAGATGTGAGGAATAAGAAAAATCATGATTTGCCTCATTCCAGAGACTGTGAACATTCAATTTAAAATTTCAAGAAGTAGAAAATTCTGCCAGGCATGGTGGCAAACGTCTGTAATCAGGAGGCTGAGGCGGGAGGATCTTTGTAAGTTCAAGTTCAGCATGGGCTACAAAGTGAGCCCAAGGTCAGCTTTAACTCGTAGTGAGACCCTGTCTCAAAAGACCAAAAAAAAGTAAAAAATTCTTAATAACCTATTCATCAGTATCATGATTAATCTTATTAAAATCTTTTCTTAGACTTTAGTCTTTATAGCTTTGTTTCCTTCCAAAAAAATTTCATGTTTCTTACAAATTCCAGAAAGACATTTTTGTTCCAAATGAGTGACCTATGCTATTTTCACATTCTCAAAATAAACCTTATCACAAAAGTGCTCACATGGAGTGTTTATTTTCTTTCTCATGTTTTGTTTTGAGAGCTAAGAAGCATGTTAGGAGTTTCAATTGGTGACTATATGATGTTTCATAATTTCAGGCAATAAGATAAAGCTGAGATTATTCAGCCTAAGGAAAACAAATGTTCTCATTTCTGGTCAGGTTGTCTTCAAGCGAAAACTGATTTCCATGCACAAAATTTATTTTTGTTTTCTTTCACTCACTCTCCCTGAAAACATTTATCTTTTTACCTTATAAAGAGTTCCTCTGATTTATCCTACTAATTAGTCACACAGCTCTGAATCTTATTAGGAAATCCTACCAATGTAATGATACTCTGCTTCTCAAGTATTTGTAAATAAACTGTAGAGCTAATGGAGATGGATTTTTTTCATTATTGGAAAGGAAAAAGAAAAACCATACTATAATCTACCCCTATGCAGCAAATGGGAGCACACAATCTGCCATCTTTATAATAAGTCTGTGATACTTTTCCATGAATTTTCTTAAATGCTCGTATGATGCCCATTTTCTCTGAAACCACGAATGGTTTTATGAAATAAAGAGGAGTCATGCTCAAAAACACTAATGCGAGACTGATCAAACAATACAAGCACTGTTCCTTTCAATGAACTAATAGAATGATAAGTACAATTATCTTAGCTATCTTGTGTACACACATACTATTTTTTTCCTTCTTACTTTTCTCCTGCCCCCATCCAAGTTGTTATTTCCTTATGAGCAGTATCTTTCTTTTTCACAATACCTACTGAAGATTTTGGATCTTATTTAGTTTTCAGTTTCTTACACTAGGGAGACAATACAATGTTTACACATGCAAGCCTGATTTATTTTCACTTACAAGTATGGTCTCTAGTTGCATCCATTTACCTATAAAAGCCTCGAGTTTATCTTTCTCTGTAGTTGAGTAGTATCCCATTGTATAAAAATGCTACATACTTTTTATGTATACCATGGTTGATGGGCATTTGGGTTGTTTTCAAGATTTAAAAAAAAGCACTTATGAAGGAAATTCTTAGTTCATTAAATTAAATAGATTAAATGATTTCATATAATTTATTTTACTTCTCTTGTACAATGGAAATTCAATTTTTCAGTAAGGATACATGATAATGATATAAACAAATGCAATATTTCCCTGTACCTCTTCTTTTTCCACATAGGAACCCTGGCTCAATATGAATTCAGGATGAAGGGAATGAAAAACAAACTCATTTCAACAACTACACTGTTACAGCACAATTAGATGATTCCTAATCATGTTCTTCCGTTGTAGCAAAATCAGTGTAAGAGCCCCAATAATTTGACCATCTCAGACTTGAATTCTCAGTTGAAATAAAAGCAAATCAACATCAGGGAAACAGTGATAATCAAAGTGCACCTAGAATACCAATATGTTTATTCTTCTGCATTTTTTCTCACTTCTTTTGATTTTCCTTTAATCCCCATATATTTCTCTCCCTATTTGCTATCACAATATGATGAGTCTTATATGTTCTACATATTATTTCTATAGCTACTTCTACCCTTTATAAAACCAGCATTCATGTTGCATATGTAGATATTGTGTTACAGTTATTTTTAAATCCCTTCTACTTATATTTTTACTAGCATCTTTAGTGTCCAATAAAAATTTGTTCAATAAACAACTACAAATGAAGTATTTCACAACATTAAAAAAGTATCCCAGCCTTCTAGTAAGATACAGTAAATGCTCAAGATATGTTTTTGAATAAGAGAATTTTAAATGCACAACGGAATTTACTAATCTAAATTGGGTGGTGGTGGGTGGAAGGAAAAGTCAAGAAACTGCAACATACAGAAGTGAGAGGATATGACCAAGACTGTGACACCAACTTTTGACAGAGTGGAAAATGGCAGTCCAGCCTTAGGACAAATGTCCTAACTCCTTCAGTCACTTTCTTATTGGAAGAGGGATGACATATTCGAGGACAGCCTGGAATTGTACTGCACTCGGAACTCAGGCGAGGTGAGAGAAGTCTGACACGTAGTTCCTCATTACAGACTCAAGATGTGTGAAGAAATATATATTAAACCTCTAAGGAACAAAACCCACTATGTGTACACAGGTGAGTGCATATTACATAGGCACAAATTTAATTGCATAAATACACATACACAGATATATAACTATTATCTATTTGTCTATTTATGTTCACTAATCAATTTAAAGGCAAGATATTTTCAAAAATATTACTTTTTTCCTCATTTCATTTTCCATAAAAATAGGGCATAATGTTATTATGAATTACTTATAATATAACATTCAAGATATATCCCAGAAACACAGATGGAGAAAAAACTTAACTGATTAAAAAAACGCTACACAAGTGAAAATGAAGGATGAAATGATCAATGTTCAGTCTTATTTTCCTCACTCATGTAGCAGAAATAATGAAAATCATCTGACAGAGTTGTTCTTTTTATAGAATAATTATTAATATACATATAATAATACAGCAAATTATTCAGTACAAAATAATTGTTACATTGCTGTATTGTTCTGTATACATTAATAATTATCAATATATAATATATTGCTAAGTGTGTATATTATTAATATATAACACATTAATATATAATATATGTCAATGAATATTACTTTTTACATTTAGTCATATATTGTTTATATTATCATAGGATATTATTGTATATATTATACATGATTCTATAAATTTACGTTATGTATATTTTATTTTACTCTGTGTTCAAAGTTCAGATTTCACTAAATTAATACAAATTTATAGTTATATCTTTAAAAACACAACTTCTTGATCCCTCCCAGCAAACACTCCAGAGACGTTGAAACAAAGCAGGCTTGAAGACAGGCTTTCAGGGTAGGAGTTGAGAAAGGCAGCCGGGAGGAGAAGAGATTTCTCCACGCTGGAGTGCAGCTTGCATGCGTCTCTCCAGAAGGCTGAGGCATCTCCTGCCAATGTATGTGGTGTAAGTTCTGAAAATAGATGGTGTTCATTTTTACTTGGCAGAATTTATGTTTGCTGCACTGGCTTTTCCGATTCTTAGAATAATCTTTTATGACCTTTCCAGGAGTGACTTTTAAAAAATTGAATTTTATGATACTAATCTGTTCTCTTAATGAGGGCATAAAAATTCTTAAGTGAAGTTTATTACAGTTTTTCTTACCTGATGTCAAGCTTCTCAGACTAATTTTATTCTCAATTTTTAAATTTTGGTTAATGATTTGGTCATAATATGGACAAATGACAAATTTTTCCTTAAAAACTATCATTATTATTGTTAGTATAATTAATTTCTCCAATTGAAACAGAGTTTATTAGAAATAGATATATTTCTGTAAAATTCAGATAAGGGTCATATCCTCTTCACTTATCATGTAAAATGAAAAGAACCATATATTTGGGAAGTGAAGTTTGAAAGCCTTTTATTATGTCCTAAAAAATGTAGGTTACAAAAATTACAAAAAGGAGGGTCTTATGAATAGGTAATCATTTCAAAAGTAATTTGAAACAGCATTGATTTTCAGCTAAATGAGCAGAGTACAATTAGAATAATTAGATCAAATTTATATACCTACACATTAAATATATCTTAGTAACATCTTGCCACCCTATTCAAATCATTTGCTGCTTGTTTAAATCACTTTTGTTTCTCCCTTAATACTTATCATTACCTGACTTTATATTTACATTTATATTTATATTTGTATTTGTATTTATATTTATATTTATATTTATATTTATATTTATATGTTAAAGTTTTCTTATAGTCCCTAGGTTGGAAATATGCATTGTTAAATATGTAAGTGCAATATGCTAGTGTTAAATATGCATTAAATTGTTTTGCATAAATGTAACAAGTAGATAAGCATTAATTTGGGAACTTAGTGCTAAAAAAAATCCATCAGGAAAGCAGGAATTCTGAGTTACTGTAACATTGAGCTTTTGAGCACAGTCTGAATTCTGCTGAGTTGTTTTATTGAATATTAGGAGTTTTTCCTAGCTTTATGAAGAATGCTGCTACTATTGTGATTTAAATTCCATTAAATCTACATATCATTTTTGGTAATTTGCCATTTTAATAGCATTGATTCTAACTATCCAGGAATGGGGGATGTCTTTCCATTGTCTACACATTTCTCTTCCATCTCATTCTTCTGAGCACTATAATATTCATTACAGTGGTCTTTTGTCTTATTCATTATGCTAATTACTAGGTGTTCAGCTTTTTGGAGCTACTGTAAATGCAATTGTTTGCCTGAGTTTTGTCTCAGTGGATAGATTCAGTGTTGGTATACAACTACACTTCTGATTTTTGTGTGTTGATTTTGTAGCCTGCAACTTTGCTGAATTTCTTTATCATCTCTGAAAGTCTTCTCATGAATTTTTTTGAGTCTTCTATGTAGAGGGTTATATTATTTGCAAATAAAGATAATTTGATTTCTTTGTTTCCTATTTATACCCCCTTTCTGTCTTTCTCCTGCTGTTTTTTCAGGCTAGAATTTTGAGCACTATACTGAACAGGAGTGGACAGTGTCTTGTGCCTGTTTTTAGAGAGGGAAGACTTTCAGTTCTTCATTATTTGGTATGATGTATTTATAATAAATGTTTTTTATTATTTTAAGATAAGGTTCTTCTATGTCTATTTTCATTCATCATGGATGGATGTTGGATATTGTTAAAAGTTATTTTTAAAAAGAAACACTGAATCTTTTGGAAGAGAAAATACTCTGGTAAAGCACTGGAGACATGGGCAGGCATGGGAAAGGGCCTCCCAAAGAGAGCCCCTTTGCAAAAGAAATAATCCCAAGAAGCAACAAATGGTATTACATATATTAAAAAGCTTCTGCACAACAAAGAAAATCACAGAGTGAAGAAATAATACATATTGTAGAAAAAAATATTTTGCTAGTCACTTTTCTGATAGAAGACTAATATGCAAAATGAAGAACTTAGAATATTAGACTCCAAAAAACAAACAAACAAACGAAAAACCTCTCAACCAAATGGGTGTTTGAGATGAATGGACATTTCTTGAAAGAAGGAGTGTAAATGGTCAATAAGTACATGCAAAGATACTCTACTACGGAAATGCAAAAGAGAACAATACTGAATTTTCATCTTACTCCAGTTAGAATAGGTCCCATCAAGGTCTCAAAGAACAACAAATGCTAGGGAGAGTGTTAGGGAAAAGGAACTCTTCCACATTGTTGGTAGCAATGTAAACTATTACAATTACTGTGGAAATCAGTATGAAGTTTACTCAAAATTAAAAATAGAAATTCTATTTGACCTAGCTATACCTTCTCTGGATATCTTCCCCAAAGTTTTAAAGTCATTGTATTAATGTCAGCTATTCATATTTATGCTTATATCAGTGCAATTCACAACAGCCTAATTATGAAAATAGCCTGTATACCTATCAGCAGATGAATGCATAAAGGAAATGTCATATATATATAATACAATGCAGTATGTTTTAGCCATGAGGAGAAATTTGAGTCACTTATAAGAAAATGGATAGACCTTGAGACTGCAATATTAAGTGAAATAAGATTCAGAAGGTTAAATATCATCATGTTATCTCTTTTTTTATATAATATTATTTAAAGAGAAAAAATCAAGACAAAATAAAACAGAATAAAGGGTAGCGACAATACAGTATTCCAAGGAAAAAAGGAAAAGTACAACAACAATAAAACCTAAGAAATTATTACTTGACTAATTACATACTGACTTCTTGGAAATAGTTGTTCAAATTACAAAGTTAAAACATGTAAAGTAGACATTCAAACAGTGAGACTGTTAACAGTTCTGCTCCACG